>CM061269.1:15895000-16400000 GCA_030848825.1 Tadarida brasiliensis | reverse complement strand
CGGGCTGCCTATTCCCAACAGACCGTGCATGAACACGCACGGACTCTCGTGTGGCTCCTGGTTTGGGAGGCCCACTCGCTAGAGCAGCACAGCTTCTCGTCTCGCTGCCTGATCCAGCGTCTTCACAGTTGTGAGTGTAATTCAGAAAACATACTTTGCATCTCCGTCCACCAAACGTTCCTTTAAACCCTTTATTGAAGTTACTGACACTTGATCATAAAAGCCCTTCCAATATCTCGCGGGTGGAGGGCTCCTTCACAGGTTTTCATGTGATGCACTCTCCTCTAGAGGTTACAAACATGCGTTCTGGATCCAGACCACCCGAGTTCAAATCCCGATTCCCTCACTTATTGACTGTGTGACCTTGGACAAAATGCTTAACCTCTCTGTACTTCCTTTGTTTATCTATAAAGAAGTCCCCGCCTCATCACGCCACTATTAGAGTTAAGGGAGTTGTGTTTGGAATATAGTGTGAAAAACATAGCTTCCATTACTCTAGTCCTTTCCACGTCAGGAATGGGATCAGTTTTTCTCTTATGTTTTCCCTTATATTTTCTAGTGAGTTGCTGCTGATATTGAGGAAAGCGATTACTGATTTTTGTACATGGATTTTTTCATCCTACCACATAAGGAACTCATCAGTTCTCATGTGTCTCCAGATTTCTCTAGATGGATGAGTTTATATTTGCCTGGTTTGGGTATTAACATTACGCGAGCATTTGGAAAATATCAGAACACTGTCCTTTTATGTTTTTCCTCTGGATTGCTTTCTATAAGACAGAGGTTATCTGTTCCTTGATGATTTGGAAGGACCCGCCTCGAACCCCCTGGGCTTGATGTCTTCTTTTCAATTGTAGCTATTTAGCTTCCTTATCAGTTTATTTTATGTTATCTGTCTATTTAGATTTTCTACAGCATCATGACTCAAACTTGGTAATTTATATTTTCTAAGAATATATTGCATTTTATCAAGACTCAAATTTATTGGTATATAGTTGTACACAGTATTCTCATTAAAATTGTTTTATCTTCTGTGCTTCTATGGTTATGTCCCCAGCTCATTCCTAATGTGCTTATTTGTGTTCTCTGTCTCGCTCTCCTTTGAACAGGCTTTTTCATTTTATTGATGAGGCTCCTTTTATTTATTTTTTCCTATTTCATTTATTTCCGCTTTTATTTGTATTAATTCCTTCCTACTGCTGTCTTTGACTTTGTTTTAGAATTCTTTTTCTGGTCTCTTGAGTTGAAGGCTTCACTTGATTATTCTCAATCTTTCTTGCTTCTTAATAAATGCAGTCAGGCTCCTGGCTTCAACTTTGCCCACGCATTGCGTGAGCTCGATACGCAGCCTTCCAGCGCCTGTTCCTTTCTCAGGTTTGTGTTTTTCCTTACCCAGGTGTTACTTAGAAGGCTGTCTTTTCGTGATTCACAGGTAGATAGATTCACTTGCTAGCTAGCTAGTTGTTAATACTGAATAGTATTGCATTCTAGTCTGAGAATATAGCTTGTACAATTTCCACTTTGAATGTATTGAGATTTCATGCCTCCTAACTTTTTTAATTGTTGAAAGTATTACAGATGTCCCCCTTTTTTCCCCATTGACCTTCCTGCTCCCACCCTCCTCCTGCCTTCCCCAGCCCAATGTCCCTGTCAATTGGTTATGCTTATATGCATATAAGTTCTTTGGTTTATCTCTGCCCACCCCTCCCACCCCCCCATCCCTTTGAGGTTTGTTAGTCTGTTCCCTACTTCCGTGATTCTGGATCTCTTTTAGTCAACAGCTTATTTTGTTCATTATGTTCCACAAATAAGTGAGATCATGTGGTACTTGTCTTTCTCTGACTGGCTTGTTTCACTCAGCATAATACTTTCCAGGTTGTCTCAAAGGGTAAGAGATGTCTCTTTCTTACAGCTGCATAGTATTCCATTGTGTGAATGTACCACAGCTTTCTTATCTACTCATCTACTGATGGGCACTTGGGCTGTTTCCAGATCTTACATGCATCCTAATTAAAGAAGACACAAGGTGTCAAGTTCATATTTTGGATCTAATTTAACCTGACTTTAAATAGAGGCTGAACACCTACCCACTGTGACCCTGCTGAAATCTGTAAACTTCCCTAGGCCTCAGTGTCATAATCTGTTAAATGGGGGTAATGCTAATCCTTATCATAGAGCTGATGTGAGAGCTAGGAATAATTTACATAAAGGCTAACACTGTATCTACCCTGCAGGAGCCAATGAACGCACCAGCTATTGTGACAGCTGTTACTAGTGTTATTATGACTATGTTATTATCACCTATGGTTGTTATATGATCTATTACCCCACTGACGCTTCTCAGGGAATGTAAATGTATTCCCACTGGTTCTCGGATCTTGGTTTCTGGCTTCTCTCTAGATCTGGATTTCTTTTTTTTCTCTATTTTTTTTTCCTTTATTGATTTTAGAGAGAGAGGAAGGGAGAGGGAAAGAGAGAGAAACATCGATTGGCCACCTCCTGCATGCCCCCCACTGGGGATTTGGCCCACAGCCTGGGCATGTGCCCTGACCAGGAATCAAACCGGCGACCTCTGGGTGCATGGGTTGACGCTCAACCACTCAGCCACACCGGCAGGGCTAGATCTAGATCGAGATTTCCTAAAGTCTGCAGAGTTGCCCTTCTTTGACTCTTCTTTTTAAAAAATTTATTCAAACTACATAATTGGGAACTTCTATGTGCCATTAATTGAAAATAAATTATACATATATTCATATATTTAAATATATAAATTTGTACACATGTAATTATTACATATAAGTTAAATTTATACATTATATACATAGATGTATATATGCATGTACACACACATATACATATAAAAAGCTTAGCCTTGCATTCAAGATTCCACAAACTAGTATAATTTTTTTCTATCTATGACCTGCTTTGCTCCTTAGTACAACCTGTAGGAAACAGAATAATGGTCCACAAAAATTGTCCATATCCTGATCCCCAGATCCTGTGAAATGTTACCTTACATGGCAAAAGGAGTTTTGCAGATATGATCAAGGATTTTGAGATGGCAAGATTATCCTGAATTATCTTGGCGAGCTCAATGTAATCATTAAGGGGCCTTATACGAGCTTAAGAGGTAGACGAGAGTGTCACAATCAGAGAATGAGATGTAACTTGGAAGGAGGGGGAAGGGAGGGGGGAGGGAGGGGAAGGAATGAGAGAGATGGGGAGAGACAGAGAGAAAGAGACAGAAAGAGACAGAGAGAGAGAGAGAGAGACTGACTGTGTTTCTGGCCTTGCCAATGAAGTCTTGCCAATGCCTAGATTGGAGGCATTCTGACTGTAATTTTATTATTCATTAATTTTATTATTTTACTGCCACAACTGTAAAATAATAAATCTGTGTTCTTTCATCCCACGACGTGTGTGGTAATTTATTGCTGAGGCATTCGGAAACTAACGCATAACCTTCACAGGGAGGTACAGCTCCCAATTTCAGATACGAAAACTACGGTTCAGAGAATCCGTGGGACTTGCCCAGGGAGCTCGGCCATGTGACCGCAGTGGGAGTTCACCTGGAGTTCACATTTCAGGGTGTGGGTATATGAGTGTGTGTGTGTGTGTGTGGGGGGGTGCTTTTAGCCATATTACAACAGTAGGTTCACGGTGATTTTCTCCTGTCTAGGGGTAGGAAAGAATTCTGGCTCAGCAGGAGAGGAAGGAGGGAGAGGAAAGGCCTGGGGTAGTTAGTCAAACCCTAAGAGCTGAGGGTTGAAAAATAAATGAGGGACTCACAAAGGCCAACGTTCCTCTCAGATTTGAAATGTGAGCAACTCTCTCCCTCCAGCCACCTTAGGGCACTAGCGGATTTATGCAAAGGTCTGTTTAGTCTTTGGTTTCTTTTTCTGTTAATTTTATTTCTGTACCAAATGACATAAATATAGAGCTCCTTTAGACTACTGTCGTCTGGGAGATTTTCCTACAGAAATTCTAAAGAGCGTTGGCTCCCAGGAAACCTGCCAATATCTGCAGGAAACTATATTTATACATATGCCAAAACGAAATACATAAAATAAAATAAGTACAAAGATACAAACTGGGCATTTGAGCTGAAGGCCACACACGTGTTCCCCTTGACATACCCATCGCCTTACAGAGAAGACAGACCTTGATGGGACTTCTGCACTTGCGCCATCAGACCTCAACCGTGTCCAGGCAAGAGCCTGTTTGACTTAATCCTCGTGGCAACATCACGAAACGAGTACTTGCATTTCAACCTTGCCACGGAGGACTCTCTTGGCATTTTAAATTCCTTGACCAAGATCCTGTGAACATGTTAGAAAAGCCAGGGCCTTGACTGGGAACTCTTCCTCCAAATTTAGTGCCTGTTCCACGTCAGCACACAGGACTTCTTCCAATCTCCTTGTTTTGCAAAAGAGGAAACAGGGACCCACAGAGAGTGGCATCCATACGAATTCTCAAAGCAAAGTATTTATTTATCTATCCGTGGGTTTGCTCTCTCACTCACTCATTCATTCATTCCTCATTGGTCTATGGAATCAATCACTTATTTATTGAAATGCCTAGATTAGAAACTGTTTTAAACAGGGAAGGGAATAGATCCTAGGAAAACTAAGAATAGAGAAGAGTGAAGGGCAAGAAGAGCTCAAGGAACTACACATCATGGAGACTTGGACCAATGTTAGGGATGAGTCTGAGCACCGACTACCAAGGCAAGGGAGCAACACAGGCTTCCGAGTTTCCTGATCTGACACCCATGAGAAGTCCCACCCGGGGTCATCAGGACCTGGACCCTCTGTGACCTAGCAGCTGTGGGCCCTCTACCACATGAACCCCACTAACCCATGGCCTCAGGATTATCCCAACATGACCCAAAATGAAGTTCAGTAACACTCTTCTTAGGCTCCATTTGAAGGTGTCACTCGAGGCAAAAATTTAGTGTTTCTAGAAAAGCCATTTTGAAGGTAATGTACTCAAGGGTATTCTTTAGAAAAGAAGGAAGGAAGAAAAGGGAAGGGAAAAAACATAATTTCATGAGGAACTTTGGGCTAAATTACATAACACAGTGTATATACTCTAGGACCCCCCCCCCCGAAAAAAAAAAACTTGTAAGAAACCCTAGTGTTTCAGCTAACACTAAAAAAGAAAAAAAAAATCACCAAACCTTGTCAAAATACTGATATTAAAATATATCGTCATTTCAGAGGTGTTAAAATGTGGAAAGCATGGGAACTTCAGAACCAGTGAAACATACGTTTCACCACTGCAGGACTTGTCAGAGCCTTTACCATCCCCAGGTGCACTATGCACCTTCAAGAGGCAGTGACAGAGTGCTGTCTTCCCCACATGGGCGTGATCACTAACCTTCCCTTTTTTGTCTTGAAGCAGCACATGGAACTAATGTTCCACAACCATTCCACAGGCACCCCCCCCCCACCCACACAGAAAACCCCTGAACACATGGATGGACTTGGTGCACTTTCACCAGTTATCAGTGAGTGTGTCTTACAACTGAGCTTTCAAAAATATTTCAAACAGTGGAGAGCACAGAGTCGTAATGTTTCGCAAGAACCTGACATGCAGATGTTCTGTGACTACGAGAGGTTAATTGTCCTATGGTAACTAGGAGAGTAATTTCTACATCCTTCCGTCAGAAGTCAGAGGGGTGAGAGCACAGGCCTAACCCCAAAGCT
This sequence comes from Tadarida brasiliensis, assembly GCA_030848825.1. NCBI lineage: Eukaryota > Metazoa > Chordata > Mammalia > Chiroptera > Molossidae > Tadarida > Tadarida brasiliensis. The sequence goes on along the minus strand of CM061269.1, from coordinate 16,394,292 downwards.
GGAAACCACAACAAAACACGTGCCTGGATGAATGCCCCGCACCTCCGCACCTAGTGACTAAGACTCGAAAGGACAGTCGCTGTCTCCAGTCTGCTGTCTAGTGTTAGAGCAGAGTGAGCTTTGACAGTGAAAATAAACAGCTTCCAGCTAACGATGGGTATGAAGCACATGCATTTATCTCCTCTTCCTCCTAAAATCACTTAAAAATGACATGAAACAGATAGGCTAGTAAGGACTATTTGAGGCTGGACATGCTCTGTGAACCCATGCTTTAAAGTAGATTTTCACTACATTTTTTTAGAAGGGAGAGAGAGATAGAAACATCGATGGGCTGCCTCCTGCACGCCCCCTACTGGAGATCGAGCTCGCAACCCAGGCATGTGCCTTGACTGGGAATCGAACCAGGATCTCTCAGTCCACGCGACGATGCTCAATCCACTGAGCCACACCGGCCTGGCAATTTTCATTACATTTTTAATTAAATAACATTTAAATACACGAAGCAGTCAAATCAGAAGAGAGAAGCTTGGGATACCTCCTATCCCAATGTCCCCTCTTAACTGTGAAACCCTTCAGTTACCTCCTCTAAATGATCTAAGAAATACTGAAACTTCAAAAATGTTGAGGACTTGGCTCGCTATTTCTTGTATAGGCATATAGGAAACATCATTCTTAGTGAATTAAATCAGGAAAAGATGTACATCCTTTGGGGGGAAAAAAACCCCAAAAAACAAAACACACAACTTTCCTTTTCTCAAGCAAGGACAACTATATAATCAACTAGTTTTTTTGTTTTTTTCCTGTTCACTTTGGTTGCCAAGAAGCACAGATCTAAATGTATCTCGTCTTGGGACACGCTCCCATTTCAGGCTCCTGAACCCATATTCTCCTTCACCCCTCCTCTCCTTACAAATGGCTCTGATCTATCCTATCTTTATATTATAAGGGTTGGATTTCTGTGGATAATATTAACTTCTCTTGAAAGAATGCACAGTATATGCTGTAAATACACACACGAAGCAAAAATGGTTGCTAGGTAACTTGCCAAGGTCTTAGAGGAAAGGAATGTCCCCTCATCTGTAAGACTGCATTGTAAATGCCTCAGGTCAGTATCCAATGACCTTACCGACCTATCTCAATTCACCGACTTCTCTCTGCCATACGGGTACTTGTGCTCCATCAACATCAGTCAGGACCAAGTGAGGCTCAGTCACCTGTCCCCAGTTTCCCCTCTGTCCTTGGTGGGCATGGACTCATGCTCAATACTACTTTGCATTCTCAGCATCCCCCAAAAGACTGGGCTCAGAGCAGGTGCAAGAAATCCTAGATAGATGAATTACTTAAGTCAATAGTTATGGTTTTGAAGAAGTCTTTGGGTCAAGCAATGGAAAATGAGAATGGGGACACACAGGTGACTAAGACCCAATCTCTGCTCACAAGGTGTTCACAGTGTGACTGGGACCAGCCAGGAAAGCAGGCAAGTCAACAGAGCAGCGGAGCTACCACAGGGGGAAGCACAAGGTTTGGGAGGGGGGCTAAGTGACCCCAGAGAAAGGATTCTTGACTCACTTTTGGGGAACTTGGCCTGATGGGGCTGACAACCAGGGCAGCTAGCCAGAGGTCCAGTCTGTAAGAGGTGGCAAGATTTCACGGGAATGACTTAGAACTTAAGGCCAAATGGAAATGGAACTCTCCCTTCCAAGAGGATCTTGTGGGGAGAAATGAAAACGTACAAAGCAAAATAAGACAAAGAAAAAAGGCCTTCTTTGCATGTGCTAACCCCATGCAATAATTATTGAGCCAATATTTAAATAGTATCCACTTGAAGGAAGGAGGCCTGCTATTACCCAGCCCAGGGTACTGCACCTCTCGGCCCTGCACCCCTGGAGGGCTCAGAGGCGGCTTGCTGGTAGCGGTGACACTTTCACCAAGACTTGAGGATCACCCAGAGCTGTCCAAGGTGAAGAGCCACAGACAAATGGTGAGGGTACAGGGGAGGGGGAGGGGAGAGGCCAAGGGAGCAATGTTATCAAACAGCTTCCCAGCCACGTTAACTAAGGAGCTCCACTGAACAATTTTTGACAGAGCACCTACTATGTGTCAGGCACTGTTGTAGGTGCTGGAGATAGAGAGGTCAACAAGACATCCAATGTAGTCACTGAACGATTAAGTGAGAGGGCTTTATACCTCTCAGACTAACTACCATTTACTGGGTGCTTAACTGAGGCAGCCCTTGTGCATATATAATTTCATTTAATCCTTACAGTCATGTTACGTCACATCTGATTCCACTTGAAAGAAGAGGCTCAGAGAAGTCTGGGAATTCAGAACCACAGGGCTGGATGTGGCCAGTGGCCAGCCGTGACATCAAACCTGTCTTGACTGAACCTGGAGCCAGAAGCTTGGGTTTGAATCCGACACTCCCACCAACCAGCTGTGTGACCTTGGGCAGGTCACTGAGCCTCTCTGTGCCTGGTTTTCTTGACAGTAAAGGGGATCATAAGAAGGCCTCAATTGTAGAGTAGTCATGGCACACAGGTAGCATGTAGGTGTTGTCTGCTATTACTAATCTGGCAGCGAACGGGCTTTTAAACCTGGGCCTACCCAGGGCATTCTGGGAGGGGCCACCGAGCTCGGAGCAGGTTGAGAAGGTCCTTTAGAATGAGGGTTTATTTTTATTCTCAATTCAATAGCATGCCACTTCTTTTTTCACTCTTTAAAGTATTTCTTTTTTTTTAATCCTCACCCGAGGATATTTTTCTATTTATCTTCAGATAGAGTGGGAGGGAGGGAGAGAGAGGGAGAGAGAAACATCAGTGTGAGAGACACACATCGAATGGTTGCCTCCCGCCCGACCTGGACCAGGGCCGGGGACCAAACTGCAACCGAGGTACGTGCCCTTACCGGAATTGAACCCGGGACTCATTGGTCTGCAGGCCAACACTCTACCGCTGAGTCAAATCAGCCAGGGCTCTTTAAAGTATTTTAAAAATTTTAATTGAATTTATTGGGGTACCACTGGTTAATACAATTATATAGGTTTCAAGTGCACAATTCTGTACTATATCATCTGTATATTGTGCTGTGTGTTCACCTTCCAAAGCCAAGTCTCCTTTCGTCACCATTTATCAGCCCTTTACCCTCTTCTACCTCCCGCACCCCATTTCCCTCCGGTGATCACCCATACAATTGTCTGTCTCTATGAGCTTGTTTGTTTGTTTGTCTTTTTCCTTAATCCCTAACCTTTTCACCCAGCCCTCGATCCTCCTCCCCTCTGACAGCTGTCAGCCTGCTCTCTCGGAGTCTGTCTCTGTTTTGCTTGTTAGTTCATTTTGTTCACTACATTGCACATATGAGTGAAATCATATGGTACTTGTCGTTCTCTGACTGGCTTATTTCACTTAGCATAATGCTCTCCAGGTCCATCCATGCTGTCACAAAAGTAAGATTTCCTTCTTTTTTTACGGCCAACTCGTACTCTATTGTGTAGATGTACCACAGCTTTTTCATCCACTCCTCTACTGACGGCACGCCACTTTTTTATTTATTTATTTTCTTTATTGATTTTAGAGAGAGAGGAAGGGAGAGGGGGAGAGAGAGAGAGAAACATCCATGAGAGAGAACATCGATTGGCCACCTCCTGCATGCCCCTCACTGGGGATGGGGCCCACAACCTGGGCATGTGTCCTGACTGGGAATCGAACTGGCGACCTCTTGGTGCATGGGTCGATGCTCAGCCACTGAGCCACACTGGGCACACCACTCCTTTAGACCAACTTTTGCACAAGTACCTGCTAATAGTGCTCATTGTTTTGTTTATAGTGCTTCTAACAAGTGTGGCTGACTTCTCATTTGCATCCTTAATAGACAATTGTCAAAACCCATTGACAGCACAGTTGGTTTTAGGAGACCTGGGTTGAATTTTTGTGTTTGTCCTGTGTATCATCATTTGTGTGGGCTTCCACAACTCATGCCACACGCCCTCCCACTCAATCTAATTTCAGGCTTTCCGTGACCTTTCCCTGTAAGGGAGGTTCGTTCCCTCTTATCTCACAGGCTTGAAAACCGAGAGGTTGAACACCTGTGGTCACTGAGCACGTGGGGGGTCCTGTCATCACTGTCATTCACTTGTATTTAACAAACATGTGTAGTGCTGACTGTGTAGGGTATGGGTCTAAAGGACTTGACAAACATTCATGTAAACTGTGATGGAATTAACATCCTCATAACAACTCCATAGAGGGACACCGTTAGTATCGCTATTTCACAGATGAGGAAACTGAGGCACAGAGACGTGAAACAACTTCTTCAAGGTCACACTGCAAAGCGGTGGCGCGTTACATTGCCAGCCATATGACCTTGGGCACGGTTCCTTGACCTTACTGGAGTTTTAGCCAATGTAAAGTCCTTTGCACTCTTCACAAGCATCCTTAGAGTGAGGTACTGTAGATATTATTACAATTTTAGAGACGCGGACACAGCAGGTCAGGGGTCCAGCCTCTGAGAGACTTAGAGGTGGAGAGCTAGGATTAGAACCCAAGCCTGGTGACTCCCCTTGACCACTGCCTTGTGTTACAGTTTCTATGTCCAAATCCACCGCAGCCGCGGCTGTGCTGTTCCCGCTGTTATTTGCAACAGAAGGGCCCCTCCCCCAAAGAGCACAGGGAGAAAAGTAACAATGACAATGCAGGGATTCTGTATCCAGCCTCAGATCTAAGCCCGCGCGTAACATAACGTACTCACCTCTCCTCTGCAGGCGCTGAAGCTGGGGGGAGCCTGCAATCAACGCAGGTCTGCACCCCCTAATTTATTTCTTACTTATTTTACTGACACAAACCCAGCTCCTCCAACACCTCGAAGGCAGCTGCAGCCCCAAGGTACGTGGGGCCGACAGGGAGGCCCTGAAACAAGCTCCCCGAGGAAAATGGACCCCGTGGATCAGAAACAAGCAGGTGAAATTCATTTTCTGGTAAACTGAGATTAAACCCAGACGCGCGCCTCCACCCCCGTTCCGCACTGACGCGAGGTGGCTCCGTGCCTCTGCTCTGCTTCTCTGTCTCAGTCACGCACTGAGCACACTTCCGTGACGGACGTCCTCACCCAGCACAGGATTATTTTTCTGAGTCACAGAATGTCAACAGCAAGTTTTCTAATACGAGGCCCTCATCAGAAAGGGAACGAAGGGAGGATGGAAGGCTGCCACTGTCTTGAGTGACTGCTGAGGACCAGACACCATACTAGATGCTGTGTGAAGGGGTAACGACCGCTGAGTCCTCAGTTATAGAAACAAGGTAAGCTGGAAGCAAGGGCAGGCATCATTGTCCATCCACCTCATTTCATAGGTGGTCCGCCTGTGGCTCAGAGAGGGAAAGCGATTTGTCCTGGGCCACCCAGCAAGTTGGTAGGAGTGTGCCCCTTCTTTCTGTCTCAGACTAACTTTAAAACTCCGCTGAGTTCTTAACACTTGCCGGCACTGCTTCCTTCCTGTCTCCCCTCCTCCAGTTGACTGTCCCGATGGATAAGGGCATCAGGGCACAGACGGGCTAAGCCCTGAACCTGACGCTGCTAAATTCCTGCAGACACCGAGCTGAACGCCTGGGCCATGCCTGTGTTCTCAACACCACACCTGCTGATTTATGTATTTATTTTTCTTTATTGATTTTAGAGAGAGGAAGGGAGAGGATGAGAGAGATAGAAACGTCGATGAGAGAGAGCATCAATAGCCCGCCTCTTGCATGCCCCCCACTGGGGATTAGGCCCACAACCTGGGCATGTGCCCTGACCGGGAATCGAACCGGCGACCTCTTGGTGCATGGGTCGACGCTCAGCCACTGAGCCACACCGGCCGGGCACCTGCTGATTTCTTAGTGACACCTTCATGGTGCCTGCATCTGCCTCCTAACTGCACGGACCAGGCCCGCAGGGCGATGCAGAAGGACAGGAGGCCTCAGCACACAGGAATCCTGACCCAAGGATGCAGGCTGGGCATGAATGACATTTTTATTTTTTTTATCATCCTCACCCAAGGACATTTTTCCATTTTTTGTTCAGATAGAGTGGGAGGGAGAGAGAGGAAGAGAGAGAGAAACATCGACATGAAAGGTACACATTGAGTGGCTGCCTCTCGCATGACCCAACCAGGGCCGGGGACAAACTGCAACCGAGGTACGTGCCCTTAGCGGGAACCGAATCCGGGTCTCTCTGGACCGCAGGCCGACGCTCTAACCGCTGAGCCAAACTGGCCAGGGCATGGATGACATTGATTAGCATTAGTAAGCCACTATTTTTTCTTCTCCCCGATCCCCAGCAGGAGGTCAGATATACTCCTGCCTTCTGCCTGTTGGGCTGTAAGAGCAGAGGCAAAAAGACCGCTCCGTGAAAGCCAGGCCCAGCCTGGCCAAGCTGTTGCTCCAGACCTGTGATCTGCATCCCCCGCCCCTGTGAAGGGAGTGGCTGGGCCTCGGGGACACTCACCCGCAGAACATGAAGATGGTGCTGGAGGTGGCATCGTAGGGCGAAGGCAGCGTCTGCTGCAGGCACAGTTGCTCGCAGCCGCCGTTGAAGCCGTCGGAGCAGTCGATGCCTTTGGAGTGGTCGTAGCAGCCGGAGCCATCCTTCATGGGCCTCAGCTCCTCGGGGCACTGCTCAGAGACAGCGACAGGGGTTACGGCTGAGGGGGCGGGGGGTCCCATCGCACCCTTTCCTCCCGCCTTCTGAAAAGGTGCATGGCGTTCCCTTTGGCCACCTAATCGCTGTGTGGCCTTGGACAAGTCCCTTTACCTCTCTGAACCTCAGTGTGCTCACCTGTAAAATGGGACTTTTGCCAGTACCTGCCTCGCAGAATTGTGGGAGGGAAGAGAGATGATGTCCACCGAGCACTTCGCCTGCTGTGGCTCATGGGGCGATCACATAGCAAATTTCAGCTGCTATGTATGTTGACATTTTGGGGATGAGCGTCATCACTGTGCTCATTATAGCTGTTGTATTGGGTCTGCTGCTATGCAGGTCTCAGAGAGGTAGACAGATACAGTTTAAAGAGTTCCTACCCAATCTGAGGTTCATTTCAAGCTCTCTCCCTTCTCCCAGTGTGATTCAGGGCAGGATACTCGCCTTCTCTGAGCCTCAACTTCCTTATCTGTTAAATGGGCTGAAGTGGGAGAATGGAGATATGTACCTTACTTCAAAATTCGGCACCAACTTGGTAACCATCAAATGTGAGTTCTCCTCCTTCCTGTCTTAAATGTGTCACTTCTCCATCTTGGTCCCTGGAGCCCTAAATGGGATACCTCTATATTTACATCAGAAGCCTGCTGGGTCCCTAACCAGTTTGTTGACGTCCAGCCTGGACCTCTACACCATTCTCCTAATGGCCACTGGAGTGATATTTCTAAATAGCATCACCCTCCGGCTTAAATGAGTAAATTATTTTCAAATGACCACAGTAACTTCCTGCAGCTGGTAGTCAAGGTCCTCCGCCCAGCTGCCTGCACATTTGTCCACGTGGCCCAGCGGCTGCCCTCTGGACCCCGAGAAGCCTCAACCACTCCAACCTTGAGTGACCTCAGACAGATGCTCTAGTTGGTGTGCCTCGCACCCGCGAAGTGCTCTGTGAAAGGAGATCGTATCCTGTCGGGACAACTGGCTATTTATTTTATTTAGTTTCCCATCATTTGATGAGGCTGAGCTCATCCCAAGTCCAGCAGATGGAGAAGCCGTTCCAACTCTCCTGTGTTCGGGAGAGAAAATGAGGTGCTAGGTTTTAATTTCAGCCGCCCTGCTGGCATTTCCTGTCCACAAAGACGAACGTGCAGAGCCCACCCTGCCCATCCATCACTGCGCAGAGCTGATTAAAGCTCCCTCCCAATGTGCTGCCCCTCCCAACCAGCTCCGGGGTCCTCTCCCCCAAACAACATCAATAATAACACACACACACTAAGATTAATTTACAGAAACCACAGTAACAAACAAAAGGTCAGCCCTCTTGGAAATTAAATTTTGCTTAAGAAGAATTCATAATTACGAATGCAGGGCAGAGTTCTTCGAGACATTTGAGTCTGGCGCCAGGAAGGGTGATGGAGAAAGTAGGTTATAAATGGCCTTTGTCATGCTGCAGAAAGGTTATGAAACTGGCCACATTTTGTGCTTAAAAAGAAAAATCAATTTCCATGTGAGCGAAGTGCTGTACATATTAACTCAAGCTCGGAGAAAGCCTGGGCTTCTCCGGGAACATTCACTGTTCCACGGGAGATCACCTGCTCATGGGTCGTTTGGAGCCATTTGCTGGTACTGGGTCTGGGTCTGTCTGTCTGTCTGCAGGGATGAGCACAGGAAGGAATGACTGACCTCTCACCAGGTAACAAAAGCAGGGTATTAAAGTTCTTCCCACACCCCTCTTATTCCCTACTGCTTTTGTTCTTTAGAAATATATGTTCTATAATCCATGTATAATCTAAACACTTGGCTGTTTTTAATTAGCTAATTCTTATAGCAAATCTTTGAGCTAGTGTGGTGGGCTCATAATGCTCGCAAAGGCATGTCCCTGTCCTGACCCCTGGGAACTGTGAATGTTACCTTCTATGTACAGTGTTTGCAGGTGCGATTGCATTGCGGCTCTTGAGATGAGGAGACCACCCTAGATTAGCCAGGGAGGTCTGAAGGCAGTCAAAATCTCCTTAGGAGAGAGGCAGAGAGAGATTACACACAGAGGAGACCACGTGGAGGCAGAGCAGGGATCGGAGTGACGTGACCACAAGCCAACAAATGCTGCAGCCACCAGAAGCCGGACGAAGCAAGAAAGTGTCTCCCCTCAAGCCCTTGGAGAGCCGCAGCCCTGCTGACATCTGGATCTCAGGCCTCCGGACCCCAGACCTGTGAGATAACACCTTCCAGTTGTCTTACACCACCCAGTTCACGGTAATCTAACAGAGCAGCCCTGCGAAACCAACACGATGCTTCTTGTTTGCAGCTGCTGACTCCGGGGTCCTTTGTTACGCAGCAGTAGATAATTCACACAGTGAGATCAACGTATCCAGCGCTTTGCCAAGGGCTCAGCAAGTGGTAGCTGCTGCTCTGGGCATTTTGAAGGAACTTGGAATCTAGTTTAAGGGACAAGAAATATGCATAGCTATAGACAAAGAACTCGTTGTAGAACAAGCAACGTCAATTTTGAAAGGAAAAAACAAAAACTCTGCCAATATGAATGACAGGGGAATATGGGAGTCGGGAGGCCTTGGCCAGGGAAGTCTTGGAGGGAGGAGATATCACTGGAGCAGAAGGGAGACATTTTAGTATACTAGAAAGAAGATGAGCAGAACCTGTGCCTGGGCACCACCACCCACTTGTATTGTGACCTTGGAGCCTCAATTTCCTCTGTTTACATCAGGGAGATAGCTTGGAGACAAGAGGGCTGAAAGCAGGTCTCCATTTCTTATAGGCTTTATGACACTGAGCACCCAGAGAATGCCTGGGCTTGCCCCTCATGGGAATATCAGTGCCTCTCTGGGGGGCATTTCTGGAGACTAGGAAACCACAAGCTAAGAGTCTGGCTCCGAACCAGCACATTGCAGGCACTCAAGAAATGAATACGGTAGGCGCATGTTTAATTTTCAGAAAGCTGCCCAACTTTTCTGGGTTTGTGCTTATTTTAAATCCCCACCAGCAAAGAGATAAGCAATCCAGTTTCTCCACATCCTCATCAGTATTTGATGTTGTCAATGTTTTTTATTGTAGCCAGCCCGATAGGTGTGATATCTCACTGTGGTTTGAATTGGCATTCCCTAATGGTTAATGATGCTGAACATCTTTTGTGTTTATTTTCAGTCTGGATATCCTTTGCAGTGGGATGAATTTTGATGGCTTTTGCCCATTTTTCTAATTGGGTTGTTTGGGGATTTTTTTTTTTTTTTACTATTAAGTTTTGAAAGTTCTTAATATATTCTAGACTCCAGCCTTTTGTCAGACATGTGGTTTGCAAATATTTCCTCTGCCACTTTGTAACTTGGCGGATCTTCAAATGAGCTTTCACAGAGCAAATGTCTTCAATTTTGATAAAATCCAAGTTATTGTTTTCTCTTTTATGGATCTACGTTGGATTCTGAGAACTCCTTGCCAAGCCCAAATCCCAAAGATGTTCTCACGTGTGTGTGTGTGCATGTGTGTTCTAGAAACGTTAATAGCGTTGTGTTTTAGTTAATTCTGCGATGCATTTCCAGTTAACTTTTGCATGAGGTGTGAGGCTGACATTGAGGTTTGTCCTTTTGCCTATGAAAGTGAATTTGCCCCAGCACCTTATTTTGAAAACGTTCCCTTTCTTCCGTTCTATCGCTTTTGTACCTCTGTAACAAAAACAAATCGAGCTTATCTGCGTGGGTCATTTCTGGGTTTTCTACTCTGTTCCATGGCTCTCTGTGTCTGTTCTTCCAATGAACCTACACAGTCTGGAATGGAAGTCTAGAGACAGAGTCTACTGACTGCTGCTACTTTATTCTTTTCCAAAATAAGTCTTGCCTATTCTAGTTCCTTTGCCCTTCCATATAAATTTCAGAAAACTCTTGTCTTTATCTATTTAAAAAAAAAAATCATGCTGATGTTTTGTAGGGATTATATTAAACCTTTATGTCAATTTATGGATACCACATGTCTCTCCATTTATTTAGATCTTTTTATTATTACTGTTATTCTTTCATCCGCATTTGGTAGTTGTGTTAGATTTACATCTAAGTATTTCATTTTCTTCGGGGTTGTATAATAAATGGTATTGTATTTTTGATGTTGGTGTCTGCATGTTCTTTGTTGGTATACAGACATACAATTGATATGTTGCATATTTGTATTATGTTCTGAGACCTTGCTGAGCTCACTCATTACTTCTAGGGGTTTTTATGTAAATTTCTTGGGATTTTCTATTTAGGTAATCATGTGATCTGCCAGTAGGGGTAGTTTTAGTTCTTCCTTTCTGCTCTTTATGCCCTCAATTTCCTTTTCTTGCCTTGTAAGTCACAAATAAAGGGATAGATCATCATGCTAGCTGTGTCCCATAAATTTTGATACTGTTTATTTCATTCAGTTCAGTGTTATTGTTTTTTTATTTCCCTTGAGACGTCCTCTTCAACCCATGGGCTATTTAGGAGTACGTTGTGTAGTCCAAGTATTTAGAGATTTTTCTGTTATCCCTTATTGCTTTCTAGTTCGATTCTATTATGGCCGGAGAACACTCTGTCTCATATGAATTTTTAAATTTGTTGAGGCTTTTCATGGCCCAGGATATGGTCCTGGGTACTTGTTATAGGCACTTAAAGAGAATGTGGACTCTGTTGTTGCTGGGCAATGTGTTCTATAAATGTTAACTAGATCCTTTGTGTTGATAATGGTATTCAGTTATTGTATAATATTGCTAATTTTCTGTGTAACTGCTCTGTCAGTTGTGGACGGAGGACGGCTAAAGTGTCCAGCTATCAATGGGAACTTGTCTACTTGTCCTTTCAGTTCTATTTGGTTCCACTTGACAGGTTTTGCAGCTCTGTAGTTGATGCATAGGCATTTAAGATTACTATGTAGTAAAAAACTAAAAAAGGTTACTATGTATCCTTAGTGGATGACCCTTTCATGATCATATGATACCCGCTCCAGTAACTTTCTTTGCTCTAACTTCTATTTTATCTGACATTAATACAGCTCCTCCTGCTTTGCTTTGATTTGCATGTCTTTTTCTGTTTACTTACAATCTGCCTGAATAGTCACATGTGAAGTGAATTTCTTTTAGAAAGCATATAATTGGGGCATGCTTTTTTAAATCCACTATGCCAATTTCTGTCTTTTAATTTGTGTCTTTAGTTCATTTACATTTAATGTGATCACTGATATTTTGGGACTTGAGTCTGCCTTTTTTATTTTGTTTCTTGATCTCTGTTTTGCATTTCTCTGCTTTCTTTTTCTTGCCTTCCTGTGGGTGACTTGAACATTTTTAGGATTCCGTTTTGATTTATTATAATGTTTCTGAGTATATGTCTTTATATGTTTCTTTAGTGGTTGTTCCCGGATTGCGTTAACTTATCACAGCCCACTGGTGTCATCATTTTATCAGGGAAGTGATATATAGAGAAACCTTATCTCCCTAATGTCCCTTTATCCTCTTCCATTTATAACATAATTTTCTTAAATATTTATCTAAATACATTTATAACCACTTCAGACATTGCAATCATTATTGCTTTAACCAGCAGATAAAATGTAGAAAACTCAAGAGGAAAAGAAAGGTGTATCACATTAAAACATATTTTAGCTAACTGTTTGTTCTTCCTTCCTAACGTTCCAAGATTCCTTCTTTTACCATTTCCTTTCTGTTTGGAAAACTTCTGTTAGTTTGTTAGCCTTTTTTTTTTTTTTTTTTTTTTTTTAAGTAAATCTACTGGCCACAAATTCTTAGTTTTCTTTCACATAAAAATGTTTTGATTTTGTCTGGCCGGTGTGGCTCAGTGGTTGAGCATCAACTCATGCACCAAGAGGTTGCCGGTTTGATTCCCAGTCAGGGCACATGCCCAGGTTGTGGGCCTGATCCCCGGGGGGGGGGGGGGGGGGGGGCATGCAGGAGGCGGCCAATCGATGTTCTCTCTCATCAGTGTTTCTATCTCTGTCTCCCTCTCCCTTCCTCTCTCTCTAAAATCAATAAGGAAAAAAAATTTATTAAAAAAAAGTTTTGATTTTTTTTCATTACCAAAAGATAGTTCATTGGACACAGGGTTCTGAGTCGACAGTTTTGTTGTTGTTGTTGTTCCACACTTCCTCTGGCTCCCATGGGGTTTCACGATAATTCCAGTCATTCAAACTCTGTTTCTCCCATTCATAAGAGGTAATTTCTCTCTTTGCTTTTAAGATTTTTTTTTTTCTTGAAAGACTAAAACTAGCTTCAGAAATGTGGCCATGATGTGTTGGTGTAGATTTCTTTGAGTTTATTCTGGTTTGGGTTTACTTGGCTTTCTGAATCTATATGTTTATGTAGTTTGTTAAATTTGAGAAGTTTTTAGGCACTCTTTCTTTGAGTACTTTTCAGTCCCCCTCTCTCTCCTCTCTTTTTGGGATGCCAATGACACTAATGTTAAGTTTTGTTTGTTTACATTTCCACAGGATCTTGAAACTGCGTTCATATTCTTTTTAGTCTATTTTCTCTTGATGTTCAGAGTGGGTAATTTCTATTGTTCTATCTGTAAGTTCACTGATTATTTCCCCTGTCCTTTCTATCTGCTGTTGAGTCAATCCGTTGTGGGGTTTTTATTTTATTTTATTTTATTTCAATTACTGTATTTTTTCAGTTTATAATTTCCATTCGCCTTTCGCTTATATCTTTTCTTTATTTGCTGATAATTTTTATTTCCATTTTATGCTTGTAACTGCTCATTTAAGCATTTTATGGTGACTATTTTAACGTATTTGTCAGCTATTTCTAGTCTCTTTATTATCTTAGTGGTGACATCTACTGGTTGTCTTCTTCCTTTTTTAATTTTTATTGTTTTAGATCTCCCTGGTTCTTGGTATGATAAGTGACTACTCTTTGGGGAAACCTGGACATTTAGGGCATTATGTTTCACTGTGGATCTTATTTAAACCTTTATTTTATCCGGTTTCCTCTGACACTGCTCCAACAGGAAAAAGAGGAGGCATACCTCATTACTGAGTGGGAGGGGGAATCCCAGTGTCCCCACTTGGCCGCCACAAATAACCGAGAGCAAAGGCTCATGGTTGCTGCTGAGCGGTGGTGGGAATCTGACTACCTACTAGGAGTTCACTGATATGTGCCTAGATGGGCGGCAGGTGTGCCTAGTTACTGGACCTCCATGTCCGCAGGCAGTGTGGGTGGCGGTGGCTTTATTACTACTGATCAATTGATCAGTGGTCAACTGTCCTCACTTTCTACTAGGCCTTCTTTGGTAACACCCCAGAAGCGAGAGAAAGGGTTCCTCATTGCTGCAGGTTAGGGGTGAAATTCCAGGCTCTTCATGTAATCTCCAATGACACTGGATTGGCTTGGCATGGGGATGGGGGGGGTTGCTTGTTACCTCTCAGTGGGGATTAAAGTCCTGGCTCCTTACTTGGTTTTCTACGACACCTTCTCATCAGGGAGAGGGGGGTACTGAATCATCAATTGTCTCATTACAGCCCGGAAAGGGTGGAAGTCTAGTTCCTATTTGGCTTTTGTTAGCATGAGTCGCAGAGGGGGCATGAGTCTGTGGTGTTATTATCGAAAACTGTTCTGTCTTGTTAGGCCGCTCTCTTCCTGGTACTTTTGCTGAAGAGAGCAGGCTTTTGGAGTAGTTGTATTTTTTAGTTTGAGTTGTTTTGGTCTTTACCTATTGTGGTTTTGAGTTGCTGACTCCTTCAACTCCAAATTTGGGACCTAAGAGGGAAAAGGAAAATCCGGGACACCATATCTTTCTTTGGGTCCCCAAATCCCTAGCTAGTCTGCCTTCTTTTCTCTACTTTTCACAGTCCTATATTTATTTTATATATAACCTACAGGATTTTTTTGTTGCATTTGATGGGAAGAATAGAGAAAAGACATCTACTCCCCCACAGCCTGTTTTTGCACAGTTCTAGAGCTAAGAATATTTTCTTACCTTTTTAAAAAAATTTCTTTAAGGAAGAATATAAGACAAATAAATAAGACCACATGTGACTTTCAATGCCTAAAATATTTACTACGTGGTTCTTATTTAAAAAAAAAAAAAAAAAAAGGGAAAAGGTGCTGATACCCACCACCACCTCCTCCGTCCCTAGACTTCAGCCATGGAAAGGCATCTTGAGTTTATTCCAAGTACAGCTGGAAGGCATTGGAGGGTTGTTGGCAGAGGAATGAAGTGATTTGATTTGCTACTTTAAAGAGATTACTGGTTAGTGAATTAAATTATCTGTAAGCACTTTCTTAGAATCATAAAAGGAGCCTTGGGAGGCAGGCCCTGGGGGACCAGGAGTGGGCTTAAGAAAGGGGCAGGTCTATGTGATAATGACCCCACTCCTTGGAGGGCTACTCCTTTGCCTGGAGGTTTCATAGTAGTAGATGAGAGAGCTGGGGTCTAACCCCGATCAGCCAGGCTCCAGGCTTCATAGTCCCCACCCTGCTCCGACTCAGACAAGGACCCACAGGGAGATGCTAGGCCTGGGTCCCTGGGCCTTAGGACCTTGAAGACCTGAGTGGGGAGGGGCACCTGGGGGATTCCCAGCTGTTCCTCTCACAGGCTGGCCCTTCCCCCAGCCTCGTTCTCCACCCTGGGCCTGCTCTCCCACTTTCCCAGCCCCACTTTTCATCAGTATCAAGCCATTTGTTTCTGTTTATAATTATGCATTTTAATGTTCATTAATTATGGAATGCAAATTGCTCCGAGTGCAAAATCTGTAATGAGCTGTTCTGCCACCCCACCCCCAGGTCTAGAAGGCGGGCCAGCTGTTCTGAGCAGAAGGAACAACAACCAACTTAGAAAGCAGAATAAGGGTTCCTGGGCCTGCGTGACTCAGAGAGTAAATAAGCTTGGAGGATGTCCTGAGGTGCTGGAGGAGAGCCTGCCCCTCTCCCGGGCTCTGGGGATACCAGTGTGGACTTTCTCTGGCACCTTGGGCCTGAGGGGCAGGGTCGGGTAATGGAAACAACTCCAGCCTTGAACCTAGCCTCTTACTGGGTCACACTGAGCTAGTGGCTTGGCGTCTCTGAGCCTCAGCTTCTCACAAAACCATCCTCAAAGTGGGTGTGGCAGACAAATGGATACTGGAGACAAGCCAGATCCTAAGCCCTCAATAAATGCCCTTGAATGGCTCTCCAGACAGCTGAGTGCCAGCTCTGCCTGGTTGGGCAGCGTCGGGCAAATACACTCCACTCTCCACATCTGTTTCCTCCACTATGAGACGAAGGAATTGGCCAACAGGACGTTGGAGAAGTCTTTCAGCTCTGAGCTGCTGGGTATTTGTCTAAGCAACTATGAATGGCGAAGTTCCCGAGTTACTTTCCTTTGAATCGACCCATCACACTTGAACAGATCACAGGGATGCCTCTCAACCTGCCTAGCCACGGGCAAAGCCTTGTCCTCCAAGGGCTCAGCAAGCATTTGGTTTCTCTCCCATCATCAGTGCCAGCAGAATGAAGGCACTACCCACACCGCTGTTGTGGGTGACTTGCTCCACCCTTCCCCCCCACCCCTGCCCCTGACAGCCATGGGAGGGGCCCGCACAGGCAGAGGCCGGAGGAATGCTCCCACAGGCAGCTTCTGCTCTTCCCGACAACGCTCTGGCAGGACCCGCGTCATCCTGCTCGCTTTGCCGAGGAAGCCAAAGTCCAGAGGCCAATGAATTGCCTGAGGTCACACTGCAAGGGAGAGGCTCAGTGTCCACCTTAAAGGTTCCCCGACTGCCACAGAGGTGCTCTTTCCTCGGATCCACAGGGGGGTGGCCCACCCTGATGTCCTAAGAGGTTCAGACTGGCTGGGGCTACGCAGGGATTCTGAACACCTCGGGGGAAGGTCGCTGTGATGGGTCATGAGGGAATCAGAGCGGTTGCTGGCAGTATGGTGTTGGATATACAGATCAGATAGAATCCTGGGAAGACAAGGAAGGGAAAGCAGCAAGGAAGACAGTGGAGTGGGTATTTCTGGAGCGCCTACCACATGCGGAACATTTTTCCATGTGCTATTTCTTCGAATCCCCAGGACGAAACTCAGAGGTACCGCTGAGATACACCTGTTTTACAGGCAAGGCTACTGAGGCTCACGCACGCTAAGGGGGGCTGCACCATCCCTGTGATTAGAGACTGGAGGGCCTGGCTCGCCTGGTCCCAGGAGGCCGATGGAGCACTCCTGGGGTGGGGGTGAGCGGAGAAGGCCCTGCCCGTCCCCCGTCCCCCGCCCTCTCCCTCCTCAGCCTCAATCTGTCAACGAGGCCACCCAGCCTGGCTGTTACCGCCGACATTGATTTGGACAACCAGAACATCAAGAGCCCGTTATTACTAGGAGTTTTAATCAACTCGTGCCAACTCAGCTGCCACTCAATTTGTGCTGGGCTGTGAGGCT
This sequence comes from Tadarida brasiliensis, assembly GCA_030848825.1. Taxonomy (NCBI): domain Eukaryota; kingdom Metazoa; phylum Chordata; class Mammalia; order Chiroptera; family Molossidae; genus Tadarida; species Tadarida brasiliensis. Next base: position 16,377,247 of record CM061269.1, on the reverse strand, counting down.
GACAGGGAGGGAAGGGGTAGGCATGCAAAAAAGGATTGAGGGATCAATAGTCCCTGGTACTGTAGGGCTGAAGCTGCGGGCACCCAGGGGGCCTGGGACCTCACGTGGAGAAGGCAGAGCTTGTGCCCAGCCCCCAGGGGAGCTCCCAGACACACAGCCCGAGCCACCTGCCTCCCTGCTTCTCCACCGGCTCTGGAAATCACCCAGGCAAACACCCAGCAGTGTCTGCTGCATCAGGGTCCAACCTCAGGTCCATGCTCTGCCCTCGGCCGGGCCTGCCCTCCTCGTCAGAAAGATCCCCACTGGTCTCTGCTTTATAGCTCAGAGCCCCCTCCGCAGATCCTCCGGACCTCCAGACGCGGAGGGAGGCCGAGGAGACAGAAAGAAATGCAGTCTCATCCAGACACTTCTACTTCCCAGCTGTGTGCCTCTGGGCAAGGCCCCACGCCTTTCTGAGCTCGGGCTCCCCATTTTATTCTATTTCTTAAAATCCTTACCTGGGGATATTTGTCCATTGATTTTTAGATAGTGTGGAAGGGAGGGCGGGAGACAGAGAGAGAGAAACAGCGACGTGAGAGACACACAGATTGGTTGCCTCCTGCATGACCCTGACCAGGGCTGGGGATTAAACCTGCAACCCAGGTATGTGCCCTTGACTGGGAACTGAACCCACGACCCTGTGGTCCACGGGCTGACACTCTAACCACTGAGCGCACCAGCCAGGGCAGTCTCCTCATTTTACCACGGACTTGATAATAAACAGCGGCCTCCTGGGGTTGCTGGGAGCACTCTGGGCCTCACGGACAGGACAAAGAACCCTTGTGTGGCAGGCCCTACTGCCTCTTGATGCCCAGAGTCAGCAGCAAACATGTTTCCTTCCCTCCCTTGTTAATTACTCTTCTGGCAGGTGGGATGGTTTCTGGTTCACAAGGTGTCTTCCCGTGAGTCTCTGGGCTATTTGAGGAGAGTGTAACACACACCGCTTCCTCTCCTCAGCACCATCCTGGTGGCCAGCACGGGGCAGGAAGTCACCGGTGTGGCCCTTGGGGTAAGGCAGGCCTGGGCTGGAATCTGACCTGGCTTTGCCACTTACTAGCTATGCAGTGTTAGCCAGTCACTTCATTAACCTCAGAGCCTCAATTTTCTCAATATAAAACGAGCTAATTATACTCAGAATTGCTATGAGGGAAAAGGAATTCGACATTTGATGATGTCCCTAGCATAGCACCTGGTACACGGTAAACTGTCTAATCGTTATGAAAGTTTCGCCACTGCGATTATTATCACTCCACATTTGATGCATGGAGAATATTTTTAGAACGCAATAAAATGTCTGGTTGCATTGCTTAGTTCTGGCTTGAGTTCCAGTGAAATACCAACAAGCTCTCCCCCCGCATGCCAGCCATCTGGGCAGCGTTCAGCACACACTGAAGACATGAGAAGGGAAATTCAAATGCTCTGGGCACCTCCTGTGGGCCGGTGCGGAACTGAGGGTCTTCCTCATCCGATCGCGGAAGGCCCACGATTCCCGAGCTTGCCCTTGTTAGCTCAAGTTTGCAGAAAAGGAACCAGCCTCCAGGCCAGAAGGGCCTTTCCCATGTCACTCAGCTTCCGAGGACTAGAGCTGGGCACAAACCCATGCTATCTCCACCGCTCCGCACTGCCCTGCCCTGCGGAGATATACAGAAGTAGGGGTGTGGTAGTCCCTGACCTCCAGGAGAATCTGGACCCACTAGAGAAACTGGGTAAACCCCGAGAAGGAGGTAAGTCATCGTTCAAGTCGGCTTGTGCTTACGAATAGAGCCGAAAGGGCACCAGTGCTGAAATTCATGGCTGGTTTGCTCGCACACATGATGATCGCGGCTGGCTGTCTGGACAGCTGGTCACCGGCCTTTCCCATCAGAGGACCCCAGGTTATTAGGAGACACCAGCTGCAGTCCCTGCTGTGGGTACTCCCTTCCCTTCTCTGGCCCTCTGTCTTCTCCTGTGTTCAACGAGAAAGGTGGCATCTGGTGTCTCAGGGCCTACAGCTTGCACGGCCTGGGGTTCCCTGCAAGAGGCTGGCAGGAATCCCAAGGGGGCCAGGGGGCAGGTTCGGGCAGTAGGTGGCTCCTGAGCTGGGGAGCCGTGCAGAAGGGTCGCTCTAGGGAGAGCCACCTGAGAACACTGTTTGTAGGTCATCCCCACAGCCTCTTCAGATGGCCGGTCATCTTTCTGGTGGGGTCATCAAGCCTGCTGCAACTCCCTCTGAGCTCCCCAGGACCCTGCATGGAGCAGGTGTTCAGCTCAGCAATTGCCTCATCAAGGCCTCCTGTCCTCTAGGTCATCAAGTTTATGAAGCCTTAGCCCGACCCTCAAGACACACCTATCCCAAAACGGGGCGGGCACAGGGAGAAAAACACCGATGCACATTCTTACAGTCCTTGACATTTTTTATGTATACAGACAAGCATGGAGGGCTCAGGGGAGGGAGACCAGGGGACACTTTCCCAAGCAAACCTGCCAGGAGACCTGAAGAACGTCTATTCAATAACTGTCTGGTGATGATAACAAATAGCCTTTGTAGAGCTCATTAATAACAATAATAGCTAACACTTAATAGTGCTTAGCGTGTGCCAGGCACTGTTCTAAGTGTGTGATGAATATTAACTCAGGATATTAACCACAGCCGATGGCGTAGGTCCTGCCAGGCTCTTCGTGGTGTGGACTCCTCCTTACCTGCTGGGTTTCGCTGGCCGGTTTCCCTTCCCCACCCTCTGGAACTGAAAACTCAATTTGCAGCTCGAGGCTGCGTCCTCACACCACACCTTCTCATTGATCGCCTGGACTCTGCGTGAGAAGTGATTTCATCAGCTCGCTGGCTTTGGAAAGCACGGAGCAGCAGCCACGGAGCATATGCTTCTGTGGGTATATATGTAGCCAGCGTATGTCGAGTGGAATTTTGGGCGGCTCCCATATTTTAGTTTTTGTCGCAAAGAGCAATTTCAAAGAAAGAACAAGAAGGAAAAAAAAAAGTCTACCCTTGAAGGGAGACAGATGCTGTACATGTTGAACGCTGAGGGTCCCCCAGGCCAGTGTGAGAGAAGTGGGCGGAGAATGAAACACCTGCTCTACCAGGCTCACCTCCCTGCCACCCACAGCAACGCACTAACCGTCCAGCCCCAGGGCAGGGGCTCCAAGTGGTTATTTCAGTGCCTCCCGACAGCCTGCCTGACACCGTCCTCTGCTCTTGACTGAGTACTCGGCAGTGGCCAGCGCTGGGAGACGCGCACACCATCCCTCTGCTGTCTCCCGGCCGCCCCACGGCCGGGTGCTGCCGTGCACCTGAGCACACTCACACGTCATGGACACGTCACTGACACATCAGTCTCATCATTAGTGCAACAGGGACCTGAGCTGCAGGAAGACTGCCCCCAGACCAGTGTGCCCACGTTTCCACAAAGGTTACCGCAGTTCTTCCGCTTTGGGTTCTGACCCGCGCTGCCAATCCGACCTGAGTGACACTGGGCACACCGCTTCCCGTCATTCCTGCAGAATGGGGACGGTGGTACCACCGGGTTGGGGTGCCGGTGCCGTGCGGATCCAACATCCAAAGTGACACTCGGCAGCAGCCCAGAGACATTTGTTCTCTTTCTCCCGCCCCCACACCCCCCGAAAGGCTTTCCTCTAGCTGGGAATGAACTCAGGAGGTAACATTTTAAAATGTGCATGAGAAAAAGCCCGTAAGGTTTTGGACCAGCTGGAAAAATAAATGAATAATATGCTCGTGTGGGGGCCAGTGATTCAAAGGCTGGGAAGCAGGGGCTTAGCCAGAATCTGACCAGAGGGATGCAGCAGGAAAGGAGAAAGGCCGTCCTGTGTGTGCCCAAGGAGGGGCCTGCGTGTGCTCCCGGGAGCGGGATGCGAAGCGTGAGTTTTTGTCCAGGTAGATAGACTGCGAGCTGTCTGCCCACCAGGACACAAGCATGGCGGCAGCTCTGGGGCCCACAGAGTGTCCAACACACAGTAGGGACTTAGGGGTGCATTGTGGATGCGGCTGATTTTTTTTTCTTTTTAAATCCTCACCCGAGGATATTTTTTCATTTATCTTCAGATGGGGCGAGGGGAGAGAAGAGACAGACAGAGAACCATCGACTTGAGAGAGACACATCAATTGGTTGCCTCCTGCATGGCCCCAACCAGGGCTGGGGACCGAAATGCAACCGAGGTACGTGCCCTTGACCGGGATCGAACCCACGACTATTTGGTCCGCAGGCCGACACTAACCACTGAGCCAAACCAGCCAGGGCCAATGCAGCTAACATTTAAATAAAAGTGTGGACCAACTGATTACCAGTTTCTGCTTCAACCAGCGGAGACCAGTTTTCCTAGCCTAGTGAGATGTGCCGAATGCTGGAAAACCCACCACCAACAATAGAAAGAATTTGTTCTATGTGTACACAGGCGGGGAGCTATAAAGAAAAGATTAGGGACATGGTGAGGATAAAAGTCTGGGCTACCTCTCCAGGGGAAGAAGGAAGGGTCTAACATGGAAAACGGAGGCCCGGGGTGTGTTGGGCAGAGGCTTCTGAAATGCAGGCAATATTCTAGTTCTTGACTTGGGTGATGGTTGGATGGCTACCACTTAATTACTATTGATAAAACGATGTAACATTTTACACATTTTTCTATGTGTATATTTCACAATAACATTGCTAAGTATGGATCATGTAGAAAACCTACTACAAGGAAATATCAATATGTTAATGGTGGTTCTCGGAGGTGGTATAACTACGTGTGATTTTTTCTTCATTCTTCTCTCTCTGCACTCCAAACATTCTCATATGTACGTATTATAATTTTATCACGGAAACAAATACGCTTTTCGTTGAAATGCTGCGTTGTCTAAACAGGGCAACGACAAAACCACGGAGGTGGGTTACAACACTCCTGCTTGGAATCCCAGCGTGTGGAGAAGCCGGTCTCTCCCCGAGGCTCACTGTGCAGAACAGAGATGCTCTCCAGGGAAAGGGTGGAGGGCGTCAAGTCCCACTGGCTGTCATAAAAGGTGATCTTGAGGGTCTTCCTCTAGGGACCCGAGAAGATTGGATTTATGGACTGTTGGGAGAGAATCAAGTTCCACATTCTAGTTCACAGGAAGCATAAGGGCTTAGCTAAGGGGGCACAGTGAACAGGGCCATGTTGACACACAGGCTCCTTGCATCACCTGCATCTGTACATCATCCCCATGACAGTGGGCTCCTAAGGTCGCCTTTCCTGTCAACAATGGTGAGGGGAATCCTTCAAGGTCAATGAGAGCCAGGAAATGATCCCGTGTTTCCTGGGTCACCAGGCTTCCCCCTCTCAGATAGGAATTGGCCCTGGAAAGGGAGGTTATGGAACTGGGTCCAGCTGGTGCCTGGCTATTAGCACTGGGCTTAGCCAACAACAGGAAATGTGCAGAAATAGTTCCCAGCTTATGGATAAGATAACAAAGGCTCAGATACGTTCAGCAATTTGCCCGAAATCACACAGCTTCCCGGGGATAGGGACAGAATTTGAACCCAAGTCTGTTCTCTCCATGGAACCAGGATTCCAATTATTAGCCATTCTCCTTAGGAACATATAGAACTCTATCCAGGTACTAGTTTCTCGGCAAGGAGAAAGGCTGACCAGTATTTTATGAAACCTTTTCACTGTTTGCTGCCTCAAGGCTAAGCGTTTCCAAGATCGTGGCTGGTGGTGAGAGCCCAGTTATTCTTTTACCTGTGCCCAAATGAACTGTTTGCCATCCCCTGGACAACTTCTGTGGTCTCCAGGAATTCTGGGCTGGTGGGCAAAGACTTATGAAGGCAGAGTCCGTGAGAAGTTGGAGAATATAAGGAGGAGGATATATTTTCAAATGAATAGTGATGATGATGTAATTTCTCATCCATGTATTACAAGACCCATGATAAAAGCTAAAGGAATGACGATGAAAGAGAAAGGGAGGCTACCCTGTATGAAAAAGTGGATCCTAGGTTAGAATTTAGGATCCCTGGGCTCAAGCCAAGCTTAGCTCCTGCTCTTTCGGACTCAATTTGCTCACCTTTATTTTTTACATCAGGAAAAAGGTTTCTATATTGTTAAGGTCAAGTTAGGAAGCAAGTTGTCTTTAAAAAAATAAGGGGGGGGAAGCTTTTTGAAAAGCATGTATAAAGACTAGAGACACACGGCTCTGATATAGAAAAGTTGCCCGCAAAAACCACAACTTTATGCTTTTTATGCTTCCGTTTTTAAACTTACATATATAACTTATTTATATTTGCCTATGCAGAAGGGGAAATGTAGAGCAAGATATACATAGACCAAAGTGGGACAAAAGCTATCTCTAAAGTGAGTGAGCGGCAGAGACAGAGGACCTTGGTTTATACATTTCCGCAGTGTTTTCATTTGTCTTATGTTATTTTCCAATGAGCATGGTTATGGAACAAACAAAAAAGCGAGGGAAAAAAAACGTGTCTAATGATCAGCACCCCAGCAGCCATGGATTCTGTCTTCCCAGGCACTGGGCATAGCCGCTGAGAATTCCGCAGCCTCTGTGTCCCACCCCTCACATCGTCACGGAGACGACAGCAGCCCAGCCGCCTCATCTGCCCTTCTCTGAGCTGACCCTCTGCGTTTGGACGCTCCCGCTGACACCTTGCACACCTCCCCGGTCTCTACTGTCCAAAGTACTCCTTCTATTCGACCACTCCTCTGCCCAAGGGCTCACTTGGCCAACCCCCGACCCAGCCTGCCCTTGACCTGCATCCGGACAGAACACCAGCACCCTCAATAAGAGAAAGTCAACAGCGGCATGTTCCGTCCGTGGCATGGTAGGCAACCCCCACAGAGGCCGTGAGGACAGTCTGCCCTGGTTACGGATGAGGCTTCTGGCGTCAGGGTGCTTGGCTTGCCTCCCCTGCTCCAGAGCTTAGGAGCGAAGCAGCCTCAGGGAGTTACCTAAGTCCCCTCTGCCTCAGTTTTTCCATCTGCAAGGACAGGGGTCGTATTGAGACCCGTCGCAGAGGCTCCGGAACACAACGAGCGCTCGGATCATCTCCGCTCTGATCATCGCCACCACCGCGGTCCCTGCATGAAATATCAGGTAATCACAGTAACAGCTCCCATGTCTCCTGCCAACTTCGGGCTCCGTGCTGGCCCATTATGTCCGCATTATCTCCGTCAGTCCTAATAGCAGTTTGTCAGGTGTTATTATCCCCATTTTACTCAACGGGAACCTGAGACTCACAGGCCTGAAGTGATGTGTCCCAAAGCCACACGGCTAGTGAATGACAGAGTGAGATTCTGGCCCAGGTTCCTTGAATGCCAGAAACTGTGCTCTTAATCACTATACTGACTTCCTGGAGGGTTAGGGTGATGCTGAGAGAAAATAAGTCCTCTCCTAGGGGCACCTTTCTAAAGCTGAAAAGGTACAGGTGCATGAAATACAATGAAAATGTCAAGGATCACTCCAGAGATGATTGCAACAGGGACAGAGACACCCCACCCTGTATATTACTTTCCCACCAATCAGCAAGTTAAGCCCCACACTGCTTTTTCGGCCCCCAGGCCCTTCCAGCATTACAGCTGCTGCCCTTTGAGAATATACATTCAGGAGGTCATGGATTTCAGGGATTGCAAGGGACTTTGGCCCCTCCCGAGGCCGGTCCCAGACTGCCTCTCTAGTTCCACAGTAAGGTCTGGGGGAACGGCTGGCACCTTCCCCGAAGTCATTCATTCTGTGCTTGAACCAGGACAGCGGCCCCATCCCTGCCTCCAGTGGGGCTCCTTCCCGCCGCTCTTCCGGGAAGCCAAGGGTGAACTGCATCCTTCTGGAGGCGGGGGGCTCCTCCCTGACTTTAACAGATAATGACTGCCACACAATAAAACCAGCTTACCAGAAATACCATCAGACCCAGCAAATCTGGGTCCCAAAGAAATAAAACGAGGGAGACAAAATAAAGATAGCTTCAAATGTCACCCAAAGAATAAAATACGTAATGTCACGAAAGGGTGCCTAGGCTTTATGAGAATGCCACATGTAATCTTGGAAACCCCATCCCTCCCTCTCCCTCCACCCGGAAGGGGGGACGCTCTGCTGGAAGTTTACAAGGAAAAGACGCCACTACGGAGCTCCCAATGGAGGGACAACTCCCTTCCTTTTCATCCCCCAAAGCTGGGGCCTTGCGTGCGGACACCAGGTCAGGGGGCACCGTTCCAATTTCCTTCTTCTCTGACCATCGCCACCCCCTCTTCCCATTCTCATCCTCGTTTACCTTCCTCCAGACTCTGGGATGCAGAGGAGGAAGGAGGAGTCCTCGACACTGAAGGAGGGTGGAGAGAAGGAAGCACCCCCCCTTTATGGTCCCACACGAGGGACATGCCCTTTATTCTGGCGAACTACCCTCAGCCCGTGGAAGATGCCATCTCGGGAGTTAGAGGGTACCCGGCTGGTTGGACTTGGGAGAGGTTCTCCCGCTTTCTGAATCCGTTTTCTCGTGGACCACTTAGGAGCCTGTCTCATCAGGTAGCCGTGAGGGTTCAGTGTGATGCTGCTTCAAGCATTTACCCCTGGGTCAGGCACATAACCAGCATTCGGCAACTCTGTCGTCTCCATCTACTAGTACTGATGGTATTGATAGCACTGGTTTGTTTAGTAATAGCATCAGCTCCATAATGCTATCAATAATAATATCAGTACTGCCTGGCCGGTGTGGCTCAGTGGATTGAGCGTCGTCCCGTGGACTGAGGTCCTGGTTCGATTGCCTGGGTTCAATCCCCACGGGGGGTGTGCAGGAGGCAGCCAATCCATGTATCTCTCTCACATCTATGTTTCTATCACTCTCTTAAAAATCTATAAAAACATATTAAAAAATAATAATATCAGTGCTAACAGTATTGATGAAGGTGTACATTGTCTGAATTCTCTGTCTGAGGACCTGCCTGGTCAGAGGACCTGTCTGAATTCTCCTTCTGAGGACCTGTCCTCTCATGAGGACACCAAGGAGATATTCCACCCTTTAAATAGTCTTTCCAAACCCAGGAGTCTCTGAGTTTCCTTAAAGGGGCTTTGCCTCCTGACTTGGCATATTTCTAAAGATTCTTTTTTTAAAGAAAAATGTGGGAAGCATCATTCTTCCTGTTTTGGACTCTGGCACAACCTGTCCTGGTTGTACTGTGAAGCCATCACTCCCTCTGTCGCTCATCTGCAGGAATGGGCTAAGCTCCGAGAGTCCGTTTCTGGGGAGGAAGAACCACTTCCTAGGGGCCCAGCCCTGCTCCACCTGCCCGGGAGGGCCGGATGCCAGGCAGGCGGGGTTGGGCTTACCCCACTGGCAGTACCTGGGCTGTGCTCCAAAGCGATTCCTCACTCTGCAGCCCCTCCTTGCATGCCTTCCCCGCCCCCTTGAGTTCTGTTTCCTCATTATAGTCCGGTTGAGTCATTCTAGGGGGGAGACGAGGAATGGAGAGAAGCAGCCTCTCCGCAGCGGAGCCAGATTCCAGTTTTGGCCTCCTGCTGAGCCGTGCCAAGAGGTGCCTGACCCATAACAAATTAAAATTCACATCTTTATTCATTTTGACTTTTTAAAAGGCAGCGTTTTGTTTTGTTTTCTCTCGGCATCTCAGGGCAATCAGGGGTCCTGCGGTTCGCCCTAATATTTGGGAGGCCAGATGGCATTTTAGGTCCAATGGGAAAAGATAAAGAGGAAGAAGAGGAGGTGAGCACCTGGCTGGGTGACTCGAGGCGGCGGAGCAGAGTGGGGTTGGCCTGGAATCCAGAGGCGGGGCTACACCTGACATGGGACACATTTCCTCTGCAAAGATACCTTCACTCCCTAGGAGCCGGCCAGCAGGCCAGCCCGGCACCTCCCGCCGCCCTAACTTTCTATGAAGACCCTGGACCAGCTCACCTTGGCCCTCCTTCCTCTAGGCTTCTTCACATTCCCTCATTTTCCACCAGACAGTTTCATTTTTCTCATGTGCAGAGTGGAGACAGTCATAAAACCTAGCTCATAGGACGGCTGTGAGAATTAAATTGGCTAAAATAAGCAATGCACTTAGAATCATGCTTGGCACAGTCACTGCACGGATGATTGCTCTTCTAGTACTAGCTTTTCCCTTTTGTAAAATGGATATAATGATACCCATCTAGGAGTATAGTTACAAGCATTCACTGCCATGAACATAAAGGGGCTGGCATACAGTCGGTGCTTAATGAGTGCTGGGTCTCTCCTCCACCTCCTCCCCTCTCCCCACTGCTCACATCAGCCCTGTTCGATGTTCTGGTGCAGAAATACAAAGTGATTTGTTCAAGGTCCCAGCTGCAGCCCTGCTCAGGGCACCTTGTCTCGTGAACCAGCTTATAAAACAAGGCGGGGCTCTTGGTTTTGTCTCTCTTGCTCCAGGGACAGTCCTGGATACAGGAGTGTTGCTAAGTGTGTCTTTGGGTGGCTGCAGTGGCTGGCGCTACAAGGCAGGTGCAACTGGGCGGAAGGAGTCTTGGGTCAAATCTTGATTCAATCACTGCTTCCTACATGACTTGAGTGATTCGTGCATCTTCCCAGGCCTTTGTTTTTCTGTCTGTATAATGGTAGAGGTGCTGGCCTGGTTAGAGGTTCTCCAGGGTCCCTCCCTGCCTTGGTCTGTGAATTCATGCTGTAGGTAAAGGGGTAGATTCAAGACGTTCTCTTATGGACAGGTGAGGTACTTGTCCCTCCCCTTGAATCTGAGATGACCTGATGACCTGTTTGACTGATAGCATGTGGTAGAATGAGGTTCTGGGACTTCTGAAACTCGGTGCTAAGAAGCCTTGCAGCTCCTGCCCAGCCTCTTGGAACACTGCGTCTTGGGATGCTTCCTTTGCAAATCCAGCCTCCCTGATGGGAGAAGCCCAACCCAAATGGAGAGGCCACGGGCGGGCACTGTGGTGGACAGCCCCGGCTGAGGTCCAACCTAGCCATAATCAACCGCCAGCTCTCCAGCCCCAGCCCCAGCCAGGTAAGTGAAGGGGCGCTTGCGGAAGTCAATCCTCCAGCCAAGATACCACACCTGTCCCGAATCAGGGGCAAATCGCCCAGCTGAGCCCTTCCCAATTTCCTGACCCACAAAACTGTGAGCAAAAGAAAACAGTTGTTTTAAGCCACTGAATTTGGGGGGACAGTTTGTTGTGCAACAACGGATCATTGGAGCAATGAGGGTGAACTGTGAACTGATGTTTATTTCACGCGGGGCTGAGAAGGACAGATTTCAATCACTTGATTGTCTGGGGACGAGCCCATCAGAGGACCCCTTCCTGAAGCAGGGAAACCAGGGATAACACAGAGGAACAGCTTGAGTGAAACGCTCCAGGGAGAAGTAGCATCTCAGAGAAGGCGGAAGTGCCCTCCACATAATATCGTGATGAAGTGCTTACAGTTTTCTTCGGTTCGTCCTCTATCTGGATAACAATTTCGCAGTGTTTATACTGCCACACACAATAAGTGCCAACATAGCTTACTTTTCAAAGCGCCTCGCGGACGTAATTGTGCTTCTCAGATTGATGCCGTTTCTAGTAGATAACAATGTTTTACTCTTTGGCACCCTGAAGGGGTCACAAGCCACCTCCCTTTTCTGATGCTTCCTTCACCCTCACCCCCTCCATCCCTGGTCTCCCTGGAAAAAACTGAAAACCAAAATAACAGGATACTTCCTTATGCAGTGTCTCCCGGATCATAGTCTCATTCACCCTGCATTGTTTTCTATTGCTGTTGCAACAAATCACCAAGAACCCGCGGTTTAAAGCAACACAATGTACTCTCTCGCAGGTCTGCAGGTTAAAATCTCTCGGGGCTCAAAGCGAGGAGCTGGCAGGGCTGCGTTCCTGTTCCGGAGGCTTCGTGGGGGTTCCCTTTCCCTGCCTTTTCCGGCTTCTAGAGACTCCCCTCAGCTTGTACCCCTTCCTCCGCCTTCAAAGCCAGCGATGTGGCATCTCTCTGCGTTCTTCCTCGGCCTCCCTCTTCCACGTTTAAGGATGCTGTGATCCACTGCGCCCACCCTGATCACTCAGGATACTCGCTCTCTTTAAAATCAGTGGATTAGCAGCTTTCATTCCATATGTGAATTTAATCCCCCCTTTGACAGATCGCAGGGTGCAGGCATTAGGGTGTGGACATCCTCGGGGAGCCACTGTTCTGCCCACCACACACCCTCCCCGGTTCGGACAACTGCATACCTGAGGGCCACGTCATCCCAGGGGAAGATGACCAGGAAACCAAGCAAAAAAGTCATTGTGTGTGGGGGTGGGGGTGGGGGGGGGTTAGACGTTGAGGTCTAATTAGAAGGTAAAATAATAATAATAATAATAATAACAACAACAATAATAGATAAAAGAATCAGTGATGTGTTAGAGAAGTGGCCTCCGTCCTACCTACAAGGATCATTTGAGCTGAGGGAAGAGAGGAATGTTGAAAGTCAAACAAAATGACCTTGTAAATGCTGGTGAATATGCTTAAAAGAGACCCTGTGCTCTCCTCCTACAAGACAGAGAAGAAGATGAGGGCTATAGAAAAGCAGGTAGGGTTGAGGGATCTCAAGGCAAAGGGGGCCTGTGCACCTCTTGCCAGGTAGCAGTCAGTGGGCGGTGGGCGTGGTCATGTGCCTTCCCTGGCATAGGAGCGGCCACCTATAAATGCCCTCATGGTCTGTCTAGGTCAAGAGGGCTCCAGCCAGCTGCCCTCAGGTCCTCATGGCCTCAGGGTGGCGTAGAAGAGCTGCTGGACATTGCTCAGGCTCCCCGTAGGGGGGAAAGCTGTCTGATGAACAGAGCCAGCTGGGCTCAAATGACCTGTGGTAGGGATGAACAGAACACGGCAGCAGAGGCCAGAATGGACCACACACCTATGATTCACGTGGGAACACAGAGGTCCTGTCGTATACCAGAAAGAAAAGAGTGGTTGGACAAGGGCCCGAGGGGGAGACAGCAGGCACTAGAACTCATGGGTGATGGCCATGCCTCAGGCACACACCAGCCCTGAGCGTGGACGTCCAGGAAGGAGGGGGAGGCAGGACATCTACATTGGCTAGAATTAAGTTTCAACTACCCGTGACTGGAGCGGAACAGAAATGAAATTCCGTTACAGAAACATTAAGAAAGAATTAAATATGGTGAGCACCTGGAATTGTGTGGCCCCTAATACCATATCCAGAACATAAAAACATCAGCAATTGTGGTCCTACCATCTCACACCAAAATGGCAACTTTGTAAATCCCAAATCATTTACAGTGCCATTCTTTGATTCCCTCCCCCCCCAAGAAAACCTATGAGTTCAAGAGCAATTGCTTCCTTTGTAAAAGATTAATAAACGGAGGCGAATGAAGTCAACATGGATTCTAAGGCTCTCCAATGACCAAGTCAGGGCTTAAGCCCAATCCACCCAGACCAGCCTTCTTTCTAATGTTCTTTGCGGCCATCTCCTCTCAGCTCTACAGGACAGGGACCCAAAGTGACTGGCACAGATACTATTGAAGACAAGTTCTTGGGCCTCCATCCTGCCACCTTGTGGTGAAACCTTGAAAAGTCAGTTTGCTTCCCACATTGGTGAGGGAAGCTACTGCCCAGGTTTGTCCTGAAGATGAGTTAGTTATTGGGTGCAGACGTGCCTTGAGAACTCTTAAAAGTGTTCTAAGAATATATTTATTATTTTTATTATTAATAATAAAAATATTATTATTATTATTTTTTTGCCACATGGGTTTTATTAAAAGGAGGGCTGTAAGAAAAAGTATCTCTTTGCAAGGATGATGAAGAGCCTCCAGAGTAATGAGAGGCTTTAAATTTCAGGGTGGAAGATGGTATGTATCCGTCTCTTCTAAGTCACAGGGAGAAAAGCCTGCCTCACATCCATCGAGCCCTGAGTTTGCAGCCTCAACAATAGGTCCTTAATCTAGACAGGAAGGTCGTTGACAACCTCATCAGACTGCTGAATTTTCTCTTCACCTCCAGGGACCGAATGTTCTCTTTTTCTCCCTTTCTCTTCATTTTTCCAGTTTAGATTAATGAGAGGGAAAAAGAGACAATTCTTGCTGAGACACACAAACACATATACACATATCTCTGCCTTCTGAGGTTTCCTTCTTCTGGGACATCTAGCCTCAAGAAGGAGCTTAATTAGTTCGGGAAGGAGAACTGATGGAGAAAGGGAAGAGAGACAGACAACGTAATCCTTTCAGCAATATCAGCCTCGTGTGTTGGAGACAACAGCAGCGATTTGGGACATCCTTCTGAGCTGCCTGTTCACTGACCAGCTCTCAGACCTGGGCACACCCTCCTCTCCCTCTTTTCCAGTATGCAACGTGAAGGGCTGGCTTGCAGTCCTCTGCAGCCCACAGCTGCTGGCGTGCTCACAGCCCCTTCTTTGCCAGCACCCTGCTTTTCCGTGGGAGTCTACGCCTTCCCCCAGCCACTACCACGTATTCTCGGTGCAGCGGCCACTTGGCCCAAGCCCCAGGATTGACTGGTTGGGGATGAGCCCCGTCCTTCCCCCTGACCACAGTGACTGGTACAGGGATGGGCCCGAAAACCAAGTCGGCCCATCGAGGTGGAATCCTGTGACTTCAGGAGGAACCAGGAAAGAGATGTTCTTGTCCTGCAGGACTCCCTGAGCGGACAGGGTGTACCTGGCCAGAGGACATGGTGCTGAGCAGAGCAGACCTAAAGGAAGGGGACGGATCCCAAGGACACTGTTTGAGCCCCTCAGTGCTAGGGTGCCTAGACTTCCATGCGAGCCAACCTATTTCCTCTTGTTGCCTAAACGCGTTTGAATTGAGTTTTCTGTCATTTGCAACCCTAAGAATTCTAATCATTGAAATCTCCAATTGCCGATCCACCTTTGAAGACACGTTGATCTTTGAGTCTGAAATGCAGTTTCATTGCATTAGCTCATTCTCTAGAAGCTTCCTGGTATTGGTCTCCTGCCGATGTCTATTTCCCAGCTGTTGTGATGGCACCTTAAGAACCCAGTGGCCAAGAGCCTAGTCCAGAGTAGGCCCATCCTGGACCCATCCCTCCTTCCTTCCTTCCTTCCTTCTTCCTTCCTTCCTTCCTTCCTTCCTTCCTTCCTTCCTTCCTTCCTTCCTTCCTTCCTTCCTTCCTCCCTCCCTCCCTCCCTCCCTCCCTCCCTCCCTCTTTCCTTCCTTCCTTCCTTCCTTCCTTCCTTCCTTCCTTCCTTCCTTCCTTCCTTCCTTCCTTCCTTCCTTCCTTCCTCACTTACTAAGATGGGCACTATTGGGGTGCCGAGCTGAATCAACAGATCCCATGGGTTCCCTCAGCTTATTGCATGAGATCCACTTGAAAAGCGCCAGGCTGGATTATAAACGATCCCAGGTGACGGAGTACACGCAGGTGCAGAGCACAGTGATGATCATGAGCAGAGCATGGTCCCTCTCAAGCCAGGGATGGGAAAGGCTTCCTAAAGGAGGTGAATCTGGAAAGAGGCCCACTTGTTTGCCAAATGGGCTGGGGCGCAAGTCACTTTAGGCAAACAACAACTACAAAAACAGCCTGAGCAAAGGCTCTGAGGCAGTAAGCAGGCACGTATGTCCAGAGAATGACCTCTGATTCGCTCTGTTTGGCTCTAGTGTGAAAGGAAGTAAAGAGAACCAAATCAAGAAGGGCACTGAATGCCAGAGTAAGGAGCTCAGCCAAGCCCACTTCCACGGTCCCCCCTGCCTCTCCCACATGTGTATACACTCATTAAATGGTTACAGATCCTGGGACCCAAGCCCCTCAATAGAATCACCATTTCTGGTGTGGAGTTCTGACACCTGCGTTTGAAATATGCACCTAGGTCATTCCTACGGGGGAACAAACATCCAGTTTGACACCCTCTTCTCTTGGCCATTCACGTCTTCTGCGTCCTTACCCCACACTAGATACTCAAGCTCCATACTAACAAGTTCGCCATCCTCTCTGCCCACTTTACATCCCTGCTCTTTTCCTAATGGAAGTGACCCGTCTTGAAAGCAGTCCCAACACCAGCTTCCCAGGAAGCCTTCTACAAACCTCAGGTCTGCACTGAGGTCTTCTCTTCCGGACATTGCACTGACGCCTCCCCCACCCCACCCCCATCGTGTGAACAGAGATAAGAAGTGCCATGTCCTACCCCATTCCCGAATGAGCCTCGAGCTTCCCGAAGCCGGGAGCTCTCCGGGACCTACTGAATATTGGGGACTAAAGTTCTAATCTCTTATTCCATTCCTTCAACAATTCTAAGAGGTAAGTTTAATTGTCCCACTTTACAGATGAGGAAACCAAGGCAGCCTGGTGTGCCGACGGCCACAGAGGTAGGAGTGCTGGGTAGGGAGATCTCCACGACCAGCTCCCCCTGGCAGGGAGGGGCCCCAGCAAGCAGCCTGGGCACGTGGGCACTTACCACACAGCCCGAGGAGTCCACCTGGCGGTCAGACACGCACTTGAAGTTGCGAGTGCAGCCCCCGTTGTTCCGAGAGCAGTCCCGGACCGGCCCGAAGGAGGACAGCAGGTCATTGATGGTTTCGAAGTACGTGGACAGCATTGCTTCTTCCCTTGGAGAGAAAGGGGATGGTTAAACCCCAAAGACACTGGGACCGCTAGCTTTTTAAGACATTTAAAATGTGCATCCACTACGCTAGATATCATCATTTAGTGTATGTATAATCAAGAATATGATACAAAAACACATCTAAAAAATAATAAGAAAAAAAATCCGATAGGTTTATCATCCTATGACATGATGTGTGTCTGGTTGAGAAGAATAAGGTTGTACTTGGAACTTGATATCTTTTATTTCATGAATCTTCACAGTTGTGGAAGGTCAGCATCTATACTCCACTCTACCATTAAGGGGACTGTGGCCGAGAAGAATGGAAGTCTGTGCCCAACTCTTTTTTTTTTTTTTTTTTATCTTCACCCGAGGACACTTTTCCACTTTTTGTTCAGATAGAGCAGGAGGGAGACAGAGGAAGAGAGAGAGAGAGAAACATTGACGCGAAAGGGACACATCGCGTCAATGTGTCCTGCTCCTGCACGACCAACCAGGGCCGGGGACAAACTGCAACCGAGGTACATGCCCTTAGCGGAAACCGAACCCGGGACTCTCTGGTCCGCAGGTCGACGCTCTAACCGCTGAGCCAAACCGGCCAGGGTTGTGCCCAACTCTTAACTGGCATCATTTATGTTTCTACAGATCCCAGACTTCCTCATGGTCATGCTTCAAAATGGGAACACTTCCTACTATTCTGACTTTGTGGGTGTAAATGGAAACTATGAAAAGGGGTGGGACTCGCCCCAAATGACACAGGTTGTACAAAGCCAGGCTGCAAATGTTGCGTACAAGTCACACCATTGAGACCGGTAATAAGCAACAGCCGTTGGAAAGGTCATGAAATTGTAGGCAAATACGTGATTCCTCCCACACGAGTCTCCCAAGAGATAAAACTGGACGAGGTACCATGATTTATGGCTCTTCCAAAATCCTATGGGATGGGAAATACAAATGGAAGTTTCTGGAGTGTGTTTTCCTGAGAAAGGACCGTACAAGGGACATTCCAGCACTGGGATACCTCAGATGCCCACGGTTTCAGGAGCTACGAAAGGGGCCCACAGGCCGGGAGAAGAGGCGCTGTACTCTTCCATGGAGCATGACTCGTGGAAGCCAGAATCGTGAAAGGGGGGAGATGCCTGTCTATGCCCACGTAGCAAGAAGAGGTCCTGAGCACGACAGGTGATGCTGCTGGACCGCCCTTCACCTCTTCTCCCCTCCTGTCCCTCCTCAGGCCTGGAGCTCCAGGCTGTGGCCTCCTAGCTTACTTCCTGTCCCCAGTCTTACCACCTTCTGGCCGATCTTTCATACTGACTACCAGTGAATTAGACACCCCACTGATCAATAGCTCTCCATGACTTGTAGGAGAACATCTAAATTCGTTTCCTTGGCTTTCAAGCTCCTTTATAATCTGGTCCTGGCCTGCCTGCCCAGCCACATTCACTCTATCCTCATACTCTCTGTCTGCCAGCCACAGGTCTCTCTTCTCGTTTCCTAAACACGCAGTCTTCGCTCAGGTTCCCTGCAAACAGAGTCTGGACAGAGAGCTGCATACAGGGGGTACCCAGGAGCCCTCTTGGGATACACTCGGAGGAAGGAACAAGGCAGGACTGGGCAGAGGAGAGGTTGGCCTGCAGTGTGGTGGGTGCTAAGCCTCAGCTGGCCCTGACGGCAGCTCTGGAGCAGCTGCGATGGCTCTTCACAGACGTCCCTAACGGGGACAAGGGGGCCAGGGAGCCAGGCCTCTGCACCAGTCAGCCAGTCACTGCCCACTGGCTGCCATCTGCAAGGGGGTACCGTTGGGTGAGGCAGTTCCTTGTGGCTGAAGGCAATGCCTAGTCAGGGACACAGCTGTGGGCCATTAGTCATGATGTTGATGGGTGGGTCAGCTCTGAAGAGGGGATCTAAATACAGTGTGTACCTTCACCTCTCCGAACCCTTAATCATGCTGTTCTGTCGAGAATGCTCATCTCTAACTTTTTTCCCTGACAAATTCCTAAGAATCCTTCGAAACTGTCTAAATGTGTTCATTCATTCATTCACTCACTCATTCATTCATGCATTCATGCATTCATTCATGCATGCATCCATGTACTGCGCATGAGTTCTGAGTGCTTAGTGTGTACCAGGCCCTATCCTAGGTACCGAGAATGCTGTGGTGACACTGGGCGGAGCTTACCTCCCAGAGCTTACTATGTATGGCCTCCTGCATGAGACCCTCTCTACTCCCCCTGACCAAAATTAGTTCCTTTCCCCTTTGAGAACATTGTTTCCTCTATTATCTTATTGATCTGAATCACCAGGTCTGTGGTTTCCTAGAGAGACTCTAAGCTTTTGGAGTGAAGGGTTTAAGATTTAGTCATCCCTCTTTGGCCCCCAGCACAAGGCCTGTTAAGAACTTGTACTCAGTTATTGTGTTTTCAAGTGAAACAAAGAAAATGCCAGAAGGCATGGATGCAGTCTCCACCCAGCAGTCAGTTCACTGAGTCTCACCTGGGGGACACTGTCCACCCCCACCTCTGGGTCCCTATTCCCAAATCCTCCATGCTCAGGGCTGTAGTACAGGGACGAAGGAGGAGATGCCAGGAGCTGCCAGCCTGTCCCTCCTTTCCTCACGTTGTAGAGAGTGCGGAAGGGTGACAGGTGGGGGATGGGGGAGATAAACAGTCCCTGAACTGAAGCCCTGGGGAGACTTTCCCTCTTGAATCGTGGACAGAGGTGAGACCACACTAAGGCTACTAACACAGTAATATCCTTGGAGGGAGAAGAATAAGTGGGAAATGAGAGGAGGGGATAAAGACAGAGGGAGAGAACAAGAAAAGAGATGAACATGTACAGAAACTGCAAGAAAGAAAGAAGAGAAACTAAGAGGAAGAAACACAGTCATCCAGAAGATGTATGTATGCATGTATGTACATATGTATGTATGTATGTATGCATGCATGTATGTATGCATGTATGTATGAATGGATGGATGGCTATTTAGATGTATGGATGGATGGATGGTGGGTGGGTGATGGATAACTGACTGATGGATGGATGAATGGATGGATGGATAATGGACGGATGGATAAATGGGTGGATGAATGGATATTCAAATGGATGGATGGATAGATAGATAGATAGATAGATAGATAGATAGATATGGATAGACAATAGACAGATAGCTAGATCAATCCAGAAGAGTATCATAGAGATTAAAAGAGCAGAACTTGGAGACAGAAAGTGTGTGACAAGAGAGATAGAAACAAAAATTAGATTAGGAAGAAGACAGAGAGGGAGAAACAGAAGAAACAGAGAGAGTCAAAGTGGAGACACCGTGAGGGTAAACAGAACACATGTGTGCGTGTGGAGGAGGAGGAGAGAGGGAGAGAAGAAGGGGGTGGGGAAGGAGACAGAAAGACAGAAAAGGAAAGCGAAGATAAAAACACTGCGTGAGTGGAAAAGCACACAGAGGGACACCAAGAAAAGAGACAGAGAAAGCCAGAGGGAAAGGAAAGAAAAGAAGAAGAACAAGCAAAAACACGACCCCTTCCAGCGGAACCCGGAGACGGGTCCGGCTGCACAAATAAGGAGCTGCTAGCTTTGAGAAGGATTGGTTCCGAATAAACATCAGTTACATCAGGGAACATTATTTAAAACACAAAGACCTGACCCAGAGCTGTTGCTGTCTGGGGAAGTGATTGTGTCAGGCTGGGAAAGGAAGACCCTGGGCACAGGTGAGGGAAGGAGCTGGAGGCAGACGCCGCGTGTCATCAACACAGAACTGCACCCCTCACGCTGGCTGCCGAGTCCAGGAGCTCGGGTCTGTTGGAGCTTAGAACTGTCCCATTCAGACACAGGGGGCAAAGGGGTAAAGGGAACAGCACTGGGGGTGGAGACTAGCTGGAGTGACCGGGAGATCGGGGTAAGAGTCCCAGCTTTGCCAGAAATCACATCATTGCCAGTATCCCTTCATCATCTGTGATTTCCCGAGCACCGCTTTGCGAGGAGAACTGTGCGAGGCTCCTTCCCGGGCTGTGTCCTCCGATTGTCACCGCAGTGCTACGAGGAAGACATTTTACTCCCACTGTGCGGCTGGGAGAACGGGGTCTCCTGTCACTTGTCCTGGTCCACACAGGCGTGCAGCAGGGAGGCCAGGGTATGCACACAAGTCTGCCTGACGTTGGATCCCAAGTTTTCTCCAAGCCAAGTACGCTTGTCCAGCTTGCTCTGTGCCTTTGGCCATCTCCGAGCTCTTAGACAGCAAAGCTGGTAGAAGTCTGTGTCTGGTCTCTCTGTGTCCAGAGGAGGAGGACCGGGAGGGCAGAGACTGGGCAACCTTGGCGTACCTCCCGGCTCCGCCTCCTGGCCTCAACCCATGTTGGAATAAAAGGAGGAAATGGTGTGTTCGTTCCCTAGAGCTGCCATAATAAGTACCACGACCTGGGTGACTTAAAACAACAGAAGCGTCTCTCCCAGTTCTGGAGAGTGGGAATCCAAAATCAAGGTGTCGGCAGAGCCCGGCTTCCTCTGCAGGATCCGGGGAGAACCCTGCCTTGCCCTTTCCCAGCTTCCCGTGGCTCCTGGCGACCCTGGCATCCTGTGGCTTGTAGCTGCATCACTGATTCCTGCCTCCATGGTCACACGGCCTTCTTTCTGGCGTCTCTTCCTCTTCTTACAGTGACACCATCCCTGGATGCTAGCACCCACCCTAATCCGATATAACCTCAGCTAATCACACCTGCAAAGACCCTCATTCCAAATAAGGTCACATTCTGAGGTTCCAGGTGGACGTGAGTTTTGGGGGACACTACTCCATCCACTCCTGACAGCTCAGGGGGATGTCCTCAGCTCACACAGGACAGAGCCGGGACTGAAACACCTTGCTTCTCATTCCAGAGTCCCTAACATGACACCCGCCCTTGTAAGCCCGGGCTCTGATGTCACAGAGTAGTATTTACAAGGCTTGTAAAGTCTTAGAAAAAGGACCACAAGGAAGCCACTTCTCTTTGATCTGAGAGAAGAAAAGACCAACATTAATTGAGTACCGAGCACACCCCCGGTGGACCAGGGGCAGCAAGCTTTCCCATACAGGAATCCATCATCAATATCCGAGGTTCTGCCAGCCCTACCGTCACCATCCCAATGACTCAACTCTGCTGTCAGAGCGCAGGAGCGGCCAGAGAAAATATGCAGTGACGATATGTTAAATGCAATGAGTGAGACTATGTTTCGGTAACACTGCATTTACATAAAGACACAGCAGGCTGCGTTGCTCTTTCCTGTTGACACGGGAAAAGCCTCAGGCCGGTGTTGGAGTTAAGCTTTGGTTCCAACTCCAGAACCTACGTTCTTTCTCCTCCATGAAGTTTCTTCTGAACCTCGGGCTTCTCATCTGTAAAGTGGGAACATCTTTCTAGCTCCCAACCGTGCAGAAGTATTTTGAGAACGCGAAGACACGGTGCACAGAAACAAGTTTCCCAACCTCTGAAACCTGATGCAAATCTCCTCGCTGTTCATTCACCGAACAAGTATCTGAGCACCTAACGCATGCCAGGCACTGAGCTGATTAAGATGATGGCTCTCCTTTGGCCTCTCTCTGTCTCTAGTTCTGCACCTATGAAGTCCAGACACTGTCCAAGATATTTCCACGCAGCTCAGAAATCCTAATTATCTTTTACTGATAATACTGCTTGCAAAACGGAGTCCGCCAGACCTCACCAGCTGAGTGAGGCTGCCATCCGTCCCCCACTGAGTGCTCCAGCGGAAATGCATCACCTGGTCCTCGGGGCCGCGACAGCGGAGCCCCACACGGGTGAGCATCAGGCAGGGCAGCTGGGAACAGATGTCGGCATGGTCTGCTCTTCATAAACACCAGGAAAGGCCTGTGTCACGCACTGAGAGGTGTGGATGGATGACACAGGGCCCAGATGGCAACAAGGGCCCAGGGGTGCAGACTAGTCGTTCTTTGACAACAACAGACAGCCCTGTTTCCTAGGCTCCCAGGGAGGGAAGAACCCGGGACAGAGCTTGCTAAAAATCAAGCTTCCCGTCCACCCCGCCCAGCCTTGGGCTTCAGGGAGCCTCTGAGCCCCACAGCACGACCAGGACTGGAGCAGAGTGGAGACGGGGCCAGTGTGTCTCCCAGGTTCACTCACTATGAGACCTGGGGCAAGTCCCTTAAACTCTGAGCCTTCATTTCCTCATCTGAAAAATGGGAATATGACTACCTAGCTGGCAGAGTTAGCGTGAGAAATAAATGAGAGAACACGTAAAATGTCCCGCATGCGAAGAGTGCCCAACAACCGCGAGTGATTAGTGCTGTGTGGGTGTCCCTCCAAGCTGCGAGAACTGTGACTTGAGAAGGTCAGGAGCTCAGTGCAGGAGACAGCAGGCTGGACCCGGGCCCCATACTGTCCATTCACTCATTTGAAGTTTTTCCCTGATGCCTCATTTGTTTTGGGTGCTGGCTGGTTCCTGGGGGACACGGGGACAATGTGATAGAGTGCTAGGGAGGCAGTAAAAAGCAAACAAACCCAAAAGTTCACCCAGCAATATAACTGGGGCCAGAAGACCATAAAGAAGAGCCCCCCACACACCTTAGAAGTGGGGGATCAGACTAGGCTTTTTGGAGGAGGCAATACTGAGACATAAAAGATGAGCCATGTCCAGCCGGTGTGGCTCAGTGGTTGCGCGTCGACCCATGCAACAAGAGGTCACCGGTTCGATTCCCGGTCAGGGCACATGCCCAGGTTGTGGGCCCGATCCCCAGTGGGGGGCATGCAGGAGGAGGCCAATCGACGTTCTATCTCACTGATGTTTCTATCTCTCTCTCCCTTTCCCTTCCTCTCTCTCTAAAATCAATAAAGGAAAAAAAATGTTTTTAAAAAGATGAGCCAAATGAAGGAGGGTGTATGGGACACGGGTATCCCAGGCAGAGGGCAGACTGAGCAGGGCTGGACGTAGAAGGGCGGTCGTGCCAACTGCATCCCCGTTTGGTTGACTGAACAAGAGATGCCTGTACCTGCATGCAGGGCCTGGCACTGACAGAGGTGAGGGGCTTGCCCTGTGTCAACAGTGCATCACTGTGGCACGGCCGGGCCTCCGCTCTGGTGTGCCTCGCTCCGACCCGATGGTGTCCTGCCTTCCTCCTCGTAAGGGCCCCTCCCACTCGGGACATTCTGGCTCTAGTGTAGCTGACACGTATCACTCCCCTTCCTCTAGCAATTATGGTTTGCACTAATTTAGGTCGCGAATATATACTGCGGTGCAGGGTGGTCTCGGAGCTTCCTGCGAGCGTCTGTGCCTTGGAGTAGCTCGCCGGCTTCCTGCGTGCGGAGAGTCCCCTCCTCACTCCCTGGCACGCTGGGTGTGCCCCAGCTGTTCCTGGAATACGCACAGCTGGTGAAGGAAGAGGAGGAGGGGACAAATGAGGCTCAGCCGCTGTGTGGTCGTGGGGACAAAGAGAAAATGATTATGAGCGTCCATTGTCCGTCTGTGAAATGGGGACAACGACATTCAACTCCCAGGGCCGTGGTCAGCAGGCAATGAGATGAAAAGCTTTTGTAAAAGGCCCTCTTCATCACCAAACAGGGGTCTGAAGAAGGGGCTGGTGCATTTTGGGAATGCATTTGTTCATTTCACAAACATTTCCTCAGCACTGGCCACAGGGGCTGGGGGTGAGGTACCCAGAAAAGAGCAAAACAGACAAGGCTTTTGTTCCCCTGGAGCTCACAGCTCAGTTCATGGAACAGAGGTGCCCTGCAAGGGCTTGTCCTTGTGTCTGTGCCCATCTCTATGCCCATACGTATGTCTGTGTCTATACCTATATCTACATATCTGTGTCTGAACCTATGCCTGTATCTATATTTATGGATATGTCTGTGCTTCTGTCTCTGTTTACATCTATATCTATACAGATACATCTATACAAGCTATGAATGATGCTTTAAAAAGACAGGGCACCATGAGAGCAGATTGCAGAGGGGCCAATCTAATCTAGGGAACTGGGGTAGGCGTTGGCCATGGGGAAGCAGATTTGCCTGGAGGAGTGTCTGCCCTGAACCAAACCAGCAGTGGCCCACTGAAGCTGTCACACCAGGGCTTTTCCACGAGGGTCAGATAAAGCATGACCCTCCCTCCCACCCTCATCCTGCATGCACGATGACCGTGGAGTCCAGCTGATATCTGAGGCCATCATTCCTTGGCAGAAAGCTGTCCCCTCCTCTCCATACTTGCATTGACTGTTCAGTCATAGAAATTCTCCTCCTCGCCCACCCCCGCCCCTTTTTCCTGTCCCTTGCAAATCCCATCATTATATTAAGAAGAAAAAAACAAGAGGTTCAGTGGCTAATGCTAAGGCTGGAGGATTATTTATTCATGAAATATCCACATGGAGTCATGGAGAGCCAGGCAGAGCTCTCATCTCTGGAAGAAGCTCATTAAGATGGGCTGCGAAGGCGGGAGGCCACTGGGAGCAGCGCTCAGGAAGGCCAGCAGGGAGCGTGCCTGCTGCCCTGGGAGGGAGGGCGGAGGTCCTGGTGATCTGAGATGGCAGAGGGGTCCAGCTCTGCCTCGCGCGGCTGTGTGTCCCCAGGTGACCCTCTATCCTCTCTGGGCCTTCCAGCTCAGATTTCTAATAACAAGATGTAGTTTCCCTAGAAGCACAGACAAGAGAATATCCATTGTTTCTATTGTATCCATTGTTTTGCATCTATGGAAATCAAGGGACTTAAGCAAATCAGCAGGGACATCAGAAATAAATACCATAAAGAAGCCCTGGGCTCAACCTCAGGTCCTGCTACTTATCAGCTGAGAAAACATGAAGAAGTCATTCAAACTCGGAACCTCTGTTCCCTCATGCATGGCCCTTGGATAATAACACCTCACTCTTAGGTTACCATGGCGATTACAGGAGATAATAAAAGCTCCGTGAAGGCAGGGGCTCTGTCGTGCTCACTGCAGCCCAGCGCCTGGAACAGTGCCTGGAACATTACAGGCACCCAGATGTGTACGGATGAATGCATTAAAGAACGAATGAGTGTATGCGTAACCAATGGACACAGACAGCAATGCTGGGGGGTGGGGCGGGATGGGGAGGAAGGTGTCAATGGGGGGAAGAGGAGAAACATCTGCAACAAAAATAAATTAATAAAAAACAACAACAACGAATCAGTGAATGAATGCAAACTTGTGTGAACCGCCCCACAATACATTTGCATTCATTGTTGTGCTGGTTGTTACTACCAATAGCCTGCTTTACATCAATCCTAAAAATGACTCAAGCCTAGAGAACAGGGTCCCTAACTCGGTGCCCAGCACCCCTTTGTCAATCTGGATAAGCAAATGGGCCACATCTTAAAATAATGTTTTTAAATGCATTCTCTCAAATGTGGAACACATTACAAAAGAAACCACTTATCAAAACATTTTTTTAAAAAGCCAACTGTACTATCATAATATGTATGCTTCTTTATTGACACATTAAATAAAAGGATCTGGTAACAGAGGTAATAACAGCCATAAATTGGGAGTAGTGCTGAGCACAAACTATATTTTAAGACATCTGCAGCAAATGAAACAATAAATAGAAGGAAATGCTAAATTACCGTGAGAGATTGGAAAAGTAAAAATGTATTATTTCCCCATGTAATTTCATGGACCTCCAGCATGGACCCCAGGAGGAGAGCCCCTGCCCGGCCTGATACTTTGATGGAGAAAGCCTTCCCTGAGTATCTGTCAGTCTGAGCACACCACCAGAAGCGTGGGTCTAGGTCAGAAAAGACAGGGAATTAAAATTCGGCTAGGATCACACCAAAATCATTCTTTCCTGGAGGGACACATGTGCAGTGGGGACAGAAGGACAGACTTCGGATTCAGAAAAAAATACTGTTTAAGTTCTCAAGGGTGTGTGCTTGCAGAAGTGACCTCCCTCTCTGAGCCTCAGTTTCCCCGTCTGTACGTGCATCATTGCAATGCTTCCTTGCAGGGTGGCTGGGGAACTGGGTGGAACAGACGAGGCTATGCACCTTGTGCTAGGATGCAGATGCTAACCCCTCTCTGTCCCCCTTCTGTCCCTTCCAGCGTGAGACAAGGCTACCGCAGCCACCCACACTGGAGCTGCCAGTGTGCTATGGTGGTAATGCATTTTTCCATTCCTCAGCACCTACTGGGCACCAGGTCTCCTGCTAGATACCCAGTTCTCAGAGGTGCCCAGAAAAAAGTCCCTTCCCTCAAGAAGTGCACAGGCTGAAGCCAGAGACAACAACAAAAACAGTTTTATAATATGAAGCAGAATGAGTACACAGCACAGACGCATAAAAATACATCCCGAGGTTCCCAGGAGGAAGCGACAAACTCTTCAAGGGCAGATTGGAGAAGGCTTCCTGGAGGAGGTGGCAATACACTTGTTCTTAAAGGAAGATGAAGACAATGATGATAATGAGGAGGAGACGGAAAAGAAGAGGAAAGGAGGAGAAGAAAGGCAGGACAGGTGTTCGAGGATAACCCAGACAGAGTAGCCAAAGGAAGAGAGAGGAGAAATACGAGTGAGCCTAGGATACAGGTGAGAGGTGGGCAGGAGAAAAGGAAGCCCGCCAGGCTCTGTATGTGTTTTACAGACCTTCTTTCAGGTCAATCCCATAAGGTAGATGTTATTGCCCCATTTTAGAGATGAGAAAACTGAGGCTCAGGGTGGTAAAGTTGCGTAGGATCCCAAAGTTCCTTAAAAGGGGGGCCGTAATAGGAATCCAGTGGCGCTCTAAAGCCCATATTCTCCCCCGCATGGCACCGGACGCCCCCTGTAGAACAGCGTGCTCTGGAATGCCACCCAGAGTCAGAACCAGGAGCCAAAACGCTTTAGGAATAGGGCTTTGCCCATCAAAGAAGCTCTGCTTCCGACCCTACCCCCGGATACAGCTTCCATCCCCTTCCCTTGCCTTGCACATTGCAACTCCTCCTCCTCCGATCCTGCCAGGCCGGCCTCTGCCATCTGCTGGCATGTGGTTCTGGGCCAGCACAGGGGTGGGGTGAGCCAGCCCCTGACTCCCTCCCAAGGGACTGGCCAGCAGCCTGTCGTGAATCCTAGAACATGGGACTTTCTGGCGATTGCTGATACCCGGGGAAGAAGTCTCGGGAAAGTGTTTGGAGGAATGGGGTTAGGTGGCAACTTTGTTTCCCAACCTCACAAGCTTCTCCTCCGCCAGGGCATGGCAGACTCACTGTTGACAAATTCGCATTGTCTTTGAAGATGTATCCTCTCTGTCATCCAAGCCAAATGAACCACGTTCTCCGAGGCCTCACCGAATGCCGAGCCTGTTCCCCGATCACAGATGACGGAGTGATAGGGAACATGCCGTCTTCCACCCGCAGGTAGTAACTGTCAGAGAGGTATGCACGAGCCCACGCACGACTCGAAAGCCGAGGCTTAGGGAGGCGCGGAGATGGGCTGGAGGACACATAGCTCGTCGGGATTCTAACCCAGCTCTGGCCGACTTCAAAGCTGGAGGCATTTTAACCTCCATCCATTCCACCGTCGACTTCAACCCATTTCATAAGGGAAGTCTTTGTGAGCCATCTCCCCGGGGAGCACCCCGATGGGCAGGCCAGGGCTCAGCCTAGACAAGGGTACGTGGATGTTTGAGCAGATGAGGAAGCGAAAGGAAAAAGGGCTTGAGGAGAGGGGGCAAGGAGGAGGAGGAGCCAGGTTTAATTTTTCCCACTCGGCTGTGACTTTCACAAGTCAGGAATCTCTGCATCTCCGGTCTAACACAGTGACATTTAACAGGGAGGTGGCGCTTACTCAGGAAATGATTAAAGGACTGGGCGGATATATGCACAGACAGCAAGAGAACGCACTGAGGAATTCACGAGCAGTCAATTCTGCCGGCCTGATGCCCTAGTAAATTGGTCTTTAAATGCATTTCGGCCTTGAAGGGTCGAGGCCCCATAGCCCTGATGCCTCCCCCAGGGGATTACAGTGACACTGTTTTGGGGGAGACATGAGAAGACAAAAATGAAGATTAATGTGAAGCTCTCTGCCCATGAAGACCCCATGAAACGGGAGATGCTGTTCAATGGATACGACGTTTCCGTTATGCAAGATGAGAGTTCCAGAGGTCTCCTGAACCACTGCCTACAGTCAGCATGATTTGTGTACTTTAAACATGGAAGGGGGAATATCGCATGTGAAATACTCTTACTACCGACCAACCAACCAGCGAACAGAAACAACTCAAAGGGTCAGGAGGAAACTTGTGGAGGCAATGTCTATGACCTTGATAACGATGATGGTCTCACAGGTACGTGCATATGCCCAAACACTTCAAATTGTACACATCAAATATATGCACGTCTGCTGTATATCAGTTGTACCCCATACAGTTGTTAATCATGAAAATAAAAAGGCCCCTTGGGATGCCAAGCCACTGAAAAGGTTGTGGTGGTCCCCAGACTTCACATTCACAGGAGCAGCGACCAGCCTGGAAACTCTCTCCTCACATGTGTCCTCTGAAGTGGCTTCCTTGTATCATCCCTCGTGCCTTGATGACCTCCTGACCATAGGTGGCCACAACCCTGTGCTGCCCAGAGACATGGCCTGGTGCCATGTGGTGGACAGGGGTGCAGAGAGCAATTCACCAAAGTTCCAGGAAGGACGTGGGACATGTGGGGTCACCGGGACACCCTCAGAACGAGACAATCCTGTGAAATCCATAAAACTTTCTGACCAAGCTGGCCAGGAGCTGGCATGGTGGCCCCAACACCGGACCGGTTCTGCCATTTGCTCACTGTTGTTCTGGGCAAGGCCCTTCTATCCCAGGGCCCCCCGCGTCCCCCTGTGAGGAGAGGCGTGGACTGACTGCGCCCTCATTGCTTGCGGTGTGAACTGCTTCAGAAGTCGCTAAGCTTCCCGAGTGAGGAAGGTCAGGGGCTGTCGCACCCAGGTGCCTGCATTTTGGCAGAGCCTGGGGGTGTCCCAATTCTCCAGGCTGGTGGAATTCTCCTGCTGCCTCAGAACCAGGGGCTGGGAGGCTCTAAGGAGGTGTCCAGGAGTGGAGGCTTCCTCCCCTCAGCTCAGCTGGCCTCGCCCCTGCCCCATGCTCCTTCCTCATTCAGGCCACATGCGTGGAGCACCCACTGCAGACCAGGCACTGCACGGGGCCCGTGGAGGTGCACAGATGGCCCTCGTCCTCCAACAGCTCGCCTTGCAGTGGAGGGACACTGGGACAAACACGGAAATGAACTGGCGGCAGAACGGCCCGTGGGGAATTCCCAGTCAGTGTCCGCCAGCTCAGGCGTGCTGTTTGGATAACCTCTTGCATGTATGCAATGCTGCGTCATTTTCCAAATGATGTCACACATGTCCTTTTATTGGGCTGGCACAGTTGTCCCTGCTTTGCTGTTTCCATTTGACAGATGGACAAACTGAGTCCCTGAGAAGTAGAATGGCTCGTTTAAAATCAGATCCCTCGATGTCTTGGGCAGTGTCCAATGTCTGCAGTGATGGGGGTGGGGGACTCCTGGAGGACAGAGGTTTTGCGTAGAAACCTAAATTTGGCTGAAGGATGACAAGTGCACGCAGGGTCATGTGTGTGGGGAGTCGGAGGCCGTATGCCAGCCAGGGGAGTGCAGTTCTATTCCATAATGTAGGGAAATCTATTCTACAGTCTAGGTGCAGGGAGGAGATACAATTCAGAGAGCTATTAGAATAAAGGAAAGAAAGAAATGTGAAAAGGGAACAGCTTAGAACATCGGAAATTCAGGATCCCAGCAAGAGAAAGCTGAGCTGGAATCTCAGCTCTGCCTGGGAACCTCACTGTGTGATCGTCATGGGGTCACTTGGTCTCTGACTCCAGCTTGTTTATTGGTCCAGTGGAGATCACAGCACCTACTTCTCAGCACAAATATGAACTGAAAGGAGATAAACCACCTACGGCACCCCCCGCACGGCCTGGCACAGAGCAAGCCCAGCTGTTGCAAATTCCCTTTTACTGTACTTCTCGGTCAGCAGCTGGGCGCCGGCCGTCTTTGCATGGTGTTGACAGGTAAGCAGAAAACGTAATTTCCCAAGAGACGCCAGCTTATGCAGAACACAGGACACCCCTATCTGCCTACAAACAATCACTTGACTCGATAAAATGGGAACTCCAGGCAGAAAAAGGCTGTGCCCAGTCTATCAGCTACTTGCAAAAAAATACAGTCAGGACAGTGAGTTATGGTGAGTAAATACTAGTTAATTCACTTGCTGAAAAGAATTGCTGCTGCTTTGGAGCATCAGGGTTATCTGCACAATTTATGAATGGTGCTTTTTATGTGGTAAGCATTGCCAGGTAATTAACTGCTGATCATCCACAATTATAAGACTGTTAGGTATTCAAAACCTGAACTGATGATTCCTAAGTTATTTAGGAACAACAAAATAAGTATCTGCCCACCCATCCATCCGTCCATCCATCCATCCACCCATCATCATTCCATCTATCTATCATTACAAAGACACCCACTGAGCACCTGCGATAGCGTCTCTGTGCTCGGAAGGGTCAGAAACAGAGATAAGACCGAGCCATGCCCTCTGCCTCTCAACAACACCAGCAATCTTGAGAAGACATGGCAGACACTCTTGTGGGGTTTCCGAAAGGGAGGAGGTCACTCCCAACTTGGAATTAGGGGGACGAGGGGGAGATTCTTTTGTGGATCAAGAAAGACTTGAACTTTCTTGTATCTTTGGAATTTTGAGCTGTGTGCATGTATATGTGTATTCAAAAATAATTATTTTCTTTAAAACAGCCATGGTGGCACTGGAGGAAGAGGAGAAAGAAAAGATTATGGACTGGCCCTGGCCGTTTTGGCTCAGCGGTTAGAGCGTCGGCCTGTGGACCAAAAAGTCGCAGGTTTGATTTCGGTCAAGAGCACGTACCTCAGTTGTGGTTCGGTCCCTGGCCCTGGCTGGGGTCGTGTGGGAGGCAACCAATCGATGTGTCTCTCTCACACTGATGTTTCTCTCTTTTTCCTTCCCACTCTATTTGAAGATATATGGAAAAATATTCTCAGGTGAGGATTAAAAAAAAAAAAAGATTATGGACTGAAAATAGGTCATTATAGTCGAGCCCACATCATGAGCGGTAAGCAAAAGGGGAAAAGGAAGACTGCATTCAAAGAAAGTGGGGTTGAAGAAATGAAAACCTAAGTGTCTACTGCTCCCCAGAAGCTGGCCTGTGTCTCCATTTGCATTTCTTTGACAAGAAGTTCGTGGTTCCCACCAATCAAGTTCGCAAACATCTCTGTCGAATGGTAATTCTCAGCGCTGACAAGGTAGAGCGAAGCCATCTTTTCCCTATTCTACTCGTACCGTTATCGAGCAGCAAGGTTTGTGGAGAGCACCGGACAACAGATGACAGAATCCCTGAAGTGCTCACGGGGTCTGACCTGGTGGTCACAGCAGTGCGCTCTGACGTAGAGATGAGCAGCGCAGATGAAGATGTAGGCGCCGGAATGTTCAGCACACCCTGTCCACAACGGGGCTAAACGCAACAGATCTAAATACCCAACAGTGACGATATGGTTATGAACATTATGGTCCAGTCATGCAATAAAATAGCATGTGAAAATTAAAAATTATGATTGCCAAGTGTAGCTAACTGGATGGAAAAACTTTATAGTATTACATTCCCCCGGCCCCCCCCGCCCCAATTTGCATACAGACCTATAGTAAGAAAATTAAAACAAGACTTCAAGGGGGAAGTAGCATTTCACGGTGTTGGATGTGGGGTGATGGGGGCGAACGATCAAGTAGACAGCCCTTATATTTGTTTATACGGCGTCTATGTCCCCCTCCTCTGATAAAAGCACCCCCTTTCGCTTTGTAGAACCTTGCACAGCTCTCCCTAAGCCCACATACACATCGGACGCAGCCCCGAAGATGTGTCAGCTGAGGCGCCCTGCAGTCCTCTGCCTGCAAGTGAGCAAGGAACTGAAACTTGGCCAACCGGAGGGTCACTCCTGGGACCCCAGATCTTCAGCAGGACATGGAAGGTGAGGACGTGGAAATCAGTTGCTGGTAAACTATCCAGGCTCAGTGCGCCCTTTGTACGTTCTTCAAGGCGCCCCATGTGGTCAGTCTGATCTGGTTTGCTGACCTGTCCTGGCAAAGGCCAGCCATCGGGACCTTCTGCAGAGCCGGAGCGCTGTCTACCAGCCGTTAGGGAGCACGTCAGTTCAGAGCGGCCTGGTGTGGTCTGGTGTGTCCTGAGTTCTTCAGGGATTTGGGAGAAGTGTGTTCAGAGGATACTGAGTGACCAGGAGGAATGCCCGTCTTGTGCCATTGGACGGAGACCGGCAGGGGTGAGGGAAGAAAGGCCCCCATCATGGCTCCCCCTCCATCTGGAAGAGCATGGAGCGCGCAGGAGGGAAGGAGGGAAAGCAGAGAATGTGCTTTGAGGCCAGTGTGAATAGCGATTTTGGTCAATTTACTCTCCCAGCCAATCAGGCAGGCAGGTGGGCTTTGTCTAGAAGCCTTGTCGCTTCAAACCCGGGGCCTAAACTTGAGGACCTGTGCTGCTGGGAGGCCACAGGGTGCAGGAGAAAGCCCCTGAGCCTGCAATCTAGGAGACGTAGGTTCAAGTCCCCTGCTCCCCTGCGAATGTGGGAGAGCTTAGAAAGTCGCTTCCTTTTCTGAGACTCAGTTGCCCTATTTTTTAAATTTTCATGGAATTTATTGGGGTGACATCGGTTAATAAAATTATATAGGTTTCAGGTATACAATTCTACAATAGATCATATGTCTATTGTATTATGTGTTTACCACCCCAAGTCAAGTCTCCTTTCATCGCCACTTATTTCCCTTTACACTCTTCTACCTCCTCCCACCCCCTTCCCTCTGGGAATCACCAACCTATTCTCTGTATCTGTGAGTCTGTTTCTATTTTATTAGTTTATTTTGTTCATTAGATTCCACATGTAAGTGAAATCATATATTTGTCTCTCGCTGACTGTCTTATTTCACTTAGCATAATACTCTCCAGGTCCATCCATGTTGTCACAAAAAGTAAGATTTCCTTCTTTTTACAGCTATATAGTACTCCATTGTGTAAATGTACCAACGCTTTTTTATCCACTCATCTACTGATGGGCACTCGGGCTGCTTCCAGATCTTAGCGATTGTAAATAACACTGCAATGAACATAGGGGTGCGTCTATTCTTTCAAATTAGTGTGTCGGGTTTCTTTGGATATATTCCCAGAAGTCGCAGGGTCAAACAGCAGTTCCATTTTTAATTTTCTGAGGAAACCCC
Source organism: Tadarida brasiliensis (assembly GCA_030848825.1). Taxonomy (NCBI): domain Eukaryota; kingdom Metazoa; phylum Chordata; class Mammalia; order Chiroptera; family Molossidae; genus Tadarida; species Tadarida brasiliensis. Next base: position 16,343,418 of record CM061269.1, on the reverse strand, counting down.
ATATTGTTTTCCACAGTGGCTGCACCAGTCTGCATTCCCACCAGCAGTGTGCTAGAGTCCCCTTTTCCCCACACCCTCGCCAGCACGTGTTGTTTGTTGATTTATTGATGGCAGCCACTCTGACAGGTGTGAGGTGATCAGCTGCCCTATTTCCAACAGGGATGTTTGCTCATTCGTTTGACAGCACGTCCACTCATTCATCCAGCAAATGCCTACTGAATGTCTGCGACCATCACTTACTGCTAGTGCAGGCTTACGCAGGAAAATACGGACACTGGTTCTTAGAAATGGTGGGCGGGCTCTCTGTGGTACCGTCCGGGAGGATGGGGAGCTGTGGACTCCTCACTTCTGGGCTTACCTCCCTGTCTCCACACCTGCAGGATCTCGGCGGACCTGCCACAGGGAGCAGAGTCTAGCCCGGACCTGCTGCCAGAGACCCAGAGCCAGGAAGATGCAATGGTCCGCCCACGGGCCTGCTCTGTCCTCTCGTTCCAGACAAGGCCACTGCCTGGCCTGCTTGGAGGTTGGAGAAGAAGAGTGTGGGGGAGGAGCGAGTGGATACAGTGCTCGTGGGCCCGTCCCGTGGTCTGCGAAGTACTCAGATGCACACTACGCACAAGCAGCGTGGAGAACTTTGCAAACTGGATTTTCTATTTGGGTGGAGGAAAGAATTTGGCATTTCAGAAACATCAAAAGGTATTTATTGAGCATCTGTGCCGTATCAGGTATTGTTTTAGGTATAGCAAAGATGACGACGTATAAAGAAAGAGTCCCGCCTGGCCAGTGTGGCTCAGTGGATTGAACGTCGTCCTGTGGACTGAGAGGTCCTGGTTCCATTCCCGGTCAGGGCACATGCCTGAGCTGTGGGCTTGATCCCCAGTGGGGGGTATGCAGGAGACAGTCAGTCGATGTTTCTCTCTCACATCGATGTTTGTATCTCTCCCTTCCTCTCTCTTTAAAAAATGAATAAAAACATATTAAAGAAAAAAGAGTCCCTTCTCTCATGATGTTTATATTCCAGCAGGGGGAGGAACTTCAAACAAATGAACAAGGCTTGTCAAGTGAAATGGCTCAAGTGTCAACAGTGACTAGGACAGAGGGGCTAGGGAGTGCTGGGTGGGCTGTGGGTGCTGGGCTGGGTCAGTAAGGTGGCCAGGGAAGGCCGATAGGGTCATCGCGATCACCAAATGGGATAAGAAATGCACAGTGATTAACACAGCGTCTGGTGTAGGACGCGTGTTCAATGCATTGCTGATTTCGTTGTTAATTATGTTCTAAGTTCTTATGTGAATCTGGGGATGTTAATGCCTATGTCGTGGGGTTGCTGAATTGATTACATTTAGAAATACATAAATATAACTTTACAAGACAAACTCAACAAGTGGTTATTAAGAGTCAGCATGTTCCAGGGACACCGGCATAAGCAAACCTATACATACATAGTATAAAAGACTGATAAGTGAAGGAACGGGACAGAGGCAGGGGCTGGGATGGGATTCCTGGGGGGAGAGAAACGGCCTTTGAGCAGAAGCAGAAGGACGTGCTGGACAGAACCAGGCGGGGGAAGCCTGATACAAGCAGAGGGAGCAGTGGGTGCAAAGGCCCAGGGGCAGGGGTGGGGTTGGCTCTGCGGGGAGCAGCAGGGCCTGAGGATCTTAGAGGTGGCAGTAAGGGTTTTATTACAGGTAGAAAGCAAAAGCACTGGAGAGTTTTGAGCAAGGAGTGTCATGATCTGATTTACACTTTACAAGGATAACTCTGTCCATGGAGGTAACGGTATATATCACATCACTCACCTTTGATGTATCTTGAGATCCAAGGTAACATATGCAAGGCGTCCGACACCCATTCTCACGTAAAGGAATTCATTACTGCCTACTGTGTGCAGGCTGCTGGATACAGCGTTGCAGAGACAGCCACTACCTCTGGCCCTCGGAGGCCTTTTTAGCGACGGTTTCATTGGCACAGTGTATCCAAGTAATACTCAAAGTATTACTCGATATGAAATATACATATCATTTTAGTATTATATTATATTAATTATTATAATCATATGAAGAACATAGATAGCATTCACATTTTTATTTGTCTTGCCCCAAAGTGACAATGTTAAAATCCATTTAAGTCTCACTCCGGAGGAAAAGAAAAAAAAAAAGAAAAGACAGGGAGGAAGAGAAGGAAATAATGCAAGACAGAGCAGGAACATGCCATCTCTCCCTACAGTATGTCTGAATATGTGGATATGACCTTCCTCACACCACTATCTGGTAGACTCCTATTCACCTTCCAGAGCCCAGCTCTCTTACTGCCTCCTCCATGAAGCCCTCCGTCTACGGCATCCCTCAGGCTGTGCGGTCACTGCCTGTCCACCTTCCTGGATCCTGGACCCATCTCTACTGAGGCACATCACAGGACATAGGAATAGGTTGTTTGCTTGTGACATTTATTCTTCTCATTTCCCTGTGTGTCTTCGGTGATCAGCACAGGGTCTGACATGTGGCTAGTGCAATCAAGGTTTGTGAGAGGAAGAGCAGAAGGGGAGGAAGGAGGGTGGGAAGGAGGGAAAGGAATCCACATCTTTCCTCCTCCTTTTCCAGGTAATGCTAAAGCTCATTTCAACCAGCAAGTGCTGAGTTTATTGATCCACATTTCTGAGGTATTGACCTGAGTTGCTATTGACAGTGATAACTACCAGCCAGGCTGGGGGAGAGAGGAATGTGCTGACGGCCGGCAAATCATATGCCTGGTGGTGGAGTGCCTGTCTGTGCCAAGGGAACGATCATTAATTTCCCGTTCCTTCACTGTTACATTTCTTGGTCAGACTGACAAGTTCATTTGGGGGATTCATCAGGCCCATTATAAATAAACTCCCTTCTTATTCCGTGTTTCTAGCGGCACCTGCCACCAGATGATTGGCCGCTCAGGTCTCGCATAAACATTTCAAATTGCTAGCAATAGCTCAACACGGTCCTTAAAGGAAATCGTCCAGTGACTGCAGGATATAATCAAAAGAACCCACTTTCCCCGGCATCTCAATTCCGTGCACAGAACCAAAGAGGATTTCATTCATTACCCCCACCACCACCTCTAAATAAATGATAGCCAAGCATTCAGCTCTAGTCTGTTGGCGTGCAGAACTTAACATGAAGTACCCTGCAGAAGCTGTGTGACACTGAGTGAAGTTACTTAACCTCTCTGAGGCTCAGTTTTCTTGCTTGAAAAAGGTGGCTAATTTGTGACTGGCACTGTTGATCAGGAAGACAGGAGGTAACAGAAGTGACATTTGTAAGAATATCTCATGAAGTCTCATAACGAGTCTCATAGTTACTATCTCCATGTTACAGGCAAGCAAACAGTGTCTCCAAGGAGGGGAGTGACCCAGTCCAGGCTGGTACGTGGCAGAGGAGAGATGAACCCAGCAGCTCACAGAAAGACAACGAATCATTGGTTTTCTTAGTGATTTCACTCCTGTGCCTGGCCTGGAGGTGAGCGTGGAAAGTCCCCAGCTCTCCCCTAGCCTTCAGGTGCACAGAGCCATTCCAGTCCACCTGGAAACACTTCCACGGGCTCCCAGCCATCAGAGCAAAGTTCTTAGAATCCCAGTGCCCGAGTGGGTGTAGCTAATGCATTCGTTGTTTAGTTCATTTCGCTCCCAGGAGCCAGAGGTACCTTGACATTTGCATTAGTATGCAATGTCTCTTAAACACTGTTTATGTTTTGGAAAGGTTTTGAGTAGTCCTACCTATTAACTTGGGCAGGAAAATTTCTCTGTTGAAAGACAGCGAGCCCTGTGTAGTGGAGCTTTAAGGCATTGGGACCAGACATTCCACTTCTGCTTACTCAGAGGCATTCACGGAGCACCCCCCGCCCGATGGCAGTCAGTCACCACAGCCCTGCAGCAGCTTCCGTGAGCGTAGGGAAGGTGGACATTAATCCAATAACGCTCCGTTTCCATGTGTCAAACAGTGAGCCCGGGGCTTAACACCTGCTCTCTTCCCACAGACCTGTGAAGTGGCAACGGTATTATCCCCGTTTTACAGACGAGGAAACGGAGGCCTGTGTGCAGGGATGCGCCCAATGTCCCTCAGCCTGCAGCTGCAGGTCCTAGGACCTGAACGTGCCCAGGCTTTGTGACAATGGGCTGTGAGGAGCCAGACCGTGTCACTTGATTGCCAGTTGGGCTCTGGGCCATGAGGTGAGGCTATTACAACTGGGTGATGATCACAGGGGGATCCATTGCACTGTTCTTCCTACTTTTGACATTTCACATAATACAAACTATATATGCATATCTTTTTTAAAAGTACAGGCTCTGGCCCTGGCTGGTGTGGCTCAGTTGGTTGGGCATCCTCCCTGGCACATGCCCTGGTTGCACACTCGATCCCCAGTAGGGGGCGTGCAGGAGGTAGCTGATCGATGTTTCTCTCTCACATGGATGTTTCTCTCTCTCTTCCCCTCCCTCTCCCTTCCCCTCTCTCTAAAACTCAATAATTATATATATATATATATATATATATATATAAAACAAGTGCAGGCTCTGGAGGACGGCCTAAGGTTGTAACTACGGAACGGGTAACAATACCACCGTCGACATGCGGTTGCTATGAAGAAAACACATGAGTACAGACAAAGCAGTTAGAATCGGTTGCATCGTGAGCACAGCAGGTGCACCCCCCTCCCTCATCTGTGGTTTCACTTTCCATGGTTTCTGTTACCCTAGGTCAACTGAAGTCCAAAAATATGAAATGGGAAATGCCAGGAATAAATAATTCATGAGTTTTTAAATGGAACGCTGTTCTGAGCGGTGTGATGGGATCTCGGGCCACCCACGCAGCCCCACCCAGGCGGTGAATCATCGCTGTGTCCAGCGGCACTGTCCACGCTGCATACACACCTCCTTGGTTCATCACGCAGAAGCTGTGCTGGTTATGAGATCAGTGATCAGAGAGAGAGAGAGATCCAGCATTGACATGACTTTCATTGCACTAGATTGTTATAATCGTCCCATTTTATTAATTGTTGTCGATCTCTTACTGTGCTAGTTCATAAATTCAACTTGATCATGGGTATGTATGCATAGGAAAAACATACTATATATAGGGTTTGGTACCATCCTGGTTTCAGGCATCCACTGGGGGTCTTGGAACATAACCCCCCGGCCCCGCGGATAAGGGGGGACTACTCTATTCAAGATGTGTTAGCTATTATGTATAGTAACATCTAAAATGAAAAGCCGGCAGCGCTCAGAGGGTCTGGCATGCCCTTCCCCATGCATTCCTGAATACAAAGCTATTCAACCCCTCACCACCGATCCTCTAGAGAAGATTGATTTTAAGAGTCATTGGACCTCCCTAAATATATAAACTTTGCTTAGAAATAGAAATAAACCAGCCATATATATCTACATATAGTATTTCACTTATTACTTTAGTGATACCCATACCTATTTAAAAATCACACGTTACACATAATAATAAATCTAGAGATACTGCTGTTGCTGTATCCTTGCTTGAAAGAAAAAACAAGAACTGTATTCCAACTCTTTCCCTATGATTCCTGATCTGGTTTCACGCACTGCCCTAGGTAGGTGTTTAAAACAGGTTAGTTGAGAAAATACCCCTGACCAGTGAGAACGCCCTATTCCACCTGCCGGCCTCTTTGCTGGGGGTGGCTTTGCAGAGGAAATGCTGTCCTTGTAAACGAACACTCACAGAACGTGGTCTGAGGTGGACGCCTTGTTAAGGAGGCAGAGGAGAGGGGGCTCATTAACCTGGGTGGGGCGGCCGGGAGTAGGTTTTCTGGAAGCGGTGAGTAAAAGCACAAGCCAGATGCTGGAGGAAGCTAAATGCCAGTCCTAGGCAGACCACGGGCACTGAATCCAGCTCTCCATCTTTCAGTCTAGATTTTTATTAAAGAAGGCATACATCGCTGAGGTCAGGTATTTAGACAACACTGAGAAGGAGAAAGAAAAACAAACCCATGAGCCCCACTGCCCAGAGAGAGCGGACGCTCTGTCCCCAGAAAGCCCACGGCGCCATGTCACCTGCTCCACGGCACTGAATGACTGCCTGGTAGTAGGAGCGCCGGATTTACAAATAAAAATGCAGGGCACCTAGTTAACTTTCAATGTCAGATAAACAGCAAGTACTTTTTTAGTATAAACGTGTCCTAAATGTCGCAATTATTCACTGTTTGCTGGGAATCTCTCACTCCCAGCTTCTGGACAGCAACATCCCGCTATCAGTACTTCCCTTCCGGAACACACTGCTCAAGAGATGCCTCACTGCCGGCCCTGCTCAGACGCAGGCTACAGGGGGACCTGACACCAAGCAGACATTTCCCTGTCAGTTCTAGACGGAAAGCACACGGCCCTCCTGTCTGCCCTGGACCTGGGGCTAATCTGGGCTTCATTCTACATCTTCAAAAGGAAGTGGTGAGTAGAAAAGCAGGGTCAGTGATAACTGACATTCGAAGGTGACCAAAGGCTCTTGCAAACAGCTCTTTTAAAATGTATAACGACTCCACCCCGGGCCGGGTGGCTCAGTCAGTTGGAGTGTTGTCCCGTACACCAAAAGGTTTCGGGTTTGATTCCCGGTCAGGGCACACACCTAGGTTGCAGGTTGGATCCCTGGTTGGGGCACGTATGGGAGGCAACAGATCGATGTTTCTCTCTCACATCCATGTTCGTCTCTCTCCCTCTCTCTCTCTCTCTCTCTCTCAAAATCAATGAAATTGTACCCTGGGTGAGGACATGTATAATGACTCCATTACAATGACAGAAGTCCCCCCTGATCCATGGTCTCCCTTTTTACCTGCAGTTAATCTCGGTCTGAAGATGTGGCACGGAAGATTTCGTAATCAAACAATTGATAAGTTTTAAATTGTACACCATTCTCAGCAGCATGATGAAATCTCACCCTGTCCCACCCGGGACTTGAGTTATCCCTTTGTCCAGCGTAACCACGCTGTCCAGGCGACCCGCCTGTGGGTCACTCAGTATCCTTCTCTCTCTCTCTCTTTTTTTAATCCTCACCCAAGGATATTTTTCTATTTATCTTCAGATACAGTGGGAGGGAGAGAGAGGGAGAGTAGGAGAGAGAGAGAAACATCAACGTGAGAGGGACACATCGACTGGTTGCCTCCTGCACGACCCTGACCAGGGCCAAGGGTGAACTGCAACCAAGGTATGTACCCTTGACAGGAATCGAACCCGTGACTCGTTGGTCCGCGGGTTGACACTCTAACCACTGAGCCAAACCGGCCAGGGCAGTATCCTTCTCTTTTATGAGATAACCTGTTGGGGGATAATCACAGTGCTTGTGTTCAAATCATCTTTATTTTACTTACTCATGGACTCAAAGCCATTTACATAGCTTTTATTACAGCATATTGTGGTAATTGCTCTATTTTATTATTAGTTATTGTTGTTAATCGCTTATTGTGCCTAATTTATAAACTTTATCATAGGAATATATGTATAGAAAAACCATATATATATATATCTGTAGGGTTCGGTACGATCTGTGGTTTCAGGCATCCATGGGGGTCTCAGATATTACTCTCTGAGGATAAGCGGGGGCGACTGTAAAAGGGAAGAAAAAAAGCCAAGTGGTAGCAACCACAGGCCAGGAGGGGCCGGTGCCCTGCCGTGAGCTTTCCTGGCTTCACTGGGATTCCAACAGCAACCCGACTCCTCAGTTACTGGGTCAGAAAGCAGAGGTTCAGAGAGGGCAGTCGCCTGCCCCAGGCTTGGGGAGCCTGGGAGGAGCTGGATCAGAACCGAGGTCTGATGGGAAGGCTCCCTGGGTGCGTATGGACTCGAGGCCCCAGCAGTGGCTGGGACGTGAAAGCACCTGGATTTTCAGAGGTGTTCGTGGAATTTCTTTACGGCCAAGGCGTCTTGCTCGCTGTGCAGTCATGAAGGTGGCCCTGCGGGACGGGGTGTTTGGGCACAGCTCCCGGAGACCCAGGCCCTCCGAAGGCACCCTTAACACAGACAGTTCCCGATTTACGATGGTCTTCTAACAATGTTTTAACTTGACAATGGTGCGTAAGCAACGTGCATGCGGTAGAAACAATACTTCGAATGTTGTTCTCTCCCCGGGATAGCGGTACTCCGGGTGTGATAGTTTCTTGTGACGCTGAGCATCTCAGGGAGCCACTGGTCCCAGCAGCCCCGAGCCACCAGGGTAAACAACCTGTACTCTACAGGGTGTTCAATGTGTGGATGACCGCTCGGCTGTAAGCTAACGTAAGTGTCCTTACCATGTTCTGGGTGCGTTAGGCTAAGCTATGATGCTCGGTAGGTTAGGTGTATTAATGCATTTTCGATTTATGATATTTTCAAGTTACAATGGGTTTATTGAGATGTAACCCCATTGGAAGTAAGGCAGCATCAGTACTGCACTGGAAGCTGTCATACACATTAGGCCAGTGTCAAGGGATAGGGACAGAGACCCTCATACTCGGAGCGGGAGTGGCAAGCTGCTAGTGTAAGAAGTGCAGGTGGGATGGGGAATATTGTTGTCTTTGGAAAATATAAGCTGTCACAGATGTCTGCTATATGCTAGCTGGGTACCACTCGAGGTGCTAAGGGTACTTCAGAAAATAAAATACAGACCCCTGCCAGCATGGAGCTTACATACTAGGGGGAGAAAACAGACAATACAATGATACATAAGCCAATTATATAGTAAGCTAGAGGTGATGAGTACCTTTAAAAAAAAGGAAGAGGATAAGGAGTCGAGTGCCCAGGGTGGGGTAAGTAGCATTTTAAATAAGACAGTCAGGGGAGGTCTTCCCAAGAGTATGGCATTTGAATAAAAATTTGAAGAAGAAGAGAAAGAATGAGCATTCCAAGAAGGAACTGCCATTGGTGCAAAGGCCCTGGGGCACAGGAAGCCTGGCTGTTTGAAGAAGGAGGAGATGTGTGTTCCTGAGGAGGGAAGTGGGGACACCAGTAAGAGGTAAAATGTTGAACAAAGCAATAGGTGTCCATGTCACAGAAGAGCTTTCGCTTTTACCCTGAAAGAAATAAGCTATTGGAGGACTCCGAATAAAAGATAAACGTGATCCAACCTCACTTTCCAAGGGAACACCGCGGCTGCTTTGCTGAGGATGGACTGTGGAGGAGCAAGGGTAGAAGGAAGGAGGACAGGTAGGAGAACACTGCAGCAATCCAGGTGACAGATGATGATGCCTGGGTCAGGATGGTGGCATGGAGGTGGCGAGAAGGAGGATTGAGATCCAGGAAGCGTGTTGAAGTTCAGATCTCCTTGAAGTTTAAAGAGACAAAGACAGGTGTCCAGCAGGACCTCACAGCGCCCCTCTCATCTGTCCTGTGAAATTGGCTACTCTTCTCAAAGGAAGAACGGCGGGCTTCTTGTCTTGCCTCACCCGGGCCCTCTTCTTTGAGAAATGGCTCTTACTTATTCTTTTAGATAATTTCACTGGACTCTCCACCCCACCCCCGACTTATATTTAAATAACGAGATGGAGTGCCGTGCCCATTTCCTGAGGACCAGTAGCCCTGTGCAGTGCTCTGGGACGACGGTTTCCATAGTTATATAAATGGAGGACCACTCTCTTCATTTTCCCCTTTTGAAAATTTACAATGTGCACTTGCTCTGGGAAGTCCTGAAGTAAGAGACCCTGCTTAACATAGTTTCAACGCAGCATTTCTCAAGTATATTCGACTCCATCTTATCTCCGTGACCTTCTCCTCAGGAGAGATCACCCACGCAGCCACGTCTCAGTCATCCAAGCAATTCGGGGTCCCCTACCTCAGCCTGTTTGGGGAGGCGTCTCTGGCCTTTCTGGTCTCCTGCATGCAGTCTCCTTGCCTTCAGCTGCTGCCCTTCACCAGGACAATGCCGCCCACCCACATGGCTGTCTGCGCTGAGATGCCATGTGAAGGAAAACTTGGGGTCAGCATGCCAAGGTTGTCCTGGACGCTCCCATTTCTTCTGTAGTCATGTACTGGCCCTAATCCTATGCCTGGCACAGCGCTGAGCATGCAGAAGACACAGAGACACACCCAAGTCGGGTCCTGCTCTGTGGGGTTCACGCACATGAATAATGGTCATTGAAGGTGAGAAAGTAAAAATTGCTGTAAGAATAATGCAGCTTCAAACAGACACACACACACATACACACTCATGCACACACGAACACACACATGCACACACAGACACACACACACATGCTCGCACGCACGCACACACTCAGGAGCCAGAACAGGATTTGGGATTCAGAACTCCCTTTAAATTGCAGCCTGCGCCACTATGTTTGACCTTGGACACATTTCTTTATACTCCTATCTTGGTTTTCCAGAAATCCAGTTAAAAAATTCTTTAATGTAGTAAATGGTTTTATCTCTCCAGCAAGCCAGGAGCAAACCCATGGCAAAGAAACCCCGAAGAGAAGAACCAGGATCCTGGTTCTCTCACAAAGTAAATTTACTTTCCACTCCTCCTTATTTCCTGCGGAGACTGAGAACCAAAGTGGGGCATGGAGCGGGGAGGAGAGTGAAGGAGGGGCGGGGGGAGAGAGAGAGCAAGGAAGGAGCAAGCGAGCACCTGCTTAGACTGGTGAGGAGAGATCTTTCCTGCTGGAGAAGTCCCAGGGCACGGAGCAAGAGCGGGGACTTTGTCATGCAAACTATCCTGGAAGCTTCAGGGGTCCCTGTCCTCCCCTACTGTGGGTGCTGTGCCACGGCATCGCTGGCCAGAGGCCAGGTCCTCCTCCTCCTCCTCCTCCGCCCTGTAGGATTAGGTAGTGTGAATGATGAGCCTCCGCCTTGGAGAACGCATCTTACTTCACGTCATTTCACAGGACTCTGCTTTTCCCCTCTCTGACTTACGCTTTAACTTTAAAATTTTGTCTGTTTCTGAGAGTTATGCCCAAGGAGTATAGCCCTCAACCAGGAAACCCTCTGAAAATGGTTTCTCTCTCTACAAATCACGTAACACAGAAACCACAGACCCCGGGAAGCCATAAACACGACAAGGGGGAGACGATGTCCAGAAGCAGAGCCCCTGGAAAATGGTGACCCCTCCCCATTCAAGTCTTTCCACATTCACTGAGCCTTGCTCTCTTCATCCATAAAATGGGAATATGGATCTCAGAGTTGCCACGATGATTAGACGAGAACCCAGCCTGAACCCTGGTAACTAAGGCTGCTTTCTATAAACAGTAGCTGTTGCCACCATCATGATCACTATTACTGGGGTGGTGGTAGTTCTCCAGGAAGGGCAGTGGAGAAAATGACATAAAGAAAAATAAGATGTGGGCATGTGAACACTGGGGGAGCAGATAGGATTGCAGGCGGAGGACCAGCCTAGTGAACGTGAGGTCCAGAAAGCTCAGAGGGCTATTCCAGAGGACCCGTCTCTGCCCTGCCCGCTTCCCCTGGTTGACCCAACCCTGGCAGTGCTAACTCAGGGCCATCAGGCGGCTCCCTGACTTCAACACCACCCCCTGGTGTTCTCATTGCGGAGCGGCTGCTCCTTCGTGCTCACCGGTACCCACAAAGCCAGGCAAGAGGGCGCATTCAAGTTCAGCTGCAACCTCGCTCAGTTCCAGTACTGACACTATGACAATTAGGTAAACATTAAAAACCTCATTAGTTCCAAGTCCATTAAATCAGATTTCTGATTCCACGGAGATTAGGCAGCAACTTCACCTTTCAACTCAATAAAGGAATGCTTTTTCTTCTTCAGTATAAGAAACACATCAAGAAGATGCACGTCCTGCCTTCCAGAGAGCGGGGAACGAACAGCAGGTGGATGGGAATTACGCCCAGAGGGAGGACACTGCAGGTCACTCTGCTGGCGCTCAACCTCCTGAAGTCGGTAGTATCTCGTGTCTATTGGCAACTGGGGAGTCAGAGACTCTAAGCGGAGGAGTTACGGCTAGAATTGCTAGGCACGATTCCATATTCTCAACTCGACGCTGTCACGTAGTCTTATGTGATACCAGGCCGTGGACCAGACATTTCTTATCTTCTGCGTGTTTACTTAAAAATGCACAAGTCAGCTCTGCTGTTACAAATGAGGGAAATCTCTCTGACGACCCATCCCCTTCGAAGTCATCATGGCTGGTCCTAGCCTTCTCTGATCTCTGCTTGCCTTTGCCCCAAAGGCGCCACCAATGTGAGTGTGGTTTCCATCTTTCTGTGTCTTCCCAAAATAACTTTAAATGAGTTTGTGCTGCCGCTGTTCAGTCCTTTAAAATAGTTTCTCGTGATGCACCCCCTCCACAGGAAAGCTTTGATGTGCGCGCGTTCCTAAACGGTGTCGTGCTGTCTCTAGCATTCTGCACCTTGCTTTCCCCCCAGAAACACTTTTTGAGCTCCAGCCATGTTGACACACAGACTCAGCTCATTCCTGTTAACTGCGGGAGAGCGCTCCAGCATGCGCGTGTACCAATTTGATTCAGTGATGCCCTGATTGAAAGACATTTAGGTTATTTGCAGTGTTTTGCTATTACAAACAATGCCTCAGTGATCACCTGGTGCATATACACCTCTGTGTCTATCTCCAGGACTTGAAAGATGACACTTAAAAGCCAGCAAGTGGAATGCTCATTACAGATCATGTTCCGCTGTGAGAAGCGGCTTCCTGAAGGGCCTCGAAGCCTCAGGTTCTGGATTTGACCATCTGGTTTTCAGAGTTATGGACACTCCGTCTCGGAGGCGATGGAAAGAGGCAAACCTCGCTTTTCAGAGTTGGAGTCTCTGCCCAGAGAGGGGAAGGGACTGGCTACAGTGCCCAGAGCTCAGTCTTCCAGTCCCTCAGCTAGCAGTATTGCTGGCCTGGGTCCCTAGCTGCCCTTGGCCCTTAGCAGAGGTTGGCTGCGGCTTCAGGAGCGAGCTGCACTTGAATCTGTCTGCCTTAGGGTTTAAAAAGATGGGGGTGGGGGGGGGAGTAAGAGTAGTCCGCTCAACAAATAGCCCGACCATCCACAAACGATGGATAAGGACTTGGTGGAAGGGTTCTGGGCTCATCCTACCCCCTCTCTCCAGTAAGACTGAGCCGGTTCCCCACATGGTGGTCTATTCACTAACACACCCTGGTTGGCTTTCCTCCCTTCCCTGTCTCTCTTCTCAGTCTCTCGCTTCCTGGGATCACTCCCTAAACCAGCCACCGGTAGCCAAATCCCTGACTCCAGATGTGAGCTTCACAGAACTCAAAGACTCATCCGTCTGTATGCCAGGGTCTACGATAGGCAAAGGGACACAAAAACGAGTCATATTTCATTCTGTGCTCTTAGCACGGCACCAGCCGGGACCCAGGTCTTCCGACCCCCAATGCGGTGCTCTTTCTGGTGTGTCACACCTGTGCATTTTAATTCAATGACGTTCTTTAAGGAAAAAAAAAAGAAAACAATCGATCTTCCCAGCCATAAATATGACAGAATGAAAATGTATTGTAATAACTTAATTCCACTGCCGTTTTTCCTGTAAAGACCTGACTAAAATAGTAATCCTTAAACACAGACCTTAACTGGAAACCAAGCAGCTGCCTGATGGCTATTGGCATCTCCATTTTTCTGATATATATGTCTCTCCTCCCCCTGCTCTTAGTAAATGTTGATGTTTGGTTCACCCCGATCACTATTTAGCTCTCTGGTGAATTTATCTTATTTATTGACCTGAGCAGGAAATCAATGTGGTCTTCATTTGCCATTCTGTTTAATTCGGGAGAATCTGATTCTGTGGGAACTGTGACCAAGTGACTCAGACCTCAGTAGAATGGCCCCGACTCCACAAAGCCTTCCAGGGTCAAGCCATCCCTGACCTCCCAACCCCTCCCCACTTCCAGTCCTGCCTCCTTAAGAACAGAGACAGCCAAGATTTTGTCCCTGTGCTTAGAGAGTACAAGAGACTATAGTGCAGTGGCAGTGAGGCTCCGTGACCTGCAAGGCTAGGTCACGGGCACATCTGCCTTGCTCTCTCGGAACTGGCACCATGCTGGGCGGGGGTCCAGCAGTGCACGGCGAGGCCCAGCTGGAAAGTTACTGGGCCATCAGCCCCACCTGAGCCCCCGCCCAGCGGGCAGCTAGGTCCACCCACTTGGAGTGTGCCATCTTGAAAGCTGACCCTCTGGCCTGCGTGAACCACTCTGCGTAGAACTGAGATGAACCATCCGTGCTGACCCACGCCTGCCAAACCTTGCCCAGTGGGAGATTTACGAACAAGGCAAATGCTGAGGAGGATGGGGTTGCCTCCGCCTGACCACAGGCCGAAACCGGAATGCTGCCGTCGGGCTTTGGGGCGGCGTTTAAACCACTCCCCGTAGGCAGGGCTGATGTCAGGGCGCTGGCGTGACAGGCCAAGCTCGGACATGCTGAGCCCACCTCCTCCTCTTTCTGGACATGGGACAGAGTCCCCTCTGAGCTCAGATTCCTTGCGAGACGATCAAAGAGCTCAGACCAGGGTGTGGTACCAGGGTCGCAGACGATCATGACACTAGTTTGATGTTCTCTCCTTCCATGCGCAGGTCTGCAGCCCAAAGGAAGCATGTCTGGAAAGGCCTCTTCAGCTCCAGGAGCCCTTGTGGATGCGCTGGCGGGGGACAGGAACCACTGTGGCCCAGAGGGGACCGACTCACCGGCCTCCAGGTTTCACAGGGAACCATGTTCATCGCCTCCCTCCTCCCTCCGCTTCGGGCTTCCTAATCCCTGCTCACTGTTTGAGCCTCAGATTCCCGACCACATGTATCCAGAAGCCTCAACCAGCCTCTCCTGTTGGGGATTTCTGTGTGTGCCCCGGGCACGTGTCCCCCTATCCTCCTGGCCAGCGTCACACCAGAGTGTGAGAGCCGCCTGTCGCTCTCCTTCACCTGCACAAGGTGAGGACAGGAGCAGGAACACGGCATTCGGTGCAGCTCCCGGGCCTCCCACGGGGCCTGGCACAAGCGGTGTGCACAGCTCTGGGGAACGTGTGTCTCTCCGGGAGGACGGAGCGGCAAGGGCTGAGGTTGTACAAGGCTCCTCTGTCGTAGGGCAGACACTCTCGTCAGGCCACAGAACAGCTTCTTCCAAGCCCTGGACAGTCTCGGGTGTAACCACAGGTGACAGGTGGGCCAGCGGGACTCCACTCAGAGTCCGGTCAGGCTGTTTATAACCAGGACCTTTCCGTGTTGTGGTTAAGACTTCGCCCCAGGAGCCAGGCTGCCTGCCCTCCCGTCTTGGCCATGACACTAACTAGCTATAGGACCTCCTGACAACCTACCTGCACCCTCTGGGCCTCAGTCCTTGTCTGCACAATGGGAGTAATGACATCGCCCAGCCCAGAGGGCTGGAATTGCCAGTAAAGCACTCAGAACAATGCTTGTTTCATCACATTTAAGTGCGGGAGGAGCGGCAGTGATCCATCCACCTGATGAGAAGGTCTCTATCTGTACTCTGTAGCAGAAAGGCCTGGGCCACTTACATTCCTTTAAAAAAATTCACATGACCAACAGGATTACAAAAATAAACTGCAGACTGAGGCTGTGGGATGAGCATCCTTCCGTCCCCCAGTGACGTGCTCCAGATGCCACGGGTGGGACTGTGAAGCCCCGCAGCTGCGCTGGACTGAGGCCTGGCCAGGTGCCTGCAGCAACCCCACCCCGCTCCCCGAGCCTCCGAGGCTCCTCTGTGGTCCTGGCTCCCGCAGAGCCCAGCCTTCCGAGACCCTCCCACCCTGAAAGCCTCCTGCCACCACTTCCTTCCACAGAGTCTTGGCTATTTTAGGAAACTAAAAAAAACACCCAGGGAGCTAATCTTGGGCTTCACTTCTGGGGGGAGGGGGCGAGAGGCAGGTATTCTTATAAAGAGGAACATGTGTCCCTTTTGAAAAGTCCCAGCGGAGATAAATGTACAACCTATTGTGGGCTGTGAGAGCCGCCAGCGGGAGTGGCGAGACACAGAAGGGGCAAGTGACCGCACAAAACACTTCGCACTGTACCAAGACACACACGGGACATAAAAGGAGAGGAGAGGCTCGAGGAGTCCGCCAGGAAAGCAAGGTGCCCTGAATGCAGGATGACCCATCACTCCAGCCCAGCGGTCCCCACCCTCGCCCCACGGCCCGGACCTCCAGACAGGCTGTGCAGGGCCAGGCCTGTCTGCCTTCTGGGCTCCCTTCGCCCTTCCTCCCTAAGCAGACAGGCCCACCCCCACCATTCCCAGTGCTCAGGGCAAGAATACAAACAGAAACCCAGGCATAAGAAGACTAAGCACTAACAAGTTCCACAATAAAGTAAGACGCTCAGTAACTATCTGTCCTCCTTCACCAGCAAGTATCCCTTCTCTGCAACCGGGAAGGCAAGGCTCAAATTCAGCCTCCTTGGGTTTCCTTGAAAGGGCAGGGCCTTGGGGGGCACCCCCAACATTCACAGGGCTCGGGGAGCGCAGAGCATGGGCGCGGGCAGATGGGCCCGAGACCCCAGTGTCTAGGCTGTAAGAGCCTAGGAATCACAGGCCCTCTGAGGGGACCTGTGGGACCTGTTTCCTGTCCTTCAACCTGAACCAGTCTCTCCAGAGCTTTCTGTCACCTGTTTACCTTTCCGAGCTTGCCCTTCACGGCCACACAGAAGAAGCAGATCCCTGGTCTCCACTGACCAGCCAAGCCTCAGATTTCTGCCAAGGTCCAGGAAGAGGCCTCCTGTGCGCCAGGCTCCGTCCTGGAGACCGAGATAAGCACGACAGGCTGCATGGACCCTCGGGGAGGTGGGGGCAGGGGACGCAGGAAGCCAGGACCAGGTGAGCTCACTGAGTAACACACCTGGTAAGGATCCAAGTGCATGCTATGTAAAGCAGACACATCTGGGGAGCAAATCCTGGGCCATCAGCCCAGAAAGAGACCAGAGGAAGCATTCCGTTCAATGTTAGAGAAACTAGCAGCAGAAGCATCTACTCAAACATTGTTTTATGTGGGATCTGGACACAGGAAACGGAAGAAAGGGGAACTGCCCTCTTGGGTTGAAGCAGGTGGGGGCAGGGCGTGGAGCTCCAGCCCTCCAGACTCTCCCCTCCCACTCCCTCTTGTGGGCAGAAGACACCCCCACCCCCACCATGGAATACCAGGTGTCTGGACAGCCCCATTTTTTTTGTTATCCTCACCTGAGGATCTGTATACTGATTCTAGAACAAGAGGAAGGGAGGGAGGGAGAGAGAGAGAGAGAGAGAGAGAAAGAGAGAGAGAGAGAGAGAGAGAGAAAGACCAATGTGAGAGAAACATTGATCAGTTGCCTCTTGTGTTTGCCCCAGCTGGGGACCAAACCCGCAACCTTGGCGTGTGCCCCAACCGGGAATCAAACCTTTCGGTGTACAGGACGACACTCCAACCGAGCCACAGTGGCCAGGCCTGGACAGCCCTATTTTTAATACTTTCGGTCTTCATTTAGAGGGAGAACGATTCGCTTATGTGCCCATCACCCCCTGGAGACAGTAGCTTCTAGGAGGTACAGCCTGGGCCTGGTTCCTCTCTGCACTCTGGAGTCCTGTACATGGTGGCCGCTCGGGGAGTGGGAGTTAAAATAGGTCAAAAGGAGATTCCAGCCCAGAATCAAAATATAGAAGGACCTACGTGAGCTCATTCAGCCAGTTAGTAGGATGCTTGAAATGGTTTTTAGGCCCTGGCCGATCTGGCTCAGCAGTTAGAGCGTCGCCCACAGACTAAAGAGTCGCGGGTTCGATTTGGGTCAAGGGCACGTACCTCAGTTGCAGTTCACCCCCAGCTCTGGTCAGGGTGGTGTGGGAGGCAGCCAATTGATGTGTCTCTCACATCGATGTTTCTCTCTCTCTCTCTCTCTCTCTCTCTCTCTCTCTCTCTCTCTCTCTCTCTCTTCCTCCCTCCCTCCCTTCCCACTCTATCTGAAGATAAATGGAAAAATATCCTCAGGTGAGGATTAAAAAAAAATGCTTTTTAGAAAAGCAAGGGAAACTGGGTGGGTTTAGGAAAGTCAGAAACCAGAGAGCAAAAAGGATCAGGCAGGAAGTTAAAAGTACCTTCTAGTGAGAGCCTTATGTTATTATTATTATTTCAATAAATATAATAAATATCTATAAACTTCTAAAATTTCTATTTAGTATTTTTCTATTTGCTTCTCTATTTAGCATTTCTCCATGAATTCTCTTACTGATTTACAGTAATAACTGCTAACATTTATTGAGCAACTATCATTGTAGTCTATTCAGAGTATCGCATGAGTTTCCTCATCTAACTCTCAGAACGACCCTTTCCATTAGGACTATGATTCCCTTTACACAAATGAAAAAATGGAGGACTCAGAGAGGGTAAGACACTTACCCCAGATCACTCAGCCGTGAAGTGGTGAAATGCGCATTAGAACCCACAGGATGTGTTTACTGACTGCGTAACAAGAGTAGGCGACGGATTCAGTACTTTGGAGGACCGGCTCCCTTTCCCCTGGGCCTGCGGGCACAGAGCTGGGCAATGCATTCCTCTCACTGCAGCTTAGAAGCCTAGAGGTTGGGGTAGCTATGCTCCTGAGGGCCGAGGCACCTCAGTCTTCAGTCTGGATCCCCAAGGGGACAAAGCAATAAGCTGCAGCCCCACAGACAGGTCTCTGAGTTGGCTCCAGGAAGTGACAGCTCCCCCACACCTCAGGCCCAGGACAGTCTTCACGGTCTGTTCTGGAGAGTGCTGCACCCTCATTTGGAAAGGCAGGCCTGCCTTCATGGGCTCTCCCATTGGCATTATGCACGGCTAAATGGGGGCCGTATTTCACCCTGGAAGTGGCTGCTTTTCAGGTGCAGAGTGTGATTAAGAAAGACAGATGGCAGGTAATATCCATTACCGACACCTGGACCATGCACAGGGATCCATTTGCTCATATGTGAGAGCAAGATCATTACCCTTCAAACTAGAAAACAGAAAATGTGGTGGAGGCAGCGCAGAGTGGGAGGGGAGTGGGGGGAGACGGGTGACAGAGAAGTGCAGAAGTAAGGCTCCCACAAGAGGAGCTTGGTCCCTGGAACCACACGACTGGGTCCTAAGGCCAGCTCTGCCACTAACAGACTGAGGAGGCTGGGACACGTCACCCCCTCCCTGGGCCTCAGTCTGCCCACAGAAGTTGACAGCCTCAGAGATCTTTTCTTGCTCAGGTACGAAAGGCTGCAGGAGGCACCGAGGCAACCACACCCAACAAGACTAGATCAGCCTCCAAGAACGCCCAGAACTTCAGCTAAGTGCTGATGGCCTCAGCCCTCCCACGTTCGGAAAGGCAGGGACCGCTGGCTGTGGAACTCAAAGCTGAAGCACAAAGGCACGCAGGCCAAGTCGTGTGGGCCAGTGGAAAGGGCACCGGCCATGCAGCTGGACGGACCTGAGCCCCAATGCTTCTGCAGTTTCTGTAGGTTGATACATATTCAGCCAACATTTTCAGGATGGGAAACAAAGATGAAAGGACCTGGTATAAGATGAAACAGACTTCAGGGTTAAACAGATCAGGGCGGTGTACCTGCTCTGGCAAGTGTATGCTCTGTAAACTCAGGCAAGTTGTAGTTCTCTGAGTCGGCCTTTTCATCCTCTGAAAAATGAGGATGAAGACCCACCTCATTCAGCTACTATGAATATTGAACAAAATAATGATGTATAAATTCTTAGTACACAGCCTGGCATACAACTGACTCACTAAATAGAGGTTACCTCCTACATACTCCTCCTCACCATTGGAAATATCACCATCACCATCACCATCATCACCATCATCACCACCATCACCATCATCTCCATCACCACCATCATCATCACCATCATCATCACCATCACCATCATCTCCATCATCACCATCATCATCACCACCATCATCATCATCACCACCATCATCATCACCATCATCTCCATCATCACCATCATCATCACCATCATCTCCATCATCACCATCATCATCACCATCACCATCATCTCCATCATCATCACCATCACCATCATCATCACCACCATCATCATCACCACCATCATCATCACCATCATCTCCATCATCACCATCATCATCATCACCATCACCATCACCATCATCACCACCATCACCATCACCACCACCATCACCATCACCATCATCACTACCATCATCACCACCATCACCATCATCATCATCATCATCATCATCATCATCATCATCATCACTGTCTTCAGCCTGGATAAGGAAACTGTCTCTTATTTTGTTGGTTTCTCTAGAGGCCACTGCCTTCTCCCAGGTGAAGGGTGATGCTGGCTTGATCTAGGAGGCTGATTGAGGGGGCTGAGACATGTTTGAACAATGGATACATTTTCAACGGGGCGCAGACTGGATTCGCTAACAGTTTGGAGATGGATACGAACAGACAGAACTAGTCAAGGATGACTCCAGGTGTTTTGACCTGAGTAGCAGGGTGCAGTGGTGCCTTTTCCAGGACGGGACAGACTGTGAGCAGAGTGGGTTGAGGGGATAATGAGTTCCTTTTCAGGCATGGACCATCAGAGATGCCCATTAGCTGTTCAAATGGAGGCATTTATAAGGTGGGGGCTGGAGCTATTTGGCATTTAAAACCACGACACTGAATGAAATCACCGCGGGAGAGAGAAGTCTGGGGACTGCATCTTGGTGCCCTCTGACATTTAGAAGTCAGGAAGCAGGGAGGATCAGCCGGGGAGAGTGAGCAACAGCTGCCTATGAGGTAGGCAGAGAACCAGGAGCAAGTGTGCTGGATGCTGAACAAAGGAAAAGGTTTCTAGCAGGAAGGAGTGACCAGTTATGTTATATAAGACAAAGGGTCCGGCAAAAAGAGGCTGAGAATCGGTCATTGGAATTTGGCAAGATGGAGGGCATGGGGGGACACTGACAATACAATTTCAGTGTGTCACTGGGAGGGAAGGAGGCTGGAAGCCTGGTGAGAGTGCGTTCAAGAGACAAGAAGGGGAGGGAGGGGGCGGTGAACACAGGTAACTCTTTGGGGGCTGATGCTATAAAAGGTGGGCAGCGAATGGAGTGGAGGCCAATTCACTAGGCAGGGGTCAAGGGAAGTGTTTTGCTTTGTGCTGTCAGATGAGAGATCTTAAAACATGTTTATATGGATGGGCATGAAGCAGCAGAGAAGAGAAATTGCAAGAGCAAAGCCTATAATGGGAGAGAGGGAGTCCAGTGACCCAGTGCAAGGACAGCCCAAATCATGCGGGCCCGAGACAATGCAATTTGGAGAGGCTTCTCTGAGAAAAAGAATCCCAACCCATGAATTCAAAATTAGGTATGGAAGTGAGTACTTAGTATGAGAAAGGAAATCATAACAAATCAAATGCACTTTAAAAAGGCACGGATTTTTCTTCTGAGATCTCTTTAGGCCAGGATGTCTCAGTCTCTGCAAGATTAAAATTTCGGGCCAGGTAATTCTTTGCTGTGAGGAGTTGTCCTGTGCATTGTAAGATGTTTCTTAAATTTTTTTTCTTTGTTGCTCTTAGAGAGAGAGAAAAGGGAGAGGGAGAGAGAGATAGAAACATCGATGAGAGAGAACATCAATTGGCCGCCTCCTGCATGCCCCCACTGGGGATCGGGCCCACAACCTGGGCATGTGCCCTGACCAGGAATCGAACCGGCAACCTCTTTGGTGCATGGGTCAATGCTCAACCACTGAGCCACACCGGCCGGGCTGTAAGATGTTTCTTCCAGCAGGATCCCTGGCATCCACCCACTAGATGCCAGAAGTACCCCTTCCCCACAATTGTGACAAATGAAAATGTCTCAAGACATTACCCACCATCACCTTGAGAACCACTCATTAGGTAATCTGCTTGAGATGCTTACAAGCAAATGTTCCTGGATACAATCTTCATTTCAAATATTCTGCAACCCCAGAGCCTCCATACTGACAGAGGCCAGGCCAGTGAAGGCCCCGAAGCCCAGGCTTCCTTTGCGTCCGATAAATCCATCACAACGCGAGTGCTTGCATATCGGGAAAGGCAGCCTATAGAGCACAGCTACCCGTGAGCTAGTCGACTTGAATCTTCTCATTACTTATGCTTCTCTGTGCCATAGAAAGCAAGGGCATCCATTGGCTTGTATTCGAGTTTTGCAGAAAGGGAAGGAATAAAACAGTCATTCTGTGGAGGAAAAGAGGGAGTGGACTAGGATTCCTATGAGACCGGCAGTGGGTTAGAAGTGGCGTAGAGAAAGAAGACCGGCCTTCGTGGCTCGAGCATGACATGAGTGTCTGATAAAACAAGGCACAGCTCATTGCTGGAGTTCTCTGCCCGGTAATAGAGGATGCTACAAGGGAGGTCAGATCAATGAGCCTACTTGTCCTTCTTGTTCTGGAACTCGGGGATTTTACTGCAAAGCAACCTGATACCCTATAGTATATCACGAAGAATTCCTCCACAGCACCTTCACTCACAGGAGAGTGAGATCAGTCTCATAAAATAATGGTCCTGATGGTTGTGAGCATTGGCCTTGGGTGGGGATTTCCACGCTTCATCTCATTTCATACTCACCACAAGAGAATTTAAGTTACTTATCCATTGTCGCACAGCTGGTAGAAATGGTATGACCCACACTGAGGAACAGTCTACAAAATGCCTGACCCGTGTTCCTTATTATTGTCAAGGTCATGAAAAATAAGACTGAGAAAGTGTCTCAGACTGGAGGAGTCATGATAACTAAATGCAATGCCGTATCTTGGATTGCATTCTGGAACAGAAAGAGGATATTACTGGAAGAAGGAGTGAAATTCAAACAAGGTCTGGAGTTAGTTCATAGCAATGCACCAAAATGGTTTCTCAGTTCTGACACACGTATCCCAGAAAGGTAAGAACTTAACAGCAGAGGAAGACAGCCTGAGGTGCCTGTGGGAACTCTCTGTACTGTCTTTGTCATTCTCATCCAGGCAAATGATGATTCAGCCTCTGTTCCCCTCTTAACAAATGTCGTGTCTGTAGAGAAATCGCTTCCCAGCTCAAACCTTCGATGTCCCGCATCTGTAAAAAGCAACCGACAATCTCTCCTCCTAGGCTTGCTGGGAAACTCCGAACAGAAACCGAGAAAATCACAGCGCTTGGCACCCAGTCGGAGCTCAGTAAACCCCAGGTCAGCCTTCTTTCTTCTTGAGAGCAGAGAACCAAGCTAGAGAAAACCTGGCCTCTTTCTTTCTGACAAAAACTTTTCATGTTTAATTTACAGGCTGGTTTAGGTAGTTGAATTTTAAATAATTCATAGCCTTGCTGTTAATATTTGTAGTTGTTGAATTCCTCTAATAAAACATTAAGGGATTTCTTTCCCCCCTGAAGTGTATTTTGCCCGAAGAATGATTTGTTTTCTGAAATCTAGGACTTGGCGGCCCCTTTCTTACTTTCCTTTCTGCATCTAATCCTGACGATTGCCTGTGGCAGTGGTGAGAGATGCCAGTGGGGGTTCAGCTCCCTAGATATGTCTGGGAGCGCAGACAGGGCCGTTAATTCACCTGTGGCTGGGGCTTGGGCGGTGGGGTCACTTGAATACAGTCTGTGCAGCAGTTATGAACATCCATTTCCTTCTCAGAGCTGGGTTTGAACTTCGGTCTGCTATTCCCTTGCTGTGTGAGCTCATACAGGTCACTTAACCTCTCTGAGCCATTTTTTCCTCATGTACCCAAACAGGAATGTTAACACTTGCAGTTGACTTTGCTTGCCATGCTTCTGCTTCTTTAAATTCCGCCGATATTCATGGAGCCTGCTTGATGTAATCTCTCCCAGCCTCAACCCTTACCTTGTGCATTTGGTGTGGCAAACAGACTTCCCAGGGACTCTGGATTCTTCTCACCTTGGTTCGGGCCATTTCCACAAGGACCCCAGGCTCTTTCTTGGACAAACTCCACTCCACTGCCTTTGTCCTTTCCTGGTGGCCCTGGGGCACGCGGTGGCATTTTCTGGAAGGAGGCTCCCTCTCGAAGATGCAGGCGAGTCTGAGACACAAGGCAAGCTTCCCAGGTGCCAACTGCATTGTTCAAAGAAAACACTCTATTTTATAGCACTTATATTTTATTCTCTACTGCCAGAATGGAGATGCACGCTGGGTTTCTGCATTCGTAATTGGGGAAGAACAGATGCGAAAGACGCCGTTGGAAGTAATACTATCATTAAAATAATCTATACTGCTCGTAACTCTCGGGCGTGTGCGAGAAGGTGAGTGGAGCCATGTGGACCGAGTTGCTTCCTAGCCATTCCTCACGGAGATGACGGGGGGCTCATGCCTTGTAAGATGTGAAGATTCACATTCTCTCATAGCACAGCTCTGTGGGTGCATCACTAGCTCCAGGGCCCCGAAGCAAAGGAAAGGAGCCAATCAGTGGAAATGTTTGACAGGCAAAGGGAGAGGTGGGCATTCTGGAAAGAAAGAACAGCATTGGCGAAGGTGTGGGAGCTGGAAAACATGGGGTGCTTTCAATTAATGGGAAGTACAGCGGCCTGGCTGGAGCAGACTTCTCGTTAGGGAAGGAGCGGGGGAAATGCCTGGAGGAATTTGGGCCTCCGTGATGAGATTCCTGGGTGAGAGATGCTAAGGGGTGGCCGGAGGACACTGGGCTGTGAGGCAGGTTCAGGTCAGGCTGTTACCAGCTGGCTGTGCGAACACGGAGAGGGAATGTGTCTTTCCTGTGCTTCAGTTCTTCATGTGTGAAATCGGAATGAAACAGTCGATCCGCGTCCATCTTCAGTGGCTTGGAGGACACGAATGCTGGGCTTCAGAAGAACGCATCTGATTTCTGAGTCTTTTCTTTATGTCCATGCAGGTCAAGTCTCAACTAAGCTTATGCCAGTGCCTGTGCTTTAATTAATAAGAAAAGGAATCGTTAAACAATACAGTCCCCCTGTACTGAGGGACCTTCGTTCCAGATGCCCTGAAGTGCTTCGGTGACATTTCGATGTTGCTCGTTTTCGTCAGAAGCCCATCAGGTGGAGGTGGTCGCCCCCGCACACCTGAGGCTCAGAGAGGCAGGAGGGTGTGTGTCACCCAGCACTAACTGGCAGGGTCAAGAGTCACGGCGGCCATCCCTGACCGCTGCCCTCTCTCTCCTCTGCCGCCCCATGGACACAGCAGTAGTGATACCTCTTAAGGCAGAGAGTACTGTAGAGATGTTAATGTCCCCTGGCTCACTTACTCCTTTCCACGGCCCTTCAAGGTAGATACTGGGACCCTCGTTTTACAGACCAGTCACCTAAGGTTCTTGGAGAACTCACAGCTCACAGTCATAAAACCAGCATCCAACATAGCTGGGCTTTGGCCTCCAATCAGCCTGGTATCAAAGCTCTGTGCTCAGAGCCCCACAGGTGGAGCTTGGGTTTCGGGGGGCAGCTCCGCAACCCCGTCTTCCAAAGTACGGGATGTTCTTGGCAAACTTCTCCTCTCAAGGATGCCCATTGCGCCGGCCATCCAGACTGTCCTTCCCTGCCCTGGGGAGCATTCTCCCTGCTGACACGCCAGAGCCACTGTCCCGAGGGGAATACCTGTCGGCAGCAGCAGCTTCGACTGGCTGGAGGGCCAAGCTGTTCCCGTGGCTGTGACGAGCCTTCTTGCGAAAAGGATTCTGACCAGCATACAACCGAAGCTTCAGAAGTTGATGTTTCGCCGTGACTCTTCAGAGGTTCACCTGATTTCTACACAGTGGGGTTTCACACTGCTGCCTCTCCCCACCACTGACGGCCCACCACCCATGAAGAGTGCGCCGAAGGCCTTCGGGCATCACTTTGGGGCATCCAAGGTTAGAAGGCCAGGGGGGAGGAGGAGACGTTGACTGAGTGGCCGCTTTATGCAAATGACCTCAAAAATACCCAATCACAGCCCTTCGGGGTAGGTACAATGATCCTCATTTTACAAACGGGGGAACTCAGTTCAGACAGGTTTAAATAGCTTGCCCAAGGTAAGTGGTAAGTGATAGAAGCAAGATTTGAGTCCAGGTCTTTCTTATATTGAAAAGCTGTATGATTTTCGGCGGTACCACGTGTCCCTATACTAGGACAACGTAGAGGTAGCCCGCTCCTCTCTACCTCCATCCTCACCTTGCTCACTCAGCCAAGTTTTCTCAGTATTTTAGGAAATGCCCTTGTTTTAGCCATTTGGGCAACAAAGGTGCTAATTTCTCTAGGCAGACATATATCTTTTTTTTTTTTTTTTTTTTTGCTTTTGTAACGAGGAATTCTCGTGGGCTCCTATGGCTTGCAAAGACCCAGGTGACACTGGCCACGTTCTTGCTACTGAGAGTCTTTGAAGATGCTGTTCCCTCTGTGTGAAATGCTTTTCCCTTGCCCCTTGCCCTACTTCACCCTGTTCATCTTTTAGATCTCAGATCAATTGTGACTGTCTCAGAGAAGCTGTCCTGACACCCCTGTTAAGGTTGCCCCGCCAAGACCAATGAGCTTTCATGACATCACACTGCTTTCCTTTCCGGCACACAGCTCAGTTAGCAAGCATTGATTCATTGGTCGGTTGTCGGATTAACGCCAGCCTGTCCCCCTAGACCCTAAGCTCTAAGACAGCAGGGATCACATCTACTTGGATCACTGCTGAGTTCTCAGTTCCAAGCACAGTGCTCAGAACAGAGTAGATGCTCAGTCTGTATTTACGGAATGAATGAATGATGAATGAATAATAGACAGATGCTAAAATGCCTGGGTCTGGCGACAGCAGAACTTCCGCACTTGGGCTTTAAAGAGGCATAGCGTTCTCCTTGCAGCCTGTGAGAAATGCAGAGCCTCAGGCTCCATTCCTAACCCTCTGAGTCAGAATCTGCATTGTAGCGTGGTTCCCAGATGATTCCTATGCATATTGGTGACGAATTAGCCCTGCGACGGAGAAAGGAAGGAGGAAGGGAAGAGTAAGGTAGCCCATGTTAATCAATCAGTTAATTGGTTAACCAGTTGATTCAATAAAATTATCTGAGCATCAACTGTGTGCCCAGTGCTGTGCTGGGCCCTGAGGCTCTGGCGTGAACACAGTGTAGTGGTGCCTGCTTGGACAGGCAAGGTATCCAGAGCTACAGGGGTGGAGGGAGAGGATGCCCATTGGCCTGAGGAGCAGGAGCAGGGAGGGCTTCCTGCAGGTGGTGAGTGCGAGTGGGAGGTGGAAAGTACAACTTCCTGCCACATGTCACCGGGCTAGAGGCTGGTGAATGGGTCAGGAGGTTCTGGCAATAATCCAGGCTAGAAATTCAGGCAGTTCTCGAGTCCTCTGTAGAGTTTCTCCAGCTCTTTCCTGCTTTTCTACAAAACCTGCCTGAAATACCCTGTGAGTCAAGTGATGGCCAAACCCCGTGGGTTTCTCTCAGTCTCCCTTGCTCTTCTCTTATTTACATTCTGCTTCCAAATGCCAACCTTCCAGCTTCTATCTCCCTCTGTGTTTTGCTCCCCCTTCTGCCACGTCCCTTCTTGGGGTCTCCCTGGCACATCCATTGTCACATGGACTATTATGCAGCCATTCGAAATGAAGTTTTCAAAGAGGGTGCAATGACATGGAACACACTTAGGTTATAACAGCAAGTGGGGTGCAAAATTGTATGGGCATATAATTACAGTTTTATAAAAATAAGAACACAACACACATAGTCAAAAAAAGCAAAACTGCAGAATGCATCAACCAATATTTATATCTGCATGGGGCCTTAAAAATATACACTTTTAAAATGTCTCTATTTTCCTTTTTTTTTTTTTTTTATCCTCACCTGAGGACATTTTTTTGCATTTATCTTCAGATAGAGCGGGAGGGAGAGAGGGGGGAAGAGAGAGAGAGAAACATCAATGTGAGAGAGACACATTGAGTGGTTGCCACCCACACGACCCCAACCGGGGCTGGGAACAAACTGCAACGAAGGTACATGCCCTTAGCGGGAACCGAACCCGGGACTCTCTGGTCCGCGGGCCGACACTCTAACCGCTGAGCCAAACTGGCCAGGGCCCCCCCTTTTTTTTTTTTTAATGACTGGGGATTTCTTTTATAAATGGGAAAACGAATAAATACCAGAAGTTAAAAATTGCTACCGTTTATTTACTCTGTCTTTTGTTGTTGTTTTTTGTAAGTTTGTTACTTTCCCTGAGCCTTGGTTTCCTCAGCTCTGATGTGGGGCTAAGAGCTGTGCTTTCTACACAGGGTGTTTTAAGATTATGTCCGTAGAGTGCTTGGCACAGAGCCTGGCACTAAAGACTAGACCCACAGCAGGTGTCATTGTGACCACTTCCCAGCCATCCTGTTCAGGGCAGGTTTGAGTTCAAGAGCAGGGCACCATCGATGTGGGAGGGATAAAGGCTGGAGACAGGAGGTCACTGTTTAAAAGTCCTGAACATTGGAATGAATTGTGTTCCTAACTGGTTATGTGACCTTGGGAAGTCCTGTCCCACTGGGCTTTTGGGTCCCCAGAAGTTGAAGAGAAACGCAGCCTCTGTGATCAACAGAACCTCCTGTCGCACGTCCAAACGATAATATCTCAACTCCCCTGGAAGTCACCCTGTGAACGCGTTACTGTCTCTCAGCCTCTGAGGAGTACTGACCTGTGAATACAGGTCCATCTCTGTGAAGGTCTCATACTTGCTTCCTAAGAGCTACAAGGCCCCTCCTCCCCTGCTGAGCACAGAACAATTCTTGGAGTCTATTGCATTAGTTGTTGTTGTTGTTGTTTTTAAAAAAAGCTGTTTTGATATGTTAAGCACTAGGGTGTGGTGGTCCCCAGTTCATGGCTGGCATGAACACCCTTCCTTGTTCTTTGCAAATCAGTTGTTACATTGGACCAGTCTAGTTTCAAATCCTGCCTCCTATTCCTCCCAATACCATCCAACAGAGCGGGGCTGGATCAGATGCTCTATAAAGAGTCTTTGCGCTCTAACAGTCTCCTCCCCGGGACCGCGGCAGTTTCGGTAGATGAAGGAGAACCCTTTTCCTGAGCACGTGGCTGTGTCTCAGAGGCAGCCCCTCTCCCCGTCCCCCACTCGATCTGTCAAGCTCGGAGCAGCCCGGCCAGCTGGCTGTTCTACACGGAAACTCTAAATAATTTTAATGGCATAAAAGCTGAAGAGTTGTTCTTTAGCTCCTGTAAAAGGCAACATTAACAGGGAATAAATTTAAAGGGGAGAACGTGAATGAAACCAACTAAAGGCTAAAAAGAAAGGGCAGAATGGGAACAACCAACTTTCAGGATCTTTTAAGAGATCCCGGGTCAACCTGCCACCTGTCTCTCGTGAGCGCTCTTGCTGCTCGTGATGCTTTCTTGCCTTAGAACATGCTTCACTGTGTGCTCAGCACCGTGTCAAGCTCTTGATGATGTATTGCCTTGTTTTACCCTCACCTAGAATGTGTGATGCCCCCAGGTGGGCAGGAGGGGTTTATGGCTTGTTCACTGTTGCACCCCATTTGCTAGGACAATGCTAGGGCCCCTTGCATGTTCTCATTTAAGTATTAGGTGTTATGATGGGCGATGACCCTCTGAGGTCACGAGGATGACTGCTTCCATTTTAAAGATGAATAAACTGGAGTTCTTGGAGGCTGTTACTTGCCCAGGGTCATGCAGATAGTAGGGAGCAGATTCAGAAGTTAGGTCTACCTGACCTCCAAGCCCGCCTTATTTCAGACCCTGTGCCCATGGACAACACCTGCCCTTCTATACGTCCCTGTTCAAGTCTCCTTCGTCTATTATATTGGACCACCTCCTCCTGAAAGTCCTCTTTGATCATTTCTTTGGAAGGTGGGACTCCCCTGGGAATGACATAATCCACAGCCCTCCCGTTCTTTACCAAGTCCAAAGCTACCTTCCCCTTGTTATCTACCCTGAGCCGAGCCTGACTGTCTGACACCTGGAATTGTTACCGCTGACTAACCACATGCTCATCACTTTGAGCTTCTCAGCGAAGGCCTCGTGTCTGATTCATTTTGTGTACAGCCAGCATGCTTGCCTCATAGTGGGTTTTTAATCCATATATGTTCAATGACCAGTTTAACGCCGGGGATCACAGTTTCAGGAAGCAATTTTGCAGCGTCTGTCAGATGTTAAAGTAACCTTCCTTTTACCATGTACTTCCACTTGAAGGAACGTCAACATGCTCCAACCCAGGCACAAAATACACGCATAAGGCTGCTTATTACAGCACTGTTCATAAAAGCAAAACACACACAGTAACTTAAAGGCCCATTTTGGAGGCTGGGTAAACAGATCACGATACACCTGTACTATGGACTATTATTCAGCTGTGAAAGAAAATGCTATCGATTTGTGTGAACTGACATGGAGACATCTTTAAACGTTTGTATTAGGTAGAAGAGAAAGTTCCAGAAAAAATAGACAGTGTGATCCCCTTTGGTTTGGAACGTACCTATGCAAATGCAAGTCGACAGTTCTGGAAGTGTGTACACCAATTGCTAAGCAGTGGGTGCTATTGGGGTGCGATGTAAATTTAGTGACTGGAGGATTTCTGCCTTTGTATTCTGAAAAGGCTTCTTTAAAAAAGGGTGACTTAAAAGACTCGTGAGACATGAAGATGGGAAGAGGCCTGACGGGAGCGGAGGCATGCAGAAAGGGGTTTATGTCCACTGAGTATTCTCCATCTTCCAGAGATGCAAACATTCCTCACTCACACTTGAAAACACACTCTAAGAGGCAGGGGTCAGCAAGGCCACTTCACTGATGAGGACTGCGGACGTCAAAGCTCGGACTCAGACACAGCCCGCCTAGATCTCGAGCTTGGCCTCCTCAAGCACTGAGACTCTGGTCCAGGTCCGTACGGTGGAGGACGCTGTGCAGACGGGCGGGCTCACCCAGCTGGATGGAGGGCGGCCGCCAAGTCTCTCCCGAGCTGTATCCCTGGAACTGCTTCTTACACCTGGATGTAACCACCTAACCAGCCAACGGACTCTTTGGAGGGCGAGGCGCTGCAGTCCCTTTCTTTGCCCCTGGGTGTGGGCCGATCATGTTTCCACAATGAGATATTTGCTCCATGATGGTCCAAGTCAGCACTGACGTGACTTCTCTTACCCGCGTGTCTTTACAGGGAGTTTCCCTGACTTCTGCAGAGGGAAGAGTGGCGCCATCTGTGTTTATCCGGGAAAAGGTGAGTGAGCAGGAAGGGATCGGAGAAAACAGCTCCTGTTTTGTCATTTGACCCAGGGTTCACGGCTCAGTTTCGGCAGAGCCATCCCTCAGTTTTTGCCCCTGGGGGTGGTGACCGCTTCAGGGTCTCTGCTGTGTGGTTGGTCTGCACTGGGGGTGGGCCATCTCAAAAGGAGCCAGAAGGTGGAAACTAAGAATTAAAATCTTTACATCTCAGGCTTGGGAGGAACCTTAGAAGAAGAGACGTAATCCAACTTCTGACCCACGTAAGGGATTTCTCCGGCTCATCGCGGAAGAGTGCCACCAGGCTCTGCTCCAGGGACAGGGAGCTCCCCATCTCGCAAAGGAGCGTGCTCTATTGCGGGACACGTCTCACCATGAGCATACACTTGATGCTGGTGCCAAGACGTGCACCCCCTAAAACCTCGAGGACTCTGAGATGGAAGGACCGGAAGCTTCGCTGGCTAAGGTATGGCTTCGGGACAAGTCAGGAGGCCTCAGTGGAGAGGGTCCTTAACATCTCATTTCTCATTTCACAGATAGGAAAAAAAGACAGTGGATGATTAAAACCCAAATCTCTTGACCCTCAGTTCAATGCTAACAGAATACACCTAATTTGCTTCTTCATATAAAAAAAAATCATTTCCTAAGTCTCCATTACCAAAATGTGAGACATTGCTTTTTAAGTACTCTGCTCAGACTTCTAGCCCATGCACCACCAGCACCACCTCCTTCATCATCACCATGGTAACAGGGATGGTGACCTTAAAAAAACAGATAGCCAGCCCGGCTGGTGTGGCTCAGTGGTTGAGCATCGACCCCTGCACCAAGAGGTCGCCGGTTCGATTCCCGGTCAGGACACATGCCCAGGTTGTGGGCCCGATCCCCAGTGGGGGGCATGCAGGAGGCGGCCAGTCGATGTTCTCTCTCATCTGTGTTTCTATCTCTCTCTCCCTCTCCCTTCCTCTCTCTCTAAAATCAATAAAGAAAAAAAAAATAGATAGCCAGATATTTCTCCAGAAAAATGGCTTTATTCAGAAAAAAAGAATTGCGGTTTGGCCGAACTACATGCAAGGCCACAGAAACAAAGGCCGAGGGTGCTCTTTCCGGACTTGATGGGGCTGCTGTAAATAGAGTCCATCGAAGGAGAAGTTCGAAGTATCGTGACTTTTCATTGGCTGAGTTGTGGCAGCCTCCCATTGGCTGAGCTCTTACTGGGCAGAGGAATCGTTTCTTCCTCCCACTGAGTCAGTGAAGCAGGGTCGCTTACTGTGGGGGGTGTGAGGGGGTGTCTCTTCCTGTTGGGGTCAGTGGTGTGCATTGAGGGATGTGAGAGTACTCTCTTCTAGCCTCTGACTTCAATTGAAATGAGATTTCTGCTTATTAATTTCACAGTGATTGTATAGCGGGTGTCTACCAAGTACTAGGCATTCTGCTAAGTGTTGTACATTAATAGCTGCTTCTTAAGAACCAGGAAGGGTGAGGAATCTCCCAGCGAGAGGAGAAATGTCACCTATCATGGTAGTTGTCTTTCAAGTGGCTTTTTAATGAAGCAAAAGATGTGCTTCGTCCTGCCAGAGCTCAGCAGAGCGATGCACAGGTCAGGCTGCGTTCCCTTTGCCTGCAAGGAAATGCGGTTGCACGCGTGTGCAGCAACACGCAGGGCTCACACAGGCTCCCTGACACGGATGCATTCAAAGGATCTCGGGCGGGCCCCAGGAACTGCCTCCTCACTTGGAATGACCCACAGTCCCTGAGTACTTGATCGAGTTTCTCTCTCAGGCCCAAGCCTGGCTCCTTTATTTTGGTACATATTGTAGGCCATGATCAATGATGAAGGAAGTCCAAGCTTCCTGATGCCCAGCTTGGATCATATGTACCTCTCCTTCCCCGCACTGTCCTCTTATCTCCCTTCCTACACAAGGACACACACACACACACACACACACACACACACACACACACTCTCACTCTAAAGTGTCCAATGTCCCCTCACTGTCTGTAGGGTCAAGTTGAAACACCCTAGCCTGGACATAACGTCTTTGATGATCAAGTCCCATTCCTTCTTCCAAAACTCACTGCCTCCAGCCTTTGTCACGCTCTATCCAAAGTGGTCTACCCTCCTTTGTCCCCTGGCTGGAATGCCATTCCCCGTCCAATCCCCAAGGCCTGGTTCTAATACCACACTGTTCACGAAACCGGCAAAGAGGTTCCCAGGACCTCTGCTGCGAATGAACTCTCTCTCATCGGAGTTCTTACGGTCTTCTAAAAGATGCCCCAAACACGTACTGATCTCAGTCCTTCCTGCAGGGGACCAAACTGCTACCGTGCACCACCCACCCTCCAAATCAGAGACTCTGTTTGGTACTTCCCGTGGCCTTGGTGACTGTATCTGCTCTTGAGAACCTCCATGTCCCCCTTCTTCATGTTCCTGCCTTGGTATCATCAGGTCCCCTTTCAACACCGCTGCCCTCATACAGCAAGGGAGGGCACTTTGGCATTGCTATTGTTGGTGCTCCAAGAAATGTCTGATCAGCTCTCATAATCATATGAACCTAGCTGTAGCTGACTCGAAAGCCCCAGCTCTTCTTCAGAGAACAACTCAGAGATATTCAATTACTTACACACACTTTACCATATAAGAGGGAGACAGACATGAGGCCGTTATTTGGAAGTAAAAGCAAAAATAGGATTTCTAAGACAATGGGAAGGAAAGAGAACAGTCCGAGCGGGCAGTCTAAGGACAGTGAATGACGGCTTAAAGTTCTGGGTAAATTAATTAGCCGAAATAGAGCGAAGAGGACAGTCTGAACCGTCTCCCTTAGAGCAAGCAGGCGGAAGGTGACGACTAGTGAGACTCATCTTCACCGCTTGTGGGCAGTTCAGGAAACCCCGAGGGTGTGCCTGTCGCTGTCCATCGGCACCTCTATCATTGTCAGGCCAAATCTCACCACGCCACGCGTCAGAACCCCTCCCTAGGGAATATGGCTTCTTAGCTCCCAAAAGATTGGTTTCTATGGTTAAAAGACATCGTTCATGCAGAACCCTTAGCGTGTGATGTATCCCATGTCATCCAGCAGTAAAGGTCATGTGAGACCTTATAGTCACGGAGCTTCCTGTTTTTAGGTTCACGAAGGAAGCTGGTGGGGTTTGTTTTCCTGGCTGTTGCTGGTTTTCAGGTTCCTTCTTCAGCCAGCCCTGGTGCCTGGTAGGACGCATCACACTCGTGAATGCACAGAGCACCTGCTTTGGCTGGACTGGCTCCATCTGTTCGAATTGCCTTGGCCACCCACAGGCAACAGACAGTTATGACAGAAATCTGTACCAGACTGTCCCTTTGAGACCTGCTGGCTCCCAAGGAACAGTGCCTGGCCTCTACTGGGCACCACCCCCGTCTACCCATGTGCTGTCCCCCTCTCTGAACACAGCTTCGCCGGGTCGGGGTCTTCTCTGAAGCAGCTTTGTCTCCCTGGAAGCCCAGCCTCATGCCTGTGGCAGATGCTTAAGGAGTGTTCTTGGAATAAAGGAGTGAGTGATGGACAATACATGCAACTGGCGGTCAGCGCCAACAACCCCCTGTGCTGTGTTTCCTTCCCTAGAAACCACACCTATTTAGCTTTGGCCACAGTTCTCTCCACACACCCTTTCATGCTTGGGCAACAACCCCACCGCATGTCCTGGTTTTCAACATTTCAGCATTTCCATAACACTCCACAGCCCGTCTCAGCCTCTCTCCCCACCACTATCCCAGGTCTCCCAACGCCTCTCTCTTCCAAGTAATGCTAAATAACAGCTATTACTGAGTGCCCACTACATGGCCGATGTTTTATGTGCAAGACCTCACTGGATCCTCACACCAGCGCAGTGAGTAGGTCTATTCCTACCTGTTCTACAGATGAGAAAACTGAGGCTCAGAGAGGGCTTTACACGCCTAAGAGAATTCGCTGAAGTGCAAACTCAGCTGTGACTGACTCCAAGTCCAGCATTTAACCATACACCATAGTGTACCTTCCTATAGGAACACCGACTGGCTTCTTCAGACAGTCAAGGAAAAGTGCAGATAGACTGAATTCTAATGAGCAGTCACCCACCCCTGGCATTGCATTGACTCACAAATCTTCCTGGTAACTCTTCCTCCTCTCACCCCACGCACACTTCCAGTTTCTGCAGCAGCTGCTTGGGTGTCCCGTGTGCAAGGCAGAAGGCTGGGCACTGCTCCAGGTGCAGAGTGGGTATGAGTTTACAAAGGAACAGAGGCATGAGAAAGAGGAAAAAAGAAAACCATACTAAACAAGTTGACTATTCGGGTACTCAGAGACACAAAGGCCTGTGGAGATGCAAAGAAATGTGTCAGGAAGGGTAAAGAAACCAACAATTGCGGTAAGCCTGACCTTGTAGTTGTGCATCGATGACAATGGTGACCATTTTAAAGCACCTGTTATGTACTACGGGTTTTTCATACATTCTCCATCATCCTCTCAAGAAGTCAACAAGGTAGAAATTCTTTTCTTAGAGTGTTAGGAATCGCTCCCAGACCCAGGGAAATCAAGTCTGGAGTGCTTTTTTGGAGACGAAATGTACTTGTTCCCCACTGTCTAATCCGAACAGCCCTTTGCTGACTAATTGAATTACGCTGGCCCACAAACTAATAGACAGCTGCTAAAAATGGTTATTGCATTATTAATTCGCTCCAGCAATTTCACATTAAACCTATACTGTTAATAATTTTCCCCATTTCTATTTCTTCCCTCTTAATTAGACTATTTAAAACTTTGAAGGAATAGTCTTCCTAAGCTAAATGGAGGCATCGGGCAAATTACATTTTTGATTGAATACTTCTCTGATAGGCCAGCAAATGAGACTGTTGAGTTGTTAATTATTGTCAGAGTTCCACACGACGCCTGCTAATGAGGCAGTCAATCTTAGCTGTCAGTCCCCGAATATTAATGGAGTCAGTGGGATGTACTGGGAAGAATGCTTGCTGGAGGTCCCGGGTGTCCAGTGTGCTGTCTGTACACAGAAGGCGGGTGACTTCCTGTGGCTAGAGCTAATGGGAACTTGTGATGAGTTCAGACAGGGGTGGACAGTGAGACAGAGCTGAGGGCAGCTGGAATGGCTTCCTGGCACCAGGTGGGCACCCCCGGAATGGCCCACTAGGTTAGCGTTCAGCATTTATCACTGCTGGTCTGGCTTTGGAGAGCTTACTAACGAGACTGTATCTCTGGAAGCCACCAGGTATGAGGAAGTGGCTGGAGCAGCCAGGAGGAGGGAGGGACACATCTTCAGACAGCTGATCTGGGTTTCCAATGACCCAGCCTCAGGCTCCGGGGCTGGCGGATGTCTTGGGATTTAGTCCGGACTTCAGCACTGGTCGTGTCGTGGGTCCTGAGAGATGTCAGGTCTTATTCTGCAAGACTGGGGGTGACCAAGAATGGGTGTCATCCAAGACTGGGTGTCAGAGAACCCTATAGTTCGTCTGGGACAAAGCAAAAGCTCAGTCGAAGGGCAGAGAAGGGAGCAAAATTGGATTTGACTCAATAAATATTTGCTGAGCACTTTGTATGTGTGATAAAGACTGAGGGTCCCTGTGCAAACTCCCAGGACAGGTGTTTTCAGAGAATCGTCCTTGACCTTCGCTTCTGTTCCACCGCAGCCCACCCCTCCTCCCCGCCATTAGGTTGCTTCCTAAGGCTCTGATTCTCTTTCAGCAAGGCTTGGGAATTCCTTTCCTTTTCCATCCGCATCCCCCCTTCCCCAGTCCATCGCTTGCTGGCTTACTGACAGGATCTAATTATTACTGGATCTGTACTCTCCCACCCTCTCCTGCTGTGCCGTCTTTGACCTCATCTCCTACTGCTCCTGCTCCTTCACTCTGCTCCTCGAATACCCCAGCCAGGCCCCCTGCCGCTCCTGTAAGCTTTGTCTCACCATCTCTGAAACAAGGCGCCAACCTGCTCACACACAGGGCGAAGTATCTGGTCCACACTCGCCGTTTCCATCCCCCTGACCTCTCTTCCCTAAGCCTTAGCATCGCAACTGATGTGTCATCCCTGCTCCTGAGTATGTCTGCCTGTTCCTCTAATCACTGTACGATGACCCAGACATGGGTCCTGGCTGGAGATGGGGAGGTCGGCATGGCGAGGCTACAATGCTGGCAGCACGTAGGAAGCTGGTTCCTAAGATGAAGACGTGCCTCCCATCTCGTGGG
Organism: Tadarida brasiliensis; assembly: GCA_030848825.1. Taxonomy (NCBI): domain Eukaryota; kingdom Metazoa; phylum Chordata; class Mammalia; order Chiroptera; family Molossidae; genus Tadarida; species Tadarida brasiliensis. The sequence goes on along the minus strand of CM061269.1, from coordinate 16,306,169 downwards.
AGAAAGGATGAAGGCTGATTGCTACCCTGGGAGCTGCAGCAGGCAACTGGTCTGTGCACTGGCAGAGATTTCCAGGCTGTTTCTAGGTTGTACTTTGCAAATTTATTGGGGAATATAATTAACGAAAAGAAAAAAAAAAGGATGGAAATTAACCTTTGAAGATTTAATCTGACCAGTTGGCTAAGTTACAATGGATTTCACAAATGCTTATGAACAGCTTACGAGACACTGTTTTAGACATCTAGGATGTCGTGAATGACACAGGCAAGATCTCTGCCCACCTGGAGCTTCCATTCTAATTTGGGAGGCAAGGGCCAGTAACCAATGCCTACCTGCCTACATCCATGCAAACAACGATTTCAGATAGTGATAAGGGATATGAAAGCCACACCTCTACGGCGTAAGGAGACACGAGAGTGACATGGTGGGACAGGCGTATGTGCAGCTGGGCAATGTTAGGGACCGACTGCCAAGAGGTAGATTTGAGCCCAGAGCTCAGTGAAGAGAAAGCAGCGAAATGAACATGGGTCAGGGAGAGCATTCCAGGCAGAGGTCACAGCACACATAAAGGGTGGAGAAGGTGAAGGGATTAAGCAAAACAAACTCATAGACACAGACAACAGTATGGTAATTACCAGAGGGAACAGGGGTTGGGGGAAGTAGAAGAGGGTAAAGCGGGGGTAAATGGTGACGGAAGGAGACTTGACTTGGGGTGGAAAACACACAGTACAATACACAAGTGATGTATTATAGAATTGAACACCTGAAACCTATATAATTTTATTAACCAGTGTCACCCTAATAAATTCAACAAAAATAGATAACTAAAGGGCCCGAGAAGAACTAGCTTGGCAAGGTGCAGGGACAGAAATAACACCCTGCCTGAATCACGATAATGAGGGGTGGGGGTGCTTCGTATGTGCGTTGAGAAGGATAGAACCTTAGAGGCCACCGTAGCAGCTTGGATTTGACGCCAAGGTCAAGGGGACACTGTGGGAGGGTTTAAGCTGTGGAATGACATAACTGGACGCAGGTGCTTTGAAAAGATTCCCATCAAGCACCTCTTTTGGTGATACCCAGTGCCAGGTGGTGGGTGTACAACAACGAAGCAGACAGAGTCACTGCCTTCCTGGAGTTCAGTCTAAGGGTGGAGACAGACACACAGCCAGGCATGTGATACAGCATCAACACAAACTGACCAAGGGTGGACCCCAATGGCCGTGTTTTTTTCTTCTATAATAGTAGATATTTTCGTTTGGTTTCTGGCTCCCCAGAAGAAAATCACATTTCCCAACCTTCCTGGAAGCTGGGGGTGGCCAGGAGATGCCTCTGTCACTAACAGGCTATCCGTGGAGGTAAATCACAGCCGCTCTGGGCTCCTCCTTGGGAGACAGCTGGCTTTGCATCCCGCCTCTGTCCCACTGCTTGGACATGGGCACGGGGGTGGCAGTACCACCCTGGAGCACGCTGCTGAGGGCCAGACCTTGTGGCAGGAGGAGCGGAGATCTGGCAAGCGCCTGTGTCCCTGAGTACTCCTGGAGCGAAGAGCAACCCTTCCCGCCCGGGATCCCTACTGATGAACTTCTACCTCGTCTCACGGAGGAGCAAGTCTGAGGTTGGGTTTCTGCCACTGAGGACTAGCTGAAGCCTACGTGTGCTGGTAAAGGAGGAGGGGTTCTGTTTTGTTTTCATAAAGCAGTTCCATTTTTTAGTTTTTTGAGCAACCGCTATACTCTTACACAGTGGCTGCACCAATCTGCATTCCCACCAATAGTGCAGGAGGGCTCCATTTTTTTTTTTTTTGCATTTAAAAAAATTTTTTTCTTTATTGATTTTTAGAGAGAGAGGAAGGGAGAGGAAGAGGGATAGAAACATCGATGAGAGAACATTGATTGGCTGCCTCCTGCATGCCCCTCACTGGGGATTTGGCCCACAACCTGGGCATGTGCCCCGACCGGGAATTGAACCAGAGACCTCTTGGTGCATGGGTTGACGATCAACCACTGAGCCACACGGGCTGGGCGCATTTTTTATTAATTTATTTTTGTTATAGATGTTTCTCCTTTTTACCCTATTGACACCCTCCTCTCGACCCCCCTCCACCAACCTTGTTGTCTATGTCCACTGGTTACACATACATGCATATAAGTTCTGTGCATATCTCTTCCCACCCCCTCCGTCCCCTCTTCTGAGGTTTGTCAGTCTGTACCCTACTTCTGTGTCTTTGGGTCTATTTTCTTCATCAGCTTGTATTGTTCATTATAGTCCACAAATAAGTGAGATCATGTGGTATGGGTCTTTCTCCGATTGGCTTATTTCGCTCAGCTTAATGCCCTCCAGGGTGGAGGCAGGGTTCCTCATGGACATTCAGAGAGACAGGAACTAATTCCAGCTCCTTGAATACAAATGGCCCACGTTTGCTCTGAGCTTCCCTCCTGGTTTCTTCTCATCACCCAGTTTCCATTCCTCCCAGCTCCGTGCTGCAGGAGTGGGGACGCCGGCTCTCTGAGCGCTCAGGGTGGGCTCTGGCTTCCTCGCCTGCCCTCTGGGCCCTGCAGGCAGACAGAAGAGGAGCAGAGGAAGGTGAGCGGAGGCAGTCCCTTCCCAAGGGGACGTAGCGCCATTCTGTTCCATGTTTTCCAGACAGGCAGGCCAAGGCAAGTTTGGATTACAAACAAGAGCCCTTGGAGCAATGAAACAGCGGGAGGGGGACAGGAGGGAAAGAGAACAGGAGATAGCAACCTTTCTGAAGCTATTACTTACTGGCAGAGATCACACCTGAATTTTATGAAGAAAAAAGAGGCCAAGAAAAATTTCAGCATTGACTAAAATGCCACCATTTAAACGCAATAGGTAGAACATCCCAATTACACTGGAATCCACATGACTCCGTGCAAGATGTTACAAAGGCAAAAAATAATAATGCTGAGAGGAGAATACGGATGGTCTGTCTCACTGTCTATCTGCTCCGTCCTCTTGCTAAACCTTGTCTTCAGGCAGAGGGGACAAACAATTGAACAGTGGGCATGTGAACTGCACCACCGATCCATCAATCTGAACATGGTGAGGTCCTCTGCTGTGTCACTTGTTAGTCCTTTATTTCCTGGGTCAGAGGGACATCTGGGGAGTCCTAGCAGAGGGTTTGGGGTGGTCGGGGCCACTCAGGGGCCCAGGAAGCCACAGTTTAAGAACTGGTCCGAGGCACTTCAGTGTTTCAACAGCCACACCCTGTTGTACACCTGCTGGTATGGGCCCTGCCTCCACAAACAAGAAGCCGAGCTCCAAAGACACACCCTATGCCGTGGGTCAAAAAAGCCCCACTTCCTTTCCCGGGAGCCTCAGGGGTGCCCGTGTTCCGCAAGTTTTCTTCCACGTCTCCTAGAGGACCCTGGATTACCTGCTAGGAGCAACGCCAGCTGTGGATGGTAAGGCTCTGCGATGAGCAGAGCTGTGAGGGCCAGACAGCCTAATGAGGAAGGCAGTACCCATAAGCCTCAGAGCGTCACCAAGTTAGCCAGGCTGGTAAACACCCAAGTGATGGCCTTATACAAACATGGCTTTTGAATCCATTTAGCTCTGCAGGCTGAGGCATGGAGCAGACAGAAGATGGTGCTTCCATTATTTTCTGTTGACGTTCATACGCTCTCCCAGTACGGTGGCTGTTGGGGAAAACAGGTTTCGTGTTGTAGGGTCGTCGGGCTGCTGGGCATGCACAGTCCAGCTCTTTCCCTGTGCAAACTTGGCCAAGTTACTTAAATTCTCTGAGCTTTTGTTTTTCTTCTCTGTAAAGAGGTTTGGGAATACTACTGGTCCCTCTAGGTAGTTGTTAAGAGTGATTACAAAAGGTGTCAATCAACGGTAATTCCCTTGGCGATCTTCATATCTGTGCTGGTTGAACACACACTCCCAGCTCTCACCCTTTAAATGAAACAAGATACCATCCAATGCATTTGGGGGTTCAGGGTGAGAAAGCCCAGTGCTCAAGAGCATGGGTTTCACAGTTTGAGATGCCTGCATTTGAGTCCTGTCCTCGCTATTTTACAACAGCTGTGTGATCTTGGGCAAGTAGCTTGACCTCTCTGAGCCTCCTTGTCTTCATCTTTAACATGGGAATAATACTGTTAGCTCACAGGATTGCTGTGAGAATTAAATAAGGTAATCTGTCAGCCTAGCAAATAGAAGACACTCACTAAATGTGAGCTTTTTAAGAGATTCCTGTTATTCCAGAAGCATGTTCCTCCTGGGGTCACAGCTGGACTTGGAGATGAGCCAGGGAAAGAATGAGACTTCCCAGTCACATGCACTGGTCCTGCCATCTGGATTCGAATTCCATTTCTACCCTTTACTGGTGGTGTGACAGGGACAACTTATGTGATTTCTCTGTCCCAGTTCCCTCCTCTGCAAGACGAGAAGCGATTCTTCTTTTTATTTGGGGCGATGCACGCTCCACCTCCTTGAGCGTTTGTTAGTTTATGCATTTATTTAAGGTTTGTTTATACTTCCCATGTTCCAGGAACTGTCTTCCCACTTTGCAACTGTGATTCATTAAATGTAATCTTCTTATCAGTCCTTTGAGATAAGGATACTATTTATTATCTCTGTCTCACAGATGAGAAATCCAGGGAGAGATGTTGAGCAGCTGGCCCAAGCTCACATGGCTGGTGCGTGGCAGACCTGGGACTGGAGTCTGGCTTTGGGGTTGGTGTGTTCTTAATCACCAAGCTGTGGGCCACAGGAGGACCGCCGCTACCATCCCCGCCACTACAGCCACGATCACAGCCACGTTTAGCGTGTGCTCGTTAGGTACCTAGCGCTCTGCGGGCACGGCCTCATTTCATCCTCACGACAACCCTACGGGGTGGGTTAGATGACCTGCCCTGCATCACTCGGTTAGCAAGTGCCGGTGCCTACACTGGATTCAGGTCGCTCTGGCCCCACGCCCATGCTCTCAGGCACTGTATCAGGCTGCTGGAACTGGGAACGCACCCAGCGCATCACCAGGCACAAGACTGACATGCTCCCACGAAACATCTCTCTTCCAGGAATTTTCGATCCGGAAAGGTTGGATTTTCCGACGGTCCTGGAGCGCTTTGGTATCAATCTTTCGCCGCTGTCGAATTTGACGGGTGAATCCGGGGGCTGCACAAAACAAACAGACGCATCCGCGTCTCCACACCGCTCTCATCTAGCACAGCTCTGCCCACGGCCTGGCACCCTGTTTACGTCTTTGGAAAAGAAGGATGATCAGCGGAGCTGGCTGGCTGAGCCCCGCCCATCTCCCGAGGGGCTGGACAAATCGCCGGATGTGAGAACACATTCATCAGACCCTGAGCATAAGGGAAGGTGTGAATGACCCATCGCTGTTTGCATTGTATGTGTTGCATTTCTAATTTGGCCTAATTGTATCAACACATGCCTATTACCTCAGAATAACGCTGGGCTCAGCCCATTCCAAGACAGCGACCTTGCCTTCCCTCCGTGTCCGTCTTCCATACTGAGCCAGAATAATGGTTCTGGAATGAAGATACAGCAATTCTCTCTCCTTCTTACAATCCTTTCATGGTGTCCAACCGGCCTCAGGCTGAAACACAGGATCCCTGGAGATAATCTGCCAGGCTCTTCATGGCGGGCCCCTCTGCCTCGTCACTTCCTTCCTCCGGCCCCCTCACTCCCTGCCATCCAGCCTCACCCGGCTGTCCAGAGCAACGAGCATTCCCGGGGTGCGGCAGCTGTTACCTTCCCTTTGCCTTCTGTCTCCACTTCCCCTTCAGATCTCAGCTGGGGCTCTACTTTCCTCGGAGACGCCATCGCAGACAGATCAAATCTGTCCATCCCCTAATCGCTGATCTTCTGGAACATCATAACCCCACCACCTAGTTCAGAGTCTGAGAGCCAGTAGGGGGGTCTTGCTTAAATATTTGTTGGTTGAATGAATAGATAAATGAGCGTTTCCAGTGATTAACAACGACCTTGCTTTGTGGAGGGTGGGTAGAAAGAAATAAAGTGTAGGACAAGATAAAGGTGCAAAGGGAATTGAAGTGTCAAAAGTAGTTAAATAATTGGTTTTCTCTGATTCTGAGTTGATCCTGGTACTACACTTAATTAATTTTATAAACACTTGTTGGTTTATGCTGAATTGTCAAACAAAGTGCTAGACGCAGCTGCAAAAATAAATATATATTTTTGGCCTCAGAAAGTTCACGGTCTAATCGGGGAGGCGGAGACTCCAAAAAGAAGCTCACAAACTGTGCACCGGCCGTTGGAGAACACGCCCTGCACCAAGCGCTTTTCAACCTTGTTGCCAGTTTCCCTGCGATTTCCGAGATCAGCATTGATCTGGTTTTTAGGTGAGGAAACTGAAGCCGAGGGAGATTTCGGTGGGTAACTTCCCTGTGTTCAGTCGTGCCCTGGAGTAACAGAGATGTGTCCTGGCATTTCCTCACACCTGTCCCCTTTGCACCGTATTACCCAGTGCACACTGCACCGTGCCGGTAACACACGCGAGTAGTTGTACATTCGCTGTCATTTGTATGCACATCACCTCGTTCCAGTCTCACAAAGCACATTCACGGTGCCGACAAGGACACTGTTACAAATCCTTACTTTACAGACAGGAAAACCGGAAGACCCCAGGAGGCGAGGTGATCCATTCCCAGGTCACATATTCATGCAAATAGGAAGAGAATCCAGGTTTCCTGATGGGGTTGGCTTTTCCTTGTCACTTTCCAAATACCGTACACCCTCCCAAACCAGGCCCCTCCCACCCAACCATGTTATTCCTTCTGTCCACAAGAGGGACATTTCTTTCTCATGGTAGATGACTGGCACTGCCCTAACACTGGATGGTGGCCATCTGACAGGCCCCAGGGGTCCTCTGCAATCCACCCTGTCCCCAGCCAGTGCTCACATTACATTTGATTTCAGGCCTTTACCCATAGCTCCCCTTTCAAATGACATGTGAAAGGACCCTGGAGACCATGGCCAGTCCTTGGCCCTATTTGAGGACATCCCATTGGCTCCAGCCGCAGCTCGTTATCCGGGCCTCAATCTATTATCACAATATTGTTTTCTTCAGACTGATGGCAATTCATTACTTTTAAGAACACAGGGGGATAATTCCAGAAGAGGACCGATCATCTCTCTGAGATATATTCTTGCTATAAAAAAAAAAGAGAGAGAGAGAATATTCCCAGGAAGGGATTCCTTCTGCCCTCCTTGTTTCTCGAGCTTTTATTTCCTTAATTCAACAAGCATTTACTTTCTATAGTGTGTGCCTAGCTATGTTAAGATTTGAAGGAACAAACAGAAATACAATTGGGACTGTTCCTCTTAGGGTAGCAACACTATAAAAAAAGACAGATGTGTGAAAAAGTAGCTGTAACTCAGAAGGAGCCTATAGCGCAGCAGTAAGAAGTTCAGGTTTGCTGGCAGGCCAGACATGAGTTCAAACCCCACTTCTGCCACTTAGTCAGAACTGTACCCTTGGGCCAGTGAGTTAACCTCACAGTCTCGACGGTCTCATCTGGCATCACAAAGACAATGCCAGTACCAACCTCAACGCCTCGTGTAAGGATGACATGAGACGATACACAGAAAATCCTGTTACGTAGCCAACACATAGTCAATATTCAATGCAAATAATTATTTTTATGATAATACTATGTGTGGCTGTTATTACTTTCCAGCTCTCAGCCCTCCACGGGGTTGCCAACCCTTTAATGAAGGGGTTGCAAATGGCTTTCTTTTGTCATTCCTCATATTTAGCAAAGGGTTCCTCATACAGTTAGTTTGCAACAAAAGATGTTTTGTTTTGTTTTTCTTTTAAATTAGCCAACTGGCCCTGGCGGCTAGAGCATTGGCCCTCTGACTAAAAGGTTGCGGGTTTGATTCCCAGTCAAGGGTACATGCCTGGGTTGCAGTTTCGATCCCCGACCCCGGTCAGGGTCCTGCGAGAGGCAACCAATTGGTGTGTCTCTCTCACATTGATGTTTCTCTCTCTCCCTCCTTTCCACTCTATCTAAAATAAATAAATAAATAAATAAATAAATAAATAAATAAATAAATAAATAAATAAAATTCCGTTGACTGTATTTTAGACATACAGACAAATAAAATCATTAATGTCATCCTTTCGTATTTTTTTTTCAAATGGACTACATTAAAAATAAATCTTTCATGTGTGGGCCCTGTGCTGAATGCTGGAGAGAGATGAGCAAAATTCCATCCCTGCTCTCATAAAGGTCACAGCTCCAAGGTGCCAGGGTGAAGGGAAGAAATGGGAAACACATCAGCTGGTCTTCCCAATGATTCAGCTGCAAAATGATAACCCAGAGAAAACAGGCCTAGTCTGGGGTAGAGAGACTTGCCCACAGCACACTGTTTAGCACTGCAGTTGACCACTGTGTCTCTGGAGACTTCAAAGTCCCTTTTTTGGAGAATTACGATCATCTGAGATATTGGGATTCTGGCCTTTTTTTTTTTTGAAGCTCTTCATTCTGGAATAATTTTAGGTTTGAAGAAGAATTGCAAAGACAGAGAATTTCTATACCTTTCACCCAACTTCTCCGAATATTACCGTCGCGTATGCATTAGTTAGGGTTCTCCAGGGAAACAGAACCAGCAGGAGGCACATGGAAGGGATGGATTAGAGAGAACTGGTCCACGTGATTGTGAGAGCTGCGAGTCCAACATCTACGGAGCCCATGCCCCTGTCTGAGCTGTGAGGCTGGCAGGCAGCTCCAGGAGGGCGGAGCCCATGCCCCTGTCTGAGCTGTGAGGCTGGCAGGCAGCTCCAGGAAGACCCAGAGCCCATGCCCCTGTCTGAGCTGTGAGCCTGGCAGGCTGCTCCAGGAAGACCCAGAGCCCATGCCCCTGTCTGAGCTGTGAGGTTGGCAGGCAGCTCCAGGAAGACCCAGAGCCCATGCCCCTGTCTGAGCTGTGAGGCTGGCAGGCAGCTCCAGGAAGACCCAGAGCCCATGCCCCTGTCTGAGCTGTGAGGCTGGCAGGCAGCTCCAGGAAGACCCAGAGCCCATGCCCCTGTCTGAGCTGTGAGGTTGGCAGGCAGCTCCAGGAGAGCCGGAGCCCATGCCCCTGTCTGAGCTGTGAGGCTGGCAGGCTGCTCCAGGAAGAGCCGGAGCCCGTGCCCCTGTCTGAGCTGTGAGGCTGGCAGGCTGTTCCAGGATGAGCCGGAGCCCATGCCCCTGTCTGAGCTGTGAGGCTGGCAGGCTGCTCCAGGAAGAGCCGGAGCCCGTGCCCCTGTCTGAGCTGTGAGGCTGGCAGGCAGCTCCAGGAGAGCGGAGCCCATGCCCCTGTCTGAGCTGTGAGGCTGGCAGGCAGCTCCAGGAGAGCGGAGCCCATGCCCCTGTCTGAGCTGTGAGGTTGGCAGGCAGCTCCAGGAGAGCCGGAGCCCGTGCCCCTGTCTGAGCTGTGAGCCTGGCAGGCTGCTCCAGGAAGAGCCGGAGCCCATGCCCCTGTCTGAGCTGTGAGCCTGGCAGGCTGCTCCAGGAAGAGCCGGAGCCCGTGCCCCTGTCTGAGCTGTGAGGCTGGCAGGTGGCTCCAGGAAGAGCTGACGCCTGCAGCCTGCAGGCCACCAGGCGGGAGAATTCCCTCCTGCTTGGGCCAGTCAGCCTTTGTCCTGTTCAGTCCTTCGTCAGGTTGCATGAGGCCCACCACAGGAGGGAAAGCAATCTATCTGACTCAGCCTACGGATTCAAATGTTAATCTCATCCAACACGCTCTCGCAGAAACACCCAGAATAAGGTTTGGCCAAATACCTGGACACTCTGTAGCCCAGTCAAGATGGTTAAAAGTAACCACCATGTACCACAGTATAGGATCAAAACTAAGAAATTAACATTGAAGCGGTACTACGAACAGACTGCGGACTTTATTTGGATGCCGATTGCCTTTCCATCGGAAGAGCCTCTATGACACACCAAGTGATGTCGGAGTTAGGCACCCAAGCTGGGACTATTGGATCTGCACCTACCAAGATATTCGGCCACACACCCTGAACAGAGGCACAGAAAGAACACTAGGCCAGTAGACGAAATACTTGGATCCCAATCCTGACTTCACTACTAAAAGGCTCCATCCAGGTCCTTGTGCAAAGTACAGCACCTTTCTGATGCTTTACTTTGCAAACAAAAATCAAACTAGGTAAACCAAAACAGTCCCTTCCAGCTCTAAAAGTTTATAGAACTTTGAGAATAACACACACACACACACACACACACACACACACACACACTGACCCAGTGTGGTCCTGCTGCTCGGAGGTGCCAACTCCAGTGGAGAGTGCCAAGTTGCAGTTAAGGTGACTCCCACCTGGGCCTGCAGCTCTCAGTGCTGGTAAGTTCAGTCTAAGCAACTGCTAAGTACCCTCTCGGATCACCCTGAAATCCTCTGAACTCGTCTCCCTACTCCCCCACGGCTGGGCCTCTTGTCTGATCTGCCTCTCTTCTCTGAACCCGACCCTGCCACCTTCCTTAGGGGTTTACGGCTTCTCATCCTCCTTACCAATTTCCATGACTTGGTCCTTGGCTCTGGACCCAGAATGCACTCTGGGGTCCAGGACACTGGCCCTGCCCTGCTCTAGCTCCCAAAGGCTTACCCCGTCCTCATTTTTATTTCAGGACTGTGATTGCGATGAGCGCCCTGCGTTTCCGCATGAGCTGACACTGGTTTACTGCTCAGATACAGGTGCACACACGCTCCGCCGTCAGGGATGGCTCGTGAGCAGGTCTCCACTCTGCACCGAGGAAGCTGCCAGAGACAAGTGGAGTGACTTTTAGAGCACATGTCTAGTTGCCTCACAGAGTGAAAAAGACGGAAACAATGAGAGGCCAAGTGCAGCCCAGCACAGAGCAGAAGGCTCAGGGAACGCTCAACAGCAACAATCACAGAAGCCCGGAAGGTGGATGCGCTTGACCCGAAGCCTTTATGTTCATGGCTCTCCTCTCCACTGTCCCATTTCCACACCCTCTCCTGGACACAGGTGTGCTGTGGGGATGTCACCCATCTCCACAGTGGTAACTAATGATGTGCTCGAGTTGCTTGCCCATCTTAAATCTCTGCCTACTGTGTGCCAGGTCCTGCTGCCGGTAAGTGAACTGGGGAGGAAAAGGTCAATCAGGCATGATCTTCAACGTAGAGGAGCTCACAGACTGGAGGGAAGGATGAGTGGGAGAAGTATAATGAATTATGTATAGCCCGGCCCGTGTGACTCAGCGGCTGAGCGTCGACCCATGCACCAAGAGGTTGCTGGTTCGATTCCTGGTCAGGGCACATGCCCAGGTTGTGGGCCCAATCCCCAGTGGGGGGCGTGCAGGAGGCGGCCGATTGATGTTCTCTCTCATCAATGTTTCTATCTCTCTCTCTCTCTCTCTCTCTCTCTCCCCAAAATCAATAAAGGAAAAAAAAATTACATATCGCCCTGGCCAGTTTGACTCAGTGGTTAGAGCATCGGCTTGTGGACCAAAGAGTAGCAGGTTCGATTCCGGTCAAGAGCACATACCTCGGTTGTGGTTCAGTCCCCAGTTGTATGGGAGGCAACTGGTCAGTGTGTCTCTCTCGCGTCGATGTTTCCCTCTCCACTTCCCTTCCTCCCACCCTATCTGAAGATAAATAGAAAAATATCCTCGGGTGAGGATGAAAAAAAAATTCTGGATCGCCCTGAGTGTGAGGGGGAAGGCAAAAGACTGAAGGGACCAGGACTCAGGGCACACCTGTGGGTCAGGGGTGCAGAGGTAGGGTCCACACAGTCCCGGACAGGCTCTGGGAGCACAGAGACAGCTACTCATTCCTGCAGCTGCCACCTCCGTGGCCGGCCTCACCCACGAGACTGAGCCCTGTGGCTGGTGCACGTGAGACTCTGCCATTCGCCCCCCCACTGCTGGAGAAGCCAGCTTCCACTGTTCTAAAACCGGCTTCTGCTGGTGGTTACACAATTCTGTAAGCTTCTCAAAACCCACTGAAATGCACCCTCAGCCTGGGTGAGTGTTATGGTATGTAAATTAGATCTCAAAAAAGCTCTTCAAAAAAGGCAGCTTCATCTTCTGGATACACTTGTGATTGCGCAGTTCTGCAGATCAAGCTCCTCTCTGCTTCCCCCGATTTCTTCGAGATAAAACCCATCCCTTGGGCCCGACGCTCAAACCACGGCAGGCAGTGGACCTCGGCTCCAGACAGTCTCCTGTGCGTCCAGTGGGCCGGCCTGCGTGTTCCATTCCATTCCCGTGCGTCCCGTGTCTGTCCGCCCTGCTCCGTTCCATGCCATCCCACCCCTCAGGATGTTGCTTGCTTTGCTGTCAGCACTCACTTCGGCGGTGCACGGCTCCGTGATGGGCACAGAGGATAAAGAAACGAAGCAAACAAATCTCTGCCTTCCAGGGGTTCGCCGACTCGCCTGTTCATGGTGAAGACGGATGTGAGAGCAGGCCAACAGAACCATCGTTGTAAACACTTATGCACTGGGCATTGTTTTCAGTGCTTTTACATACATGAGCTCATCTGATTTTGATAACTCCCCTGGATGGGAGGTGCCATTATTACTTCCATTTCACAGAGGAAGGAACTGAAGGAGAAAAGGATGACGCAGAATGCTCAAGGCCACACAGCAAGTAGGTGGCAGAGTCGATGTTCTTAACCTCCCTGCTGGAGGGTGGCCCACAGACCAGAGGTGGAGAGGTTTCCTGAGGAGGTGACATCTCAGTTAGTCTGGGGAGAGATGTAATACAGACCCATGGGAGGGGACAGAATGAGAGTCACGGGCAGAGATATGAATGTATGCAGCGGGTTCATTTGGGGGTCATAAACAACGTGATATGGCTGAAATGCAAAGAGAGAGGGGCGGTGCCCTGGCTGGCTTGGTTCAGCGGTTAGAGCAACAGCCCGCGGACCGAAGAGTCACGGGTTCGATCCCGGTCAAGCGCTCGTACCTCGGTTGCAGTTCAATCTCTGGCCCTGGTTGCGGTCCTACGGGAAGCAACCAATTGGCGTCTCTCTCACATCGATGTTTCTCTATCTTTCCCTCTCTCTCTCTCTCCCCCTCCCTCCCACTCTATCTGCAAATCAATGGAAAAATATCCTCAGGTGAGGATTAAAAAAAAAAAAAAAAAAGAAAAAAAGAGAGAGGAGCATTAATGCTGGTTGGAGATGAGGCTTGAGGTGTTGTGAGGGACCAGATTACATCAGTGGAGGTCCTGTATTAGTTGGGATGCCTTTCCTGGGAAGAAGCAGAAAAGCATGACTGAAATAGGCTTCATTCATAAAAGCATGCATTGTGGCTTCTATCAAGAAGTCCAGGGCTGGGAGAACTCCCTAGTCGCTCTATTCGGCATCCCCACCTTGAGGTCAAGGACCCCGGTTTTGCATCCCTGCCCTCTGGCACACTCGTTGTGGGTCTATTTTCCCAGGCGACTCGTTTCATGGTCTCAAGAAGGCAGAACATTTTCAGGCTTCCTGGCCAGACACGGCAAGGTCCAAAGTCAGAAAGCACGCACCCGTTATGGTGTTTTCTTCTTATGAGCAAGGAGAAATTTCCCAGAAGACCCGGCCTCTTACGCCTCGCTGGGCAGGACTGAGGTTCACATCCCGACCCTGACCCATCACGGGCCGGGAGAATTCACCACACTGGCTTGGACAGATCGTGATGGAGCTCTTAGAAAGGGATAGGCTCACCTTGCCCGAGTCCCAGGGGACCTATTTGCAACAAACCCAGGTCCGTGAGTGAAGAGAGGGGGAGTGAATGTCAAACAGGCAGTCAGTGTCTCAGAGAGAAAAGCTTACCCTGTCCTGGCCGGTTTGGCTCAGCGGTTAGAGTGTCGGCTCGCGGACCAGAGAGTCCCAGGTTCAGTTCCTGCTAAGGGCATGTACCTCGGCTACAGTTTGTCCCCGGCCCTGGTTGGGGTTGTGTGGGGGGCAGCCACTCAATGTGTCTCTCTCACATCGATGTTTCTCTCTCTCTCTTCCTCCCTCTCTCCCTCCCACTCTATCTGAAGATAAATGCAAAAATGTCCTCAGGTGAGGATAAAAAAAATAAAAAGAAAAGCTTACCCTTTTTCCTGAGGGTGATGTAGGCGGGAGGTGGGGAGAGCTTGGCACTCAAAGTTAAGACACAACCAAGCTGACGTTCAGAATCAACCTTATTTATAGTTCTATTGATGTTTACCATCAACCTGCATTCATGATCCCTCCTTCCCTGCCTCCCTTCCTTCCTCTCTTCTTCCCTCCCATTGAACACAAATCTACTGAGGTTTGTAATTTGTTCAATACTATTTTTAGTGCTGAAATCAGTCCTGAGCAACACACACACACACACACACACACACACACACACAGTTCCTGAATTTTCTGTAACCAGGAGTGTCTGTCTCCCTCCACCTCTCTCCACCCCACCCCTTCCTGCAGGAAGCCTTTTAGGACACCCCAGCCCACAGTGAGCTCTCCTTTTCATCCTGTTTTTTCTCATCCCCGAGGCTGCTCGACAGCGCGTGTGGAACCTGGCGTGAGACAACGGGAGTCTTTGGACATTCAAAGCATCTCGGAACCAGACAGCGCCTGTTGATCTCCCCCACCCCCAGCTTAAACCCCTCTCTCCTTTCACTCTCTTCTAAACCTCTCCGCTAACGATTATTGGTTTTCTGTAGCTGAAGGGCGAAATTAATAAATTCCTAGCCACACAACTTTCTTGAAATCTAATAATGATCTTCGGCTGTTAGCGCTGGGATGAAGGATGCAGATAATAAAACAGGAGGAGGGAAGGACAGGAAGGCAATGTAAGAGCGGTGGGGGGAGGGGGGGGGTCAAACCTGTCTACTTTGTTCAGTAAGACCAGGGAAGCAGCCTTTGAGAAAGGAAGAAGGATCTCATCATCGCCAGATCTGGAGGTGGGAGGGTTGCAGGACAGGAAGAAGGTGGGGTACCTGAGAGCAGTGAATGGCCAGGACCTGTGCAGACCAGAAGATCAATGTGCTGCCTTTATCTGCGAAGGCTGTCCCACCCTACTCCCCATCTCCCACCTAGAGTTAGAACCACAGGCTTCAGTGAGCCCGAGTGACCAGCCACAAGTATGCATTTTGCCTAACATGAGACTGCATTTTACCTTTCAAGTTAGAAACAAGCAGGACAAAGCTCTCCAGCCTGCATTAAGCAGGGTATGCGGAGAGGAGCGGGATGATGCCTGTGGGCACAGACGGACCGATGCGATTTCTTTCGGGGAGTCTCTGTCGGATGTCGGGGAGTCTCTGTCGGATGTCTATCTTGGAAGGCCGTGGGCACACTTGAAAGGGTCTTTGGAATCAGACAGTTCGAGGTTTGGTTCTTTGAACTGTTGTCTGCGAGACGTGTGGTGCTGGGAAGTCACTGCACTTCTGGGGTCCCTCACTGTGTGGAAGGAGAGCCACACTCTCTGCATTCTGTCTGTAGGACTGTTTGAGGAACACATGGCATAATGCATGTGGAAGTCTCCTAGGCACCCGAGTGAAGCCCGGTGAGGCTGGTATTGCTTCTGAGAAGATACTTCTGGGTTCCCAATAGGACCCAGAGGCAGAGCTCAAGGAGTAATTAACGTGTAAATAACTTTGATTTTCCATCTGAATGACTTTCTTGTCTATGCCTCTGGGTGTCCTTCATCTCTAGACACTTCTAAAAGGGAGGAAGGGGAGATGGGCGACATCTTTTTATTCCTCTTGAAGATATCCAAGAAGAGATTTCTTTGGTCCCAATTTGGCCAGCAGAGAAACAGACTCATTCTCAGAGAATAAAATTTTGATGCAAGCAATATTTTTAGATTCCAGGTCAGACCAAAGATCCTTTTCCAACGAGCCACTGGAGAGGAAGTTGCCGACCAGATTCCCCACGAGTCCAAACACTTCTGCAGTTTTTTACCCACAAACAAAAACAGTCTCATGTATAACCACAATATAATATTCAAAATCAGGAAATTAACAAGGATCCATCACTACCATAGAATCCTCAAACCCCATTCAAGTTTTGCCAAATGTCCCAAAATTTCCTTTAGGGAAAAGGATCCAGGTCAGAATGAATTACATGTTGCCTTCATTTGGTCTAGAATGTGTCCTCAGTTATTTTGTCTTTCCTAATCTTGAAACTGTGGATGAAAACGGGGGTTTCTGTGGGCAGTAACCTCACAGGGTGATCTGGTTATAAATTCCTAACTAGGCAGGTCACGGTGGATAGTCACGCCCTGTCCATTGTTGCTATACATCTATGTTAACACACCTCTGAAATAAACCTGAACCCCCCTCCAGAGAGCACATAATCTTAACGACCCTCTAATCCCATCCTTGTGTTGCTGCCTCCCAACTTCAGGTCATCATTCTTCCCTTCCCTCCTTAGTGTCAAATGCATAAAATAAACTGCAAACTGTCCCTCTCCCACGCACCTGTCTCAGCCTGGGGAGATGTTGCTTCAGGTGTATCTTCAGTTGGGCTCAAATAAATTTTTATAAAAACTCTCTACAGGTCTGGACGTTTCTTACATCGACAAAGCTTTTGATGTACCACCCCTTTCAGTTTGGGTTTGTCTGATGTTTCTTCGTTATCCAATCCAGCTAAGGCGCCTTTGGAAAAGAGGGTCCGAGAAGTCACGTTTTTGGTGGGGGCACCCTGTCGGGTGGCGCGTGATTTTGATTTGCCCCATTCAGAGTGATTTCATTTCTTTCACTCAATTAGGGTGCTGTCTGCCACCAGTCTTCTCTGCTATAAAGTAACATTTCCCTCTCTGCTGTAATTATTTTTGGGGGTGGGGAGGTACTTTGAAAATATGTAAATATCTCCTCATTAAACCAGTCAATGTATTTTTAAAAAATATGTTTTTATTGATTTTTTTACAGAGAGAGGAAAGGAGAGACAGATAGAAACATCGATATGAGAGAGAAATATCAATTGGCTACCTCCTGCATGCCCCCTACTGGCAATCAAGTCTGCAACCCGGGCATGTGCCCTGACCTGGAATTGAACCAGGACCTCTCAGTCCACGGGACGACGCTCAATCCACTGAGCCCACTGGCAGGGCAAACATTCAATATATTTGTTTATTAAGTATATTAGTATTGAAAGGTGGTTTCCTAGTCTATTGACTGGGTTATAATAGTTACTATAATCATTAATTTTGATGCCCAAATTGTACTAAGTTTAGCCAATGGAAGCTTCTCCAAGCTGTGTCCTGTGATGTGTCTCCATCTTTCTGACTTGCTTTGTGACTTTCTGAGACAAGACGTTCCATTTTCCTTGTCCTAGTTCTGGAATCAGTCATTTCTTCAAAGAGGTTGGATTTTTTTAGTGAACATGGTATTTAGAAGGCAAGATCTGGATAGTAGGTGAGCTCATTGCTAGTGTGTGTGTGTGTGTGTGTGTGTGTGTGTGTGTGTGTGAGAGAGAGAGAGAGAGAGGTGTGTATTTTGGTTTATTTTTGTATTATGACAACAGTAATTAGATTAGCACTTCTCAAAATATATTTCAATAGACTGTTGACCAGTAATCTGTGAGAAAGGGATCCAAGGTCAACCGAGTTTGCCAAACACTGGACTTCCTGAGGCTCAAATATGCCGCTGTGCTTGGTGACCCTCCACAAGGGCTATGCAGAACACACCATCTATTTATGACACGTCATCCCCAGGGCTAGAATTATTTGTTGCTTTTGAATGATATAAAACGTTTAAAGTTTTACTTGAGTTCTCTTCAACATATTTGTCATCACTGTTTCAAAATATGGTAGAGAAATACTGATTCCTCTCTCCACCCCCCCCCCCTTCTTTCTCATAGATCCCTGCCTTACGGAATGCCAAGCTCATCTTCTCCTTTGGGGGAGGAAGAAAAGATGAGGAGCTGAGACTGTGTTACAACCGGTGCAGATGCTGGACCCTGGCGGGAGCTGGTGCAGGGTCCGGGCACGCCCACTTCTGGAATGTCTGATGTCCGAGAGGGCCAGTCTAAGAGGAGGAAGGATGAAGCCTACCTTCAGAGCTTCTCGGTGGATACAGTGAGGGTTCCAGGGGTTATGAGGCCTTTACTGCTCGGTGGTTAAAGGCACAGCCCTTGGAATGGGTGGTGTGCGTTTGAATGTTGGCTTGCCCTGAGAGAAGGGCCTGTGACTTTAAGTATGCTCACAGTACCTATCTTAGAATGCCCCTGTGAGGATTAGATGTGGCAGCTGCATGAAAACACTTAGCCCATTGCCTGGCATATGGTAAATGCTCAATTAACGGCGGGATTTTTTTTTTCTTTGTTTGGTGGTAGTTATTTCAGCATCAGCTGAGCATTTGGATGGTGGATCGGAAGGTCTACAAAAGAAAATGCAAAGCAACCAGGCGTAAAGGAGATAGCTCTAGGAGAAGGGACCGAGATGCCTCAGTCTTGACACTAACGGTATTCTGGGCTATTCAGTTCTTTGGTATGGGGGGGGGGCTTCCCTGTTTTTGTAGGATGTTTACAGCATCCCTGGCCTCTGCCCACTAGATGCCAGTGGAACCCTCCCAGTTGTGCCAACCAAAATTACTTCCAGACATGCCAAATGCCCAGGAGCTGGGGACAAAACTGTCCTTGGTTAAGAACCACTGGGCTAAAGGAAGCTATTTTTCAGTGCGCTGAGGAGTGGCTAGGAAATTACACAAATAAACCATTTGTCCAGTAAATTTGGCTGTTAAGAAAGGGAGAGAGATAAGTGGACAGGTGAAAAAGCATGATTAAGAGAGAATTACCAGCGTGTTTTCAATGATCATAATTTATTTTTAATGAGATATGGTGGAGCATGTTTAAGTACTGAAAACACACAAAAGAAAAAAGGCCAATGCTGAAGGAGAAATGAGATTGTCATGGGCGGGCAGTCGTTTTCACTGGAGAGCATCCCTCTCCCTCTTGTTCTGGCAACATCGCCCAGCCTTCTTTTTTCATGCTATGATTCTACCTAATTTTTTCTTATTAATTTATTTTTGTTATAGATGTTTCTCCTTTTTTCCCCATTGACACCCTCCTCCCGATCCTCTCCTTTCACCCCCCAGCATTGTTGTCTGTGTCCATGGTTACGCATACATGCATATAAGTTCTGTGGTTTATCTCTTCCCTCCCCTCCATCCCCCTCTTCTGAGGTTTGTCAGTCTGTACCCCACATCCATGTCTCCAGGCCCATTCTGTTCATCAGTTTGTTTTGTTCATTATATTCCACAAATAAGTGAGATCATGTGCTATTTGTCTTTCTCTGATTGGCTGATTTCACTTAGCATAATACTCTCCAGGTCCCTCCATGTCAATGATAAGAGATCTTTCTGACACTTGCCAGAATAGCTGCCATCAACAAATCATCAAACAACAAGTGCTGGCTGGCGAGAGTGTGGAGAAAGGGGGACTCTAGTACACTGCTGGTGGGAATGCAGACTGGTGCAGCCACTATGGAAAACACTATGGTGTTTCCTCAAAAAATTAAAAATTGAACTGCCATTTGACCCAGTGATCCCACACCTAGGAATATACCCTAAGAAGCCTGAAACACCAATCAGAAAGAATACATGTACCCCCATGTTCATAGCAGCACTATTTACAATCGCTAAGATCTGGAAACAGCCCAAGTGTCCATCAGTAGATGAGTGGATTAAAAAGCTGTGGCCCATATACACAATGGAGTACTATGCAGCTGAAAGAAAGAAAGATCTCTTTTCCAGTATTTTGTCTTAATCATTCCACACGGCTAGGAAGGGTGGGACAGGGACAAACGTGAAAGCAGCCTGCCATCCTGGCCACAGCACCTGCCAAACTTGACCCCTTTATCAGTGCTCATCCCAGTGAAGGGCATGTACACCTGGCTGGGCCGATGCAACTCCTTCCCTGGGGTTTTGTACGACACAGGGAGGAAGAGAGATGCTCTCTGTTTCCTCTGTTTCAAGATGTAAGACGATGTCCCCAGACTTCCTGGTGCCCAGGCCCTACGCCTTATGGTGGGCACGAAAATACTGTGACAGGAGTGGACAGAAGAGAGGGAGTGGTGGAGAGAGCTCTGTACTTCTAGACACTGGTAGGGGAGCCCATCACTATCACCGTCATCTCCAGTCTGACCACCAGGTTCCCAGGCGGAGGGTTGCTTTTTGTCACTGACTATGAAGACAGTCTGGTTTCTATTGCAACAATAAAGGGGGGGGGCTTCTATAAATGGGAGTGCATTTTCAAACGAGTAATATTATTATTATATTTTTTGCAACTTTTCTAACCTCTGGGTTGAGACCCTGCAGTTTCAAATATTACAAACCAGAGTAACCTAACCTTTTCTTTCTTTTTTTTTTAGTGTTACATTTCTTGCAACTTACCTCACAACTTCTTTGGACAAGCCTGCGGGTTGTGCTACTGTAGTGGAGTGCTAATGCATTGACAGACATAATAAAGAAATGTAAGCTCTCATTAATTGTCTATAAGTGCACATTATATTTTTAACTGCTTTTTAGTTTCTTCTTAATGCTGTTTAGGATTTGACAGAACTTGAGAGTTGGATAAAATGGTCCAGCCATCCCCATCACTGAATGGAGGATTATATGTGATGTATTTCTGAATACTTTTTCTTTCTTTCTTTTTTCTTATTGTTATGACAGGTATCCCCCTTTTCCCCCTCACTGACCCCCTCCTTCCTGCTCCCAACCCCTCCTGCCTTCCCCAGCCTAGTGTCCGTGTGGATTGGTTGTGCATATGAGTTCTTGGGTTTATCTCTTCCCACCCCCCCATCCCTCTGAGGTTTGTCAGTCTGTTCCCTTCTTCCATGATTCTGGATCTCTTTTGGTCTGTAAGAAAGAGAGATCTTTTACCCTTTGAGATGACATGGAGGGACCTCGAGAGTATTATCCTGAGCAAAATAAGCCAGTCAGAGAAAGACAAGTACCACATGATCTCACTCATTTGTGGAACATAATGAACAAAATAAGCTGAACCCTTTTTCTAAACCCGCTTCAGCCCTCACTCACTGAGTCTGGCTTTCCTTCCCATTGCGCTCACACGCAGCCTCAGAACCCTTCTCCACATAGTGTCCCAGAGGGTACAAGGCTGGCTTGAAAGATGCAACGCATTCGCCGCTGTGGACTGGCCTAAAAGCCCCCGAGTCCCGCTCCCGCCCGTGTCCTGGTGAAGAGGAGCTGGCGCGGCGTCTGACGGGGCTGAGAAAGGACCGGGCAGCCTCGAGCGTCAGCCTCTGTCTCAGCAGCCTTGCTCTCCCATTAAGGAGAGGTGAGATGTGATGAGAAGCAGGGGCTGTGAGGCCCCGGGCTTTTATCTCTGGCGATGACATGGGCAGTGTGACATGCTGGATAATGAATTGCCCTCTTTGCAGAAATGAATAAGTTGTGGTCGGTGATGCAATGATCAATTTGCTCCATCACGTTAAGCTGCCCATTCATCATCCATACCTGCTGTCAGGAGCTGAGGGCTGCTGATACTGGCCTCGAGCCACTGAGCAACAGCTTTCAGAGGCCCTCCCCGCCCCCCCAGCCTCAAGGCTGCTTCTCATTACAGCCTCCAGGGAGGGGCCCAATCCTGCTCAGCCACCCGGGAATCCGGAAGAAAGGGCATTTGTGCTGACCTGGGCCCTGGAGATGCAGCCTATAAGATCTGAAGAGCCCCTTGACAGGGACCCCGGTGGCCAGTTACACTGTCCCACAGTGTGACGGTGGGCAACCCCATGTCACCTCTCTGCCTCAGTTTCTCTGTTCTCAAAGCAAGGGATGGAGCCAAGGCTGGTTTGGCTCAGCAGTTAGAGCGTCGGCCCATGGACTAAAGGGTCATGGGTTCGATTCCCAGTCAAGGGCACGTACCTGGGTTGCAGGTTTGATTCCCAGCCCGGTTGGGGTCATGTGGGAGGCAACCAATTGATGTGTCTCTCTCACATTGATGTTTCTCTCTGTGTCCCTCCCACTCTCTCTAAATATCAATGATAAAAATATGCTCGGGTGAGGATTAACCAAGAAAACTAACGGACAAACTAACTAACTAAATAAATAAATTTAAAAAAAGGAAGGGATGAGAAGATGGTCTCTCAGATCTCCTCCATCTCGGACCCAATCCTTCCTCCACAAATATCTGATAGTAGAAGGACTGCTGGTGATTCTGACTCCCTTCACCGAGACAACGACAGCACATTTAGTAACTGCTGATGGTTTGGCATCAATGAATCAGGCCATTGACTTTCCACAGCTGAGAAGAGGATATAATCAATCTCATGCCCTACAGCCCCAGCAGGTGTGGCTCAGCTGGCTGGGCATCGTACCGTGCACCGAAAGGTTGCTGGTTCCATTCCCGGTCAGGGCACGTGCCTGGGTTGCGGCCTGATTCCCGGTTAGGGTGTGTGCAGGAGGCAGCAGATCGATGTTTGTCTCTCTCCCTCTCCCTCCCTCTCTCTCTAAAAATCAATACCAATATATATTTAAATTACCTTGTGTGCAGGAGGCAGCAGATCGATGTTTGTCTCTCTCCCTCTCCCTCCCTCTCTCTCTAAAAATCAATACCAATATATATTTAAATTACCTTGCTTTACTCATCAGAAAACTGAGGCCTACTACAGTTCAGTGAGGTTCTCAAAGCCACACAGAGAGGCTGCGTTGGAGTCAGAATGGAATCTGAATCGGTTTGACCCCAAACCCTGGCCCTTGAGACCAGGAATCACTTTGGCTGGGGCACAGACCTCTGCGACACTCTGACCCAGCCTATTTCCTGACCGGTCTGCAGCAGCGAGACAGGGCCCTGTACCTGCTCCCAGGAAGGCAGGGAGGGCCCAGAGGAGCCCGGGGGGTTGGTAATTTCTGCATCCCCGGTTTCCAGTTTGTATTTTCTTTCTTTCCTTTTTTTTTAAATCATTTTTCTTTTCTTTTAGAGAGAGAGAGGAAGGGAGAGAGAGATAGAAACATGGATGTGAGAGAGAAATATCGACCAGCTGCCTCCTGCACACCCCCCTGGGGATCCAGCCTGCAACCCGGGCATGTGCCCTGACCGGGAGTCAAACCAGGACCTCTCAGTCCATGGGACGATGCTCAGTCCACTGAGCTGCACTGGCAGGGCTCCAGTTTGAATTTTCAAGCCCCTGGTTCAGACCTGAGTTATGGAGTCCCGGCAGCTGGCCCACAAGAACGTCGAGAGTGTTTACAGTGTCCTTCAGGGTAGCTGCGGCCTACAGGGAAACACAAACAGAGGCCCGGCACTGAGTTCTCTCCACTGCCTGGCGGCTGTGATCGGGAAGGAGAGACGGCTTCTCAGAGAGGCCGATCCAGAGCGCCTGACCCCTGGCTGTCCACGAGAACCAAGCAGGAGGCCAATCCAGAGCTCCTGACCCCTGGCTGTCCACGAGAACCAAGCAGGAGGCCGATCCAGAGCTCCTGACCCCTGGCTGTCCACGAGAACCAAGCAGGAGGCCGATCCAGAGCTCCTGACCCCTGGCTATCCACGAGAACCAAGCAGGAGGCCGATACAGAGCTTCTGACCCCTGGCTGTCATGAGAACCAAGCAGGAGTTCTGTTAGAGCGCCACGGGCTAAGCACCCCCCCCCCCCCAGACAGACCACAGAACTCTTCAAGGTAGGGCCTTCAGTATGTTTTTAAAATGTCTTATCTTTTTTTTTTTTTTTTATCCTCACCCGAGGACATTTTTGCATTTATCTTTAGATCGAGCAGGAGGGGGAGAGGGAGGAAGAGAGAGAGAGAGAAACATCCATGTGAGAGAGATACATCGACTGGTTGCCACCCACACGACCCCAACTGGGCCAGGGACAAACTGCAACTGAGGTACGTGCCCTTAGCGGGAACCGAACCCAGGACTCTCTGGTCTGCGGGCCGACGCTCTAACCTCTGAGCCAAACTGGCCAGGGCAAAATGTCTTATCTTAAGATAGTATCAGACTTACAGAACAGTTGTGAGAGTAAGTGTAAACTTCCACATCTATTAACGTTGTTTTGGAAGCTCTTGTCAGAGAGATTAGGCAAAAGGAAGAAATAAAATCCATCCAGATGTTAAAAAAAATGAAGCTATCTATTCACAGATGACATGATTTTGGATATAGAAAATTTTAAGCGACCCTCGCCCCCCAACACACACACAATTAGAAGTAATAAATCAGTTTACCAAGGCTTCAGGATAAAAAGTCAGTGTCCAAAAATCAACTCTATTTCTATATACTAGCAATATATAATTTAAAAATGAAATTAAGAAAATTATTCCATTTATGATAGCGTTAGAAAGAACAAAATACTTAGAAATACAAAAAATGCAAGACTTCTACACTGAAAACTAAAACAACTGAAAGAAATTAAAGAAGATGTAAATACATGGAGAGATCTCCTTCGTTCATAGATTAAAGGTTTACTGTTGTTAAGAGGGCAATACTCCCCAAAACTGATCAACAGATTCAATGCCGTCCCTATCAAAATCCCAGCCTTTTTTTTTTTTCTAGAAAGTGACACACTGGTCCATATGGAAACACAAGGAACCCAGAATAGTCAAAGCAATCTCGAAAAAGAAGAACAAAATTGGAGAACTCATGCTTTCCATTTTTTCTTTATCTCATTGTCTCTCTGTACACACACACATACACACACACACTGAACCGACTGGTGGCTTTTAAAAACTGTCGCTGTCTAAGTGCCACCACCACACTGTGTGTGTGTGTGTGTGCGCGCGCGCGCATGTGTGTGTGTGTGTGTGTGTGTGTGTGTGTGTGTGTGTGTGTACATAATATATACACTCATATATTTTGTTCGGAACTATTTGAGACTGAGCTAAAGATGGGATCCCCTCTACCATTAATACTTCCGTGTCCATTTTCTAAAAACAAAGGTACCTTTTATAGCGGTAATACCGTTATTGATGTCAGGCGATTACCATTGCTACAGGACTGTCATCTAATCTACAAATGTCTTCAAGCATCTCCTGCGAATGTCCTTTAGGGCAGAAGAAAATCCCAGCTTAGTGGAAACCCTTTCATAGTGTATACATATATCAAATCATCACATTGTACACTTCGAATAGATTGCACTTTTATTTGTGAGTTCTGTCTCAGTAAAGCTGACAAAAAGAATCCCAGCGTACACGCCGCACTCTGTTGTCAGTCTCCTTGGACGCCTTTAATTTGGCTAGCTCCTCAGTTGGCTTTGTCTTGCGTGAACTTGTCATTCTTAAAGACATAGATCAGCCCTGGTCGGTTTGGCTCAGCGGTGAGAGCATCGGCCTGCGGTCCAGAGAGACCCGGGTTCGGTTCCCGCTAAGGGCATGTACCTCGGTTGCAGTTTGTCCCCGGCCCTGGTTGGTTGTGCGGGTGGCAGCCACTCGATGTGTCCCTTTCACGTCGATGTTTCTCTCTCTCTCTCTCTCTCTCTCTCCCTCCCACTCTATCTGAACAGAAAATGAAAAAATGTCCTCGGGTGAGGATAAAAAAAAAAAAGACATAGATCAGCTATTTTGCAGAATGCCCCACAATCTGGATCTTTCTCATGATGGCTGATGATGAGATTCGGGTAATGTGTTTCTGGCAGGAGTACCCCAGAAACGATGCTATGGCCTTCTCAGCACATGATACCAGGAGAGTACACGTAGAGAGAGGATTTGAGACTGTGTGAATATTCTGTTCCTCTTCAAACTTTCACCCATGAGCTCCCACAGGCGTCCATGACTTTCAAAGGCTGGCCCGGTGAGACACATTGGAGCTCAGCAGCCTGACAGCAGTAGCACTGCGTGGAGGGCGAGTTCAGCAGTGGGGAGATGTCAGATGCTGTGCACAGACCAAGACAGAGCTTCTACACTGGACTTGTGAGATTAGCTAAGGCTTCCTGGAGGAGGTGGCATATTCTGAGCCCTGATGGATGAGTAGAAGACAGCCAGATGAACAGGCAGATGCTGCCTGTACTGTAGGCAGGAGGAATAAGAGGCATGAGGAACTAAAAGCACCCAGTAAGGCTGGAGCCTCTAGGAGGGACCTTGGGGACATGACTGAAGAGAGAAGCAGGGCTCGACCCCAAGGCTGGGTGTCCCACTGCAAAGTTTGGGCTTTATCTCCTGGCAACAGGCAAAGGGGAGCGGTGGAAAGGTCTAACGCAAGTTTGCAATCTTGAGGAATGAATGTACTTTAGCTGCAGGCAAAGGTCGGCTGAGAGCGCAGGGGTTAGGGAGGCAGGGAGAAATCTAAGAGGCCAATCTGCCTACATTGTGGAAGAAATATCTGCCCGGTGTCCGCGTGGATGGGTGCTGAAGACATGGGAGCTATCATCATAATCCAGCAGAGGGGGACAGCCAGGCAGGCCCAGCGGGGCTTTCCCAGGCTCTAAGGGGGTCTGTTCGGCAAACCTTCCAGGTAAAGGAAGAAATCACCTTTCCAGGCAGAACACAGGGAGGAAAGCAACCTGTTGGCTCTCGGGATGGCGCGAGGGGGGACGGAGCCAGAGGCTCGCTGGTGAAGAATGAAGACAAATGGGCAGTGAGCTCCGGAGAATGCAGCCTTTCTCTGGAACACTTGCCTCTCCATCAGGGCCCCCACACAGGCCTGTCAGGCGAGAGTGGCGCTTTTGTGCATGTGCCCACTGTGCTCCCGTTGCCATGGTGATGGGGCCATAAGTCACGTCGGCTGCTTCTGCACAGAGGCGCTGTGATTTACGCCTGCCTGGCTGGGATTGTAAACTTTTTTTTAATGTTCAAAATCCCTCACAGCAAGGGAGGGCGGGGTGTCTCCGGTTCACTTTGCAGGAGCGGCTGCTGTCAGAGCTGCTTGTGATGCCCGGGCGCTGGACCCACGCAGCCCAGCTGGGCTCTCCAGGGCACCCTTGGGACCCGGAGGGAAGAGTTCCAGAAGCTTACTCTTGGGCCAGGGCGCAGCCTTATTCTTGAGACCGAGTCCTGACTCCCCAGCGAGGTCTGTGCAAGCCACGTTTTCTCTTCACGCTTCAATTCCTGGCTTACGAACCTACCCCATCCCCCAACCCCTTTAGAACTGGGTCTTCAAAAGGGTGAGATGGAATGAATATAACTTTGAACTCCTAAGCCCTGGTTTGCTCATCTGTGCAATGGGGCTAATGTAACATCATCTAAGGTAGGGCTTCTCAACCTTGGCACTATTGAAATGTAGGACTGGATGATTCTTTGTTGGAGGGGGTCCACCGTGCAATGTAGGGTGCTTAGCGACATCTCTGGCCTCTACCCACTAGGTTCCATTAGCACCTTCCCACACGGTGGCTAGCAAACCTGTTCCCAGAGATTGCCAAATGTCCCCTACAGGCAAACGTCATCCCCTTTGATGCCCATGTTACAGATGAGAGAAGTGAGCCTTTTCCTCATCTTTCTTGGGCAACCAAAATCTTTCCCCGAAGACCAGGCCCTTCCGAAGCAGGCGGAACCATAGACTCCCCGGACCGTTTCCCACCGTGCCTTCCAAATGCCACGTTCACCGGCTGGGCTGGGTGCCCTCGCAGCTGGCTCCTCCATCCTCCAGCACCCGTGCGAGCCCGGGGTGCACATGGACAGCCACATCACATGACCTCCCAGGCTGTTTGTAACCCAGTCTTGCGTACATGGGAGCACGCCCACAGGGCTAAACACCCCTACAGGGAGGACGGAGGGACAGACGGCTGTGGAGCCTGCTGACTGCTGCAGGACTGAGCCTACATGCCTTGGGGGCCTGCATGGCTGCTAGGACTGGCTGAGACAGACATGCACGCTTCCCCCAAAACCAGTCTCTCCCATTTTCTTATTCTTTTTCCCCCCGTTTTTTTAAAAAAATATATTTTGGTAAAATATATGAAACAAAATTCACTCTGACCGTTTTTAAGCGGACAGTTCAGTGACATTAAGAACACTCGCACTGGTGTGCAACCATCACACATCCATCTGCAGAACTTTTTCACCCTGCGGAATGGAAACGGAACCCGTCAAACAATGACCCCATTCCCGTTTCCCTCAGGCCTTGGGAACTACCATTTCACTTTCTGTCTCTATGGATTTAACTATGTTTTTATTATTATTATTGATTTTTTAGAGAGAGGACGGGAAAGAAAGATAAAACATCAATGTGAGAGAGAAACGTAGATCAGCTGCCTCCTGCATGTGCCCTGACCGGGAATGGAACCGGGACCTCTCAGTCCAGGGGACGACGCTCAATCCACTGAGCCACATGGGCTGGGGATTTGAATTCTCTATGAATCTGACTACTCAAAGCATCTCATGTAAGTGGAACCATACAGCATTTGTCCTTTTTGTGTGAGGGCTTCTTTCTCTTAGCATATCACGTCCTCAAGGTTCATCCATGCTACCGCCCGTGTCAGCATTCTCTTCCTCTTCAAGGCTGACTAATATTCCATCGTGTGTATAGACCTCGTTCGGTTTATCCCCACAGCCTTCGACGGACACTTGGGCTGTTTCCACATTTTGGCCACTGTGGGCAATGCTGCTATGAAACACTTACTCTTTTCTAAATCATCTTTGAGTCACAGTCCAGCACCTCAATCAAGCATTTACTGAGCACTTACTGAATGCAAACCCCTAAGAGGGGAAAGCCGAGTGTACAAAGAGCATGAATCACAATTCCTCTGAAAAGGCAAGATTTAGAAAGAGCCTAATCAGGATCCCCGCGCTGAATTAAATCTGGGCTAAATCACTGTACCACTGTGATGACAGTAATAGCCAACATTTCTGTGCCAAACACACCCTGTATCAATTCACTTGGTTTCCAACAGCTGTCCTCTGGGGTAGGTGCAGCTCTCTCTATTTTGCCAATGTGGAAACTGAGGCAGAGGGAGGTAAACTAACTTGCCCACAATCACCCAGATAGCGAGTGGCAGAGCTGGGGTTTGAGAGGGGGCTGCCAGTGTCCGAGCCTGCGCTGTGAACCACTGGGCAACGTGGAACTTGAAGAGTTTTAAAAGGCTGTGTGGCCATGCAGATTTTCTTCTCTCTCGCTCCTTTTTCTCTTTGCTGCATCCTTTTCCTCCTCTGCCAATTCTAGGTGATCTTACAGGTCTATTTATCCAGGATCTGTTCCCTCTCTGGCACAGCCAAGCATGGCCAGTCCTCCTGCACACCCCCATGGGGGCCCTGTGCCTTCTGCAGGGTCAGGCAGACGGAACATGGAGCTCAGGGGTCCACTGGCCTGACAACAAGCCAGCAGAAGACGCCAGCTCCTCACCCCCCTTTCCAAAAGAAAGTGTGTATGCTTTGAAAGAGGCCCCTGGGAACCAAATCCCTCTTTCTGTGATGTGTGCTTTAACTGGCGTAGCCTCTGAGCCCCCGTGGACCAGCGTGGTGTCACTTGAAGTGGTGTCAAAGGATGCCGGTCCTGAGCCTGCCCCTGGCCCAGCCGTGCTGGGGAGACTGTACTGTGCAGGCTTCGCTTCCTGCAGATTCCCGAAGTTCATCAGCACCTCCGTGTCCTTGGCAAAGCTGCCACCACGCAAGTCAATGTAGCAACTTCATTTATAACAGGATTTCTCCAACCTTTCAAATGCGGAAACCCTGTTTTTACTGATCTTGTCACATTTACTTACCCCAAAGTAATGGTGTTATCTGGACCACTCTGAGACGATATGAGTTTTATAATATAATACAATAAACACTGTGAGGCAGGAAGGGTCATGGGTTGTGTGATGCTAAAGGGCATTTATGAGTAAGGGGAATGAGTGTCACTCAGAGACAGTGGAAAGGTATTTGTTGAGCAATTTATTGGTAATTCAAAATATCCCCATGACCCTGCTCACATAGCCACATCAAATTGGGGTCATCAAAATGTTCTGCACCCTTTCTACTTACTGCACCTCGAACTGGGAACGCAACGATGGTAAAGATTCAATCCCTGACCTCCAAGGACGCACAGAGTACCAGGTGGGGACAGAGGTGGGATAGTTATCCACTCATCTGCAATTTAACTACAATGCCAGGTGACATGCTGCCCCACAATCAAGGAAGAGATATTCCAGCAGCATAAACAAAGCAATGAGGGGCTCTGCTTCTGGGGGAGGGGGCTGGCAGAAGAACATGTTCTGGAAAGGCTGCTCAGAGGAAGTGAGGCTTCCACGAGGCTGTGAGGGGTGGGCGGTATGGCGGCCACATGGAAGAGTGGGTGAGCATCAGGGCACTGCAGGCAGAGGGAAGCACCTGCAAAGGCATGGAGATAGGAAAGTGTGTGGCCATCAGAAGACACGGCAATGGGGACATGATGGGAGATGAGATCACAAAGGGGACGAGGGTCAGATTCTGACTTTTATTCCAAGGCAGCGTGGGGCTGGGTTGGATGGTGTTGGGGCTCTAAGTAGTTTTAGCAGGAGAGAGGTATGGACCATCTGTGCAGAGGCTGGATGGGGATGTGCATGGGGTGGGTGGGGACTGAGAGCAGTGAGACTGTGCAGAGGCTGGATGGGGATGTGCATGGGGTGGGTGGGGACAGAGAGCAGTGAGACTGTGCAGAGGCTGGATGGGGATGTGCATGGGGTGGGTGGGGACTGCGAGCATGAGACTGTGCAGAGGCTGGATGGGGATGTGCATGGGGGGGTGGGGACTGAGAGCAGTGAGACTCTTCAGAAGGCTCTGTGCCTGGGAGTGTTGGAGAAGATGGAGAGGCATGGACGTTTTGAGGGTATTTTGAAGGATGGGCTTGGAGTTCACACTGGATCTCTTCCATGTGCTGCTCCACACCCACCCTTGGCTCATGGGCACCCTGCTTTGTGCCTCAGGGGGCTGCCTTCGATGGAGTGCCTCAATGGGCTCTCTTGCCTGGGTTCCCGCTGGGTTAGCCTTGGTGGCACCAGTAGAAGCTTCTGGTGGGAGGCAGATGAGTGAGACTGGGACATTTATTCCCTTGGCTTCTTTCCTGTGTCCCTTGACCAAAGGTTACAGCTGCTGTCAGGTAGTACTCTCCATGGTATTCTCTCTTCAAGTTCTGGTACCCTCACCCTCTCTTTGATCCATTGACACTAGCCACGGTGTATAGCACATGTCTTATTGCTTTCCTAGAGCTCCCCTCAACTCTGTAAATAGCCCCCTTTTAAACCCCTCCCATCTTGAGCATGCCATTGGCTTCCTGCTGGGACCCTCTTTGATACTGGTTTCCTTGGTTAGTGAGAGGAAAAGGAGTTAACCCTAATCTCCAGATCAATTAATTAATCACTGAAATACCCAAATCATCTTTCTGACCAGACTTTGCACTGGTGCGCACGCACGCGTGTGTGTGTGTCTGTGTGTCTGTGTGTCTGTGTGTGTGTGTGTGTGTGTGTGTGTGTGCGCGCGCGCAAAGGGGGGTAGTACTTACCTGGCAGAGTAATGGGAAATGGGTGTTCTTAACCAGACCTCAAGAGTGCGTCTTAGAAGTCAAAATGATTGCTCATCTTAGCTTATCTTGGTGACCGCTGTCCCTGAGTTGCTGCTTGCATCATCAAAAGCCTGGCCCATCCAGGTGTGGCCAGGGCAAGGATTTCTAAGAAAACAGTGAGACCATGGCAAGCAGAGGGGATTCTATCAAGTCAGAACCATCACCATGAGGGCAGCAGGTGCTTCTAGTTTGTGAGCCTGTAATTGTTTAAACATGCCTTTAAGGCCCCTGTAATGTGGGTGGTCTGTTTACAGCTTAAATTAGAGTGTTTCATGGTTTAATACATCACAAGTGACAGTGATAGTACCAGACAGTACCTAGGAAGCACCTGTGTAGAGACTTCAACTCTGCCTCAAGCCAGAAATTTATTTCAGGAAACTTATTGGCATCAAGATGAGATTATCCAAACATACCCCTGAGAAAACGGATAGATGGATAAAAACAGATAAATGGAGTAAGACAGCTCCATTTCTAATTCATCCTCAATATTTCCATCCACATGGCAATCTTTCATTTGCATCTCAGCAGCCAAAAGAAAAAAAAAATCTCTCTTCATCTTACAGGCGAACACATTCATCAAGTAATCAGATGCAAAACCGGAGGGACCTCTAAACACCACCAAGTTCAGAGATGGCGAATGCCTGACTCTCCACTGAGAACTCCAGTCCCATACTGAAGGCAGGCGCCACGGGTAGATCGTGACACTTCCCACCTGAGTCTGTCTATAGCCTCAGAAATCTTCCCAACAGAATATCCTGGGTAGCCCTAACTCATCCGAGTCGGCAAGGGGGATGTCTGTTATGTGTCATCTCTGATTTAGTCCAGCCTCTGAGGTACAGGGACAAATGGAAGCCCGGGGAGGACTCTGAAGGGTTGGAGGAGATGTTCAGCTCCTGGTCCTCCCACTTCTTCTATGGCTGTGTCTGCACTTGGTGATCCTGCCCCCTCATCACAGACGACTAACCTAGAGGTGAGCTCCTAACCCACACCAGGCCAATAAGATTCCTGCTCTAGGATTCTCCAAAGAGCCACTCAAGGAAGGATAGCATTCACTCTTCAGTGTACGAACACAGAATCTTGGGGAGTCGTGACTACTAGGAGAGAAGGGAGCCAGGCAGGGATGATGCAGAGAGAGACAACCGCAATGCCATGTAATTCCCTCAAGTCGCCTCATCTCTGCGGCTGAGCTGACCTCTTCCAATCCTGATCATGGCGCCCTTCCAATACAGTTGTCATTAAGCTCATTTAAACTGGGTTTCCGTCCCTTCAAACCAAAGACATCCTGACTCATAAATAACAGAAAGGATTTCCACACAGCAAGGGAGGGAGGCACGGTGACAGGATGGATGGAGCGGAGTCTTGACATCAGAAACCTATATTCAAAATTCTGATTCGTCGTCTCACCAGCTGTGCTGCGTCAGGTCTTGGAACGTCAGCTCACTCATCTGTGATGGGGGGGGGGGTTAAAAACGGTGTCCACCTGGGAAGGAGGCTGTAAGGATCGCAGAGGAGAAGTTGTGTGGACGCCTCTGCCCAGGAAGGCATGCCCAAGACCACTGACCACTGTCTTTAGTATGGACTCGGGACTGAAACCCAGGCATCCTGACTCCCAGCTCTGCCTGCTGCCAAAGAAGCATACTTCCATACCTCCCCCTTCTCCTCTCTCTTCTCTTCTCAAAATCTGCTGTCCCATTTCAACATCGAAAGTTGAAAAGTGCTTAACTTCTAATGCAGATATAACAAGCCGTTTCTCGGTTTCACTGTATCTGCAAAGCCTTCTATAATTCAACATCAAATATTTATTATTACATTTATTAAAGTTTTAATAATTCAGCATCTCCTGCATGTCAGAGAGGAGCTTAGCTAACTGGTTCCCCTGTATCCAACCTGGGTCACTTCAATATTTATATTCCAAAGTTTCCACTTGAGTTTCATTTAGCAGAGCCCATGTCGTGGGCCCCTCTCCGCAGCGGACAGTTGGTGCATGCCCCAGCCTCCCCAGTGGCCAGGACTCACAGAAAGCTGGTGCTGAACAGCGTTTGCGGAGATTTACCGCGTCTGGGCAGAAACTCATCCTAATAGACTTCACTTTTATTATGATCGCTAAACTAAAACGGGGGAAATATATATGTCTGCAGGCTCACGGGCTGACTGACAGGCAGCGAGGCTGTGAGGAGATGTGGTAGACAGTAGATCATCGGTAGGGTGGGCGGAGGGTTCTGTAGCAATGCTTCTCAGACGGGCTTCATTCTTTTAACAGAAGGGAGGGCTATAGTGGTACAGGGCAAATCTGATGCCCAGATGCCATGGACCCAGCTGTGAGTGCCAGACGGACTCCCCGTGTCCCTCATCGGCTCCCCCTTTTCCCATTTAATGCTTCATCTTCCACCAGCATGGAACGGGCTTCCACATTCACAGTGGACAAAGACACGAGCCTCACCCAGTGAGCCTCCCCCTCAGTCTGACCGAGAACCCTGCTTCAACAGCAGCCAACATGTACCGACCGCTCACCAAACAGTCTGAGTTCAGGTCCCGATCCTGCGACTCACTGTACTGTGCCGGGCAGACAACATTTGGCGCCTCGGATTCCTCGTCGGTAGACAGCAGTAACTCCGTCATTGACCTGTTGCGCGGGGTCAGGGCTAACGCGTGGGAAGTGCTGGGACAGGGCCGACAGAAAGGAAGTGCTCAGTGCACGTCGGCCATCGTTCTTTAGAACGACGGGGCTGAGAGTTTAAACGCATCTCATTTGGTTCTCAAAAGCATCCAAAGACACGAGCAAGTCCCATTCCCCGTCCCAG
This sequence comes from Tadarida brasiliensis, assembly GCA_030848825.1. Classification (NCBI taxonomy): domain Eukaryota; kingdom Metazoa; phylum Chordata; class Mammalia; order Chiroptera; family Molossidae; genus Tadarida; species Tadarida brasiliensis. The sequence goes on along the minus strand of CM061269.1, from coordinate 16,272,052 downwards.
ACAGGAAAGTTTCAGGAACTGGACCACGGTCAGCGAGCCGTGGGTGCAGCTGGAGGAGAACTCAGGCAGTTTGGCTCCAGCCTCACTGTTTCTTTCCCCAACGCTCCTCTCTTCTCTGCTCCCAGCAGGCGAGCGGGCGGCCCACCGAAGGTCTGTTCCCAAGGGAACGTCTGCATGTCTGCTTGAGTAACTGCTGGGGGAGGGACGGTGGCAGAGGCAGGATGGGGTTGAGGCGCTACTGAGAACTGAAGAAGCCCACCCCTCTCTCAACACCCCTGCTGGGACGGGAAGTGCACATCTCGGTGACCTGAGTGTCCCCAGGTGCACACACACACACACACACACACACACACACACTAACCAAATCCACCAAGCATCACAAACCTCCAAAGGAGGGAGGCACCTTGGGAATGAAACCAAACAAAGCCTTGTTCAGGACACTTCTCCCCAGACTCTGTTGTCTGGGGCCTTCCCGTCCAGATGCCTCCTGACCCGTTATCACCCGCCTTGGCCTGACCTCACTCTGCCGACTCTACACATCCCAGTGGCCTCCTGTGCTGTCCCTCTTTGCCTTTGCCATTGATGTCTAACGTGATCAAGAGGAAGGAGGACACAGCCCTGCTCTGTGCTGCTCCGTACCACGAACTCCAGCTTGGATCCCCGGAGCCCACGGCGCCATGCCCTCACCTCCTTATTTGTACCACACGGCCTACTTAAACTCCTAAAGCTTCTCACTCGTTCAACACCCACTGCATGCAAGATGCTGTCTGAGTTATTCCATGTATGTTATGCAGTCCTAACAACCACATCCGGGAAACACACCAATCTGGATTCTGCAGGTTTGGAAATGGAGGCTCGGAGACTTGGCCCAGGACGTTCAGGTATCAAACTGTGGTGCCAGGATTCCCGCCGGGTCTGCAGGACCCCAAGCCTACATTCTCTTTCTGGTCTGTATTTCTCAGCCCGGCAGCCGTGTCCATCACGTAGGGAAGGACCTGGAGTGCTCAGTGGAGGACTTCCCCATAAGGCCGGTGGCCCACATCTCCCGAGCACACTGTATGTGACCAGGGCTGCCTCCTGGGAAAGGCACATTCTGGTATCTGGACCAGTCACATGGGAGCAGCTGCTGGGGGCCCTGCAGCTAGGCCAGGTGGCCCAGAGATGCGGAGAGAGAGGGAAGAGGGAGAAAACAGCACGTGTGTTTGGTTTCTTCTCCTCCTTTCTCTGAACCCTCCACCACGCGCCCCTGGGTACTATGCTCCAGACATGTTGAACTGGAACTTCCCTCCTCAGGCATGCCACTTCAAGACCCCCGGCCTTGTCCATGGAGAGAGCATCTGAGGGTGTGTGTGTGTGTGTGTGTGTGTGTGTGTGTGTGTCCAACATCCATTTGCTGCCTGTCCTGACTTCCCTCAGGGACTATCCTACCTACAATCCTCATGGTAAAGGCCCTCCGACCTTGCTGGTTTCAAGAGTGGGTTAGTGGCCCAGGTCTGGCTAATTAGAACACATTCCTCCTTAAGACACTGAGATATTAGCAAATGTCCCCAGACAGGCCCAAGAGAGGCATCATAGCCTAGAGATGAGGAGTACAGAGCAAGGAGTCAGATTCTCTGATTCGAATCCGGGTTCTGCTGTTTACTGGCTGTGTGACCTTGGGCAAGTAATATAGTGTTTTGTTTCCTCATGCATTAAATGGGGCTAATAATGGGTGAAAATTAAATGAGCGCATTTCAGTCAAGCGCTTGGAACACTTCTGTCTTATAATGCCACTTGTCATGGTGTTCTGGGCTCATGCAGATAATTCAGGGCGATCAACCGATCTCAAGATTCTTAATCCTCTGAGATGGCACGGAAGGACCTGGAGAATATTATGCTAAGTGAAATAAGCCAGTCAGAGAAAGACAAATATCACATGATCTCACTTACATGTGGAATCTCATGAACAAAATAAACCGATGAATAAAATAGAACCAAGGCATGAATGCATGGAACAGTGAGGAACCTCAGAGGGAAGGGGGCAGAGAGGCAGGAAGAGATTAACCAAAGAACTGATATGCATATATGCATTGCCCATGGGCACAGACAATAGGGCAGTGAAGGCCTGGGCAGGGGGGGAACTGGGTGGAGGGAGGCAATAGGGGAACAAAGGGGGGACATCTGTGAAACTCTCAGCAATAAAAATAAAAACAGATTCTTGACTTAATCACATCTGCAAAGACGCTTTTTCCAAATAAGGTAAGACTTTCAGGTCCTTGGAATAGGGATCTGATACTGTTGGGGTCACTATCAGTGTGCCACAGATAGTCTGGGGATTTGCCTTTCGGACAAGTTTCCAGGTGATGCTGATGCTACCGGTCTGGGGACCACACTTGGAGAACCAGTGACCTAGTGACTTCCTGCTAATAGTTCACAATGTGGCTCAGAAGCCCTCTCCTCTGTCAGGTCTTCCCTGTAATCCCCAGGTGGGTTTAATCACCTCCTCCCCATGTCCCTTCTCTGCTTTGAACTTCCCTGCTACCCCTTTCAACTGTTTCAAAGCGTGACATCATTTTGTTTGCAACTTGGTCTCATTCCGTGCACTGAGACCTCTGTCTTCACATTTCATATCTGGAATACTTAGCCTGGCATACAGTAGGTGCTCAATGCATTCTTAGTGCTTGAACTTGAAAGGCCCAAAGAACAAGGAACCCTTCTTAAGTCTATTCAGAACGAATTCAGCATGAAAACGGTCACCAAGCGAGCAATGCTAGCCTGCACTCTGACATCCCATAATTCTTTCCACAGTGTGCGGTGGTGTCACAATATTTCACCACTACATTTTCACTGATTTGAGATCATAGAAAAATCACCGAGCCACTCCAAAAGCTGGGCTTTGTGGATGGTTATTATTCCAACTATAATAGCTACTCTCACATCTCTCGTCTAAGAAGAACCCGCTGCGGCTGAAACTGTGAAGAAGGCCCGGTGTGCAGCAATAAGGTTGTCTGCCATGCTTCTCCCTCCACAAGGAGCTTGCATTTCATCTCTTAAGTCAGTCTCTTGTCCCATGTCCCTCGCTGCACCTGGAGAGTCCTCCTTCATCTGTTTTCTTCCAGTCCCTGGCACAGTCTGTGGCACACAGGAGGGGCCTCGCTAAGGTGTGCAGAATTGAAAGGAAGCTGTATGCAATTTAAGGGGCGCTCGCTCGCTCCCCCACCTTGGTAGCTGACATCATTAGCGTCTCCGATGCTAACACATCTCATTCCCCGCGGCTTCCTGCTGGGGCAGGCGGGGCGTGGGAGCTGTCCAGGGGGGAGTTCTCCTCTTTGGCCCTCCAACTCCTCACACATGAAAGCCTTCCCTCCTGCCTTAGATTCCATGCAGCCAAACACTATGCACATCCGAGGGTAATTGCCAATGCTCTCTTTCCTACAAATACTTTCCTAATCCCTTTGGTCAGGATTTTTTCTTTCTTTTCCAACCCCCCAAAGCACTCTGTGTGTACTGCACGTGGGCCTCTGCATTCATTCTGCACGTGTCTCCATCACATAAAGCCCCTGGACTTACCACACTGTGTAGATTTTGCATATTCATTTAAGTCTCCCCAAACCCCATCATGAAGGGATTAAGGTGAACTCTCAACACGAAGACACTTGATTTTAAGATGCATCATAGGCTGCATGTACCCTTTCAGCCAAAGAAACAGAAAAGAACTAAAAAGATGAAGAGAACAACAACAAAAAAAGCTACACTCTGCTACAGTAACAGCAGACGTAACAACAAATGCACCATGAGTTCACCATGCACCACACTCAGTACTTTTCAATGTATTCTGTCATTTAGTTTCACCATCCCCCCAGGAGGCACAGATACATCCGCACTCTCCACAAGGGCAAGTGCCTACAGAAAAGCTCATGCAGGACACAGGTGGTGGCTCCGGGCTCTGAACTCAGACAGTGCAGCTGAGCCCCAAAGCCCATGCCTTTGAAACAATGAGCTACCTTATAGCATGCACTTTATGTTTAATCAAAGTACAGCATACATAGAGAAAAGACTGCAAACCATACCTGTAGCGCCTGATGCAGCCGTACAGATCGAAAACACCCCTGTACCCAGCACCCAGCTCAAGAATTCATTATTATCAGCATCACATAAACCTTTTCATGTGCTCCCCATGTCACTGCCCCTCAATCACGCAAAGGTAATCCCTATCCTTTCTTCTAATATCAATGATTAGTTTTTACTTTATATAAAACTAATACAACTATTAGTTTTGATCTTTATATACACATATATAGTTGACCCTTGAACAACACAGGAGTTAGAAGTACAAATCCCCCAACTCCCACACGGTAAAAAATCTGCACGTAACTTTTGACCCCCACCCCAAATTAATTCTATTCTTTGTGTCTGGCTTCCATAATTCAATGTTATATTTGTGAGATTCATCAATGTTATATTTGTGATGGGTGTGGATGTTTTGTTCTTTAATATTAATCATTAATGGTATTCCATTGTATGATTATTCCATAATTCATATATCTACCTTTTGGGGGGTCAATTTGTGGATCTCCCCCCAGCTTTTGAGCAGTACAAATGAATAGCCTTAAATGTATTACACACATTTCTGTTAGGTATACTATTTGGGGTGGAAACGATGGGTTATACAATATGTGGACATTCAGCTGAAGCAGACTCTGCCCGACGGGTTTACAGAGTGGTCATTCGGACTTACATTCCCACTGTAAGGGTGTGAGCGTTCATAGTTGTTCCCTATTCTCATCGACACCTGTTATCATCCATTGTTTTAAATGTGGTCACTCAGGTAGGTAGAGCCTGTACATCGGACTGTACATTGGCTCTGCCTCCCTTAGAGTGAAATTCCCCACTTACGTAATATTCTGTCACAGACTAGAACACAGAAAAGAACCAGCAAAGCACCTTTCAATTTTCCTTTGCAATCCTACCGGAAGACGTACCCTTTCCTTCCTGACTCTGCTTTCCCACAGCCTTTCTTCTCGTCTCCCTGTTGAGATTCTGTGGCATAGTATTGGCTCTCTATAATTATGATCTAGTATTTGTTCATTTCAAACACATCATCTGATGAGAACGTATTGATTCTTTAAGCGCCCGTGATACGCTTGCCTGGGCAATAGCGTGTCGAGCAAGGTTTACTCGTGCAGCTTGAAACACTCAAGCTACTCAGCACCGATTCTTTTCAGTGGAGATGATCACAACCTTTTCTCCACCCTCGCAGTGAAACCAGTGGGCATGTGAGAGGTAAAATCAAGATAAAACTTAAAATTTGCCTGTGATTGCTTTAAGCCCAGACAAAGGCATGTGGGCACCCCAAGCAGGACAATAATTTAGTGCCCTAATCAAACCAATACTCTTTAAATAGGTGTATAACCTTTCTTTAAAGGGCACGCTTACTGGTTTGTTGGGAAAGGGTTGAGAAGGAGGGTCCGTAGCTGGAGATTATCATCCTCTCTGCAATCCTGAGCAACTCTGCTAACCCCAACTTGACAAAAGCACACCCTCCCCATCACCAGGCCCAGCATTCTGAGCTGGGGCTCAGACGCATCAAACTGTCAATGGACCATGCCTCATAGAGGTCTCACCCCTTTCAGCGGACTCCAGCATTCCCTCCAACGACATCCGATACTCTCCCTGAAATGCATTCTACTAATACTTTTCTTATTTTTTAAAACATTTCCAAAGATGTGTGAGAGCCCCTGAAGGTTGATATGCTGGGCCCCTCCTTGGCTGGCTTGCTATTTAACGTAATTCAGATTGAAGGAAGACAGCCAGCCACTTCATCCTGAAGGTCATGGTCTTTCTCACGACATTGTGTACGGCCTTCCCAACCCTGCCTTCTCCACCACCACCAGTTTCCACTTGAACTTCACGGTAGTGAGAATTCATCTGAAATTGGTGTAACGCAACTTTGAGAGTATATTATGTACCTGCTTAATCCTTTATGTTAATCATTTATATCAGTTATATTATATTATTTAACCATTATTACTCTTGGGAGGTGTTTCAATGAACATGGGTTCTGGAGCTGGAGAGATCTAGGTGGAAACTTGGCCGTGTCACTGAACTAGTAAAGGCATCATCCTTGTGCCTCACATTATACTTTACTCTGTAAAATGAAAATAATAATAATAACAGCACCCATACATGGGGCTGACCTTAGGATGTAATGAGACGTCAGTAAGGTGTTGGGCACATAGGAAATGGCCAGTGGATATGAGTTACTACTACACTCCGTGGGAAAGGCACCATTATTACCCCATTTTGCAAAGAAATGGAAACTTGGCAAGTGGGATGTGACCAGGACCACACAGTTCAGACATAGTAGAGATGGGATTCTAACCCAGAGTGAGGGTTCCCATTCATCAGGCTGACAGCTTTAGCCTCACTGAATTCACCAAGTCAATGTCAGCGGTATAGAACTCCGAGGAAAGTTGGTAGAGACCGCCCTGCAGTGACTCCAGGCAAGCTCACTGGACCTCTTCGAGAAACGTCTTTCAACCAGATGGTCTTTGCTCCATCCTTAAAATATGCGGTGCAGAGAAACCTTACCACCTGCTTCACTAAAGTCTCACCTACTTCAATTCTATCTAAAATGGAAATAATAATAACGTACTATTAATTAATTTATGTGTGCCTGAAACCACCTTCGTTCTTCATAATGACTGTTTGGTTTCCTAAAGGCTATCCCTTTTCGTAATCGATTCTTTTTTAAAACTACCTCTTTGGGGAAATACCAACAGCCTGAAAACTCATGTCAGGTTCACCCCCATATGAAAAGTTGAGAAAATGAAAATAAACAAATTGTGAAGCAGGAGGGTTGGGTTCCAGGAGCTTCCCATCAAGATGCCATGGGCTTAGATAACATCTGGACTCAGAATGACCAGAAGGCAGCCAGCTATTCAGTGGTAGAAAACCAATCAATGGGGTGTGAATCGCCATGACTCCAAGTTCTAGTTCTGGGGCCAATAAACGTGTCCAAGCCAATTCCAAAAGTACAAGCTGAGTCCATTTGTGATAACATTTAAATTTCTAAAATACTTCTCCTAATCAAACTGGGGGATAGAAAAGGAAAGAAAGAAAGAAAAAACTCTAGTAGAAAGCTCCAAAATAGCTTGCTAGGATCAGATCTAAGACCACTGGTTTAATTAAATCAATAAGCATTTAGTAGATGCCCAATATGTGCTAGGAACTGGGGATTAAAAAGCTAAAGAAGTTATTTTCTTTGACCTGAAGAGATTCTCCATATAATGGGACAGAATGATATGTAAGCAACTAATTAGTACACAGTAGAGTACGTCTATAATGAAGTTAACTACAAGGTATAAAACGTGTAAGGAAAGATATAGTCTCCATCCCTTCACGAGTGAAGAACAAATACATTTGACCTGGATGCTCCGAACCTGTGAAGTAGCACAAAATCTGCACCAGAGTCACAATGGAAAGCATCTCATTCTCTAATCTTTTACTTCTGTGGCTCTCCAATATTCTATTAAGTGATGGTCTTTCATAAGATAAGACCATTAATGATCCCATGATGTGCCAGATAATGTGTCAGCCTCTGTCATATTTTATGTAAGTCCCAAAGGAGGGTAAGGATGCTGAAGTACAAGGCATCGAGGCCCACCAGTGGAAGGCGCTTTTAGAAGTATGGAGCTTGGCATATTTAACAGAGTCCTTTACAGCATCTACCAGGGAGCGGCCCACTTCAATCATACGAAGGGCACTTCTTCACAGGAGTCCCTGTGGTCCTGAAACACAGAGGCTTCCAAGAAGTCCTCGCGATGGGACACTGGAGATGACTTCCCTACCTGACGTCTGCAGGGTCTTCCGTGACGAGCACGTCCGTCTTGCAGCTGGCCAGGGGGTTGATGGACAGCTCCACAGGCGGGACCACGAAGCTTTTGCTGACAGGAAGCCAGAGTCCTTGGCCCAAGCTGAAAGTAGACCTGCAATGTAAGAGTTTCCATTGGGGAACTCCCTAGGAAGCAGAGTGAAAACAGGAGAAACGGGTCCCTCCCCCCATCCCTCCCACCCGACTGAGTCCCCTGCATTCTCCAAGGCACAATTTGGGCCAACTCTGCTCAGACTTGGGTGGTCATTTCTTAAACCTATGGATCGTGCAGCCCATGTGAGTAAGCAGTGGGCTTCGTGAGGATGGGGGCCATTTCAGCCCCCACCCCCAGCAGTCCTGGTACCCAGCAGCCTTCCATCAGGGCTGGTCCGTCAGCAGGGCGCGTCTGCACAGAGGTTAAACGCATGCGCTCTGAATCCCTTTGAACCGAAATCTGATTTCCAGTCTGCCACTTCATTTGCTGTATAGCTTTATCAGCTTAGGTATTGATGTTTCGCACAAGATTTCATGGAGGTAGCAGGAACAGGCTCTATAGTAATAGCATATTTTTAAACCCCTAGACTAGATCATCAGTAATGTCTCTTCCAGGTTAAGTACCCGGGTCTTTACGTCTAGATTCCAGACAGATAAGAATTAGATCCCCATGGTAACCTGTGCATCATGATGGCACATCGGTGCCAATGAGAGTTCCTCCCTACTCATTACAGCCCAGGGGTGCACAGGTTCGATCATCTAAGGGTGTGTGACTACATTTTCCTATAAGACTCCTCTCCATTCCCCCAGCATCATGCCCCGACAGGATTCTCAACTCACCTGAGGATCTTTTCAGGGGCTTGCTCCCCTGTCACCAAATCATAGCCCCTCTCAAGCGTTGTGTAAGGCCAAGGTCTGTAGGAAGAAGAGAAGGAGGAAAAGAAAGGGAGAGAGAAGGTGACATTAGTCAGAGGTAGGTAGGAGTCACGTGTCGACATTGCTTAAGAGTCGCCTTATAAACAACCCCATTTTGCAGAAGTAATGATTGGGAAAGACTAGGCATAGTATAAAAGAATGTCTCCACTTTATAGAAGGGCTCAGCCCTTTTAAATTCCACTTTGTCCGTTTTGGAGTTATGTATGAAGCCCAGCTTCTGTTTCTTCATCAGCCCACTTAAGGGAGTGTTCTGTGGTTACTTGTGGTTTGGGAGGGGCTGTTCAACGTCAGCATTTGTCCTCTAGAAGAGTCATCATGTACCTTTAACACTGAAATGTGATTCAGTGGGAAACAGGACTCACTTTCCAACGGGTTTTGTAAAAATAAAACTGTTACGGAGAAAGAGTCCTCTTTGCAGAGTGGGTTGGGGCCTCTGGTAACAGACAAAGGAGGTTGGGATGGCCCTCCATGGTCCCTGCCCCAGTGTCCTTTGTCACTCACCCTTCGCTCTGTCCCCAGTCACTGCGTATGCACAGATGTCTGTGAACTGGGTCAGGGGCATAGCCTTCATGACAGCTACACTCTCCTGTAAGCGAAAAGAGAAAACCATCTCGTGAAATACTGCCTGCTCAAAAGAGTCTTCTCCCCCTGTTCCTCGTGTTCTGATAACATACAGCAAGACGCTTCATTTTAGAAAAGGCCAACGGAAAGAGGGCTTTCTGGTCTACCCGCCAAGGCATTTAATAAAGCATGTATTCATTTGTTCATTCACTGGTTCGTTCAACAAATCCTGACCACAGCGCCTGGCCAGGCTCTCTGCTTGGCACTGGGGATACAGAGATCAAGGTACAACCCAGAAGCTGGAAGAGTTCACGGCTCACAGAGGGAAACAGAGAGCGACCTGGTGGCCACAGTGGAGGGCCTGTATCCAGTTAGGTTATGATCAAGTACTTCTGTACTGAAAGTGTAATCAGAAAACTGAATTCTCTCCACCTGAGTGAACAATCCATGTCCATTCATAGGCCCCACATCCAACGGCACCTCCTCCAAATAACTTTTATTTCCCCTTTTGGAAAAAATCGTTTTCATTTACAATCTCCACACTATATGTTACTTTTGTTGTTGTTTGCTTTTTTAATTTTTGTTTTGTTAATCCTCACCTGAAGATATTTTTTTCCATTGATTTTAGATAGAGTGAAAGGGAGGGAGGGAAAGAGGGAAAGAGAGATAGAGAGAGAGAGAGAGAAAGAGAGAGAGAAACATGGATGTGAGAGACACATTGATTGATTGCCTCCCACACGGCCCTGGGTCCAGGGATCAAACTTGCAACCTAGGTACATGCCTTTGATCAGAATCGAACCCAAGACCCTTCAGCCCACAGGCCGATGCTCTAACCACTAAGCCAAACCAGGACATTGTTTGCTTATTTTTATTGGTTTCCCTCTCTTCTCCTCCCCACCTTTCCCCTCTTGCTCCTTTCCTTCTGCCCACCTATCCATCCACTCATCCATCCAGCCATGCATCCATCCATCCATGCATCCATCCATCCATCCATCCATGCATCCATCCATCTTTTTTTTTTCCTGGCCATGTCTTAAGCTTGGTTGCATGAATTATTGCCAGCATCCCACGTCACCTTAAGTGTACTCTCCCACTGGCCAAGCTCATTTGGCATGGTCTGGTTTCTTGTATATCCTCAGAGAATCCTGGAAGGGTTTTCAGAAGCTCTCTTTCCTATCCCCTATCTGTCCTGCTCTATCATTCGCTCCTTAAGGTTTTGACCCAATTAGTTACTAGTTTTTCCTACGGTGCCTTTATAAAATGTTCACAGATGATTTACCAAAGATAGGTTCTATTAAAAAAAGCGTGTGGGAAACACGGTACCATTCCTCAGAGCCAGTAGCGTGGGATTCTGCATGAGGGTGATACATATACAGTGTTCCCTAAACGTATTTCACTTTGGGAAGCTTGCTGATGGAACAAGTCACAGGATTAGTGTTCTGTGGGACACACCTTGGAAAATGCTGGTAGGAAGTGCCTTGGTTTAGCTCACTGCCCGAACAGAGTAGGTGCTCAGCGCTGCGAGTTGAATGAATAATTGTTATGTCTCTGGTAAGTTTCCAGACTATTGCTGTCCAGTTGCCATCTTGCTGGTCTTCTGGTGATCACACTCATGCACATCCCCAGATGCACCTGAGACTTTTCAATCCCACAGGCATCCTATTTGGTCTGATGTGAGAGTTTCTCGGAAATGCATATAGTTCCACGGGGGAGATTTAGGGACATCGCAACTTCCAGGTTTTAATTTTCTTTTAAAAAAATTACCTTTAAATCTCTTTAAAAGTAAAAAATTAAGGCTGAACGCTCAGCTGTGACATGCTGGAATTTAGGACACTGGAGATCACCTTGACACCATGTTTGATGCTGGCCTCACTAACAAAAATCTCCTGTCACCCTTGTTTCATGGAGGAGAATTCTAGGATGGTGAGCTGAGGTGCTCAAAAGCTCATGCTATTGACAACCACATGTCTTACGAATCAGGATTTTCTCAGCCTTGTGCCACCCGAACAAAACATGACAGTGACGATGATACCAGGCACACAGGTTGTACAATTATCACCCATTACTCCTGATTTCAGAGTGTTTGTATTCATCAAAAAACCTTACTGTTTTCACCGATTCACCACCATAAATGTTATGCCTCTGACCTTATGCAAAGCATTCTGAGTGTTCAAAATCACTCTAACTTGTTTTATATATCACTATGCTGCCTGATCTTTGTACCCCCAGCATTAGCAAATATCTGGCAGTCAGCCTGGGCTTCATAAACGTTATTGAACAAGGCAGTAAGACGGAATATGGGGTAAAGAATAGGTCAGAGATAGTATTCAAACTATTCAGGATAACATTGTTAAAAGACGGAGGGAGAGATGAGTAGACAGCCAGATCTACCTGTCCCCCTCCTGGGACACCTGGTCTACCAGGAGGGGCTGTTTGCAGACAGGGTGGTCTCTGCAGCTCTGCTCTCCAGCATCATGCCCCCGGGCTTCCACTGAATGTGGGTGCTGTAAGCATGTGCGACCTAATGGACTGACGATTTCTTCTGGAGGTAGAGATAATGGAAGGGAGGGCTGAAATCCTTGAGATTTGGATGAAAATAATTTACCAACATGAGAGGGTAGGAGTCACTAATGATGTGTTAAAATGCAACAGCCCCTTCATGAAATATTCACCACTTTGAACACGTCTAACGGTAAAGATGAAAAGTCCTGGGATTTGTCCTCGAGACTCCCAGGACTGATTTATGATCTGCCACAAGCCACAGTCCTCATGATTCATAACGGAGAGGCTACGTGGTTCCCTCTGGCAAAGGGACAGGGAGTCAGGCTGGGGCAGGCAAGGAGGGCTGCTGGGAAGGGACCACGGCTGCGGGACCTGTCTCTTCGATGAGTGACTCTTCAGAAAAGGGCACAGGTCATTTCTCCTCCTTTCCCTCCTCTTGGGAATGTTAGTGAGAATGAAAAATCTATGGAGGAGAAGGATGCTGCTATATTTTTCTCTTGCTCGTGTGCTTACTAGGCAAGTTTCCCCTGCCTCTGAACGGATCATTAATTACTGACGCTCATTATACAACACATATGTATTTTGCAAATGAGCAGCATCCACCCTGGACGTCCCCAGAAGGCTGCCCGCAGACCAGGAAGTGGGGCAGAGGGGAAAATGCATGAATGCCGGTGGCAGGCAGACCTGGGTTCCAATCCTCACGTTCTCTCTCCCTAGCCGTGCAGTCTCGGGAAATTTACCTCACCTTTTCGGGACTCAGCGCTGTCACCTACAGAATGGGGATGGTAGGAACGCCACTCTCACAGAGCTGATGTGAGTAGTGACGGGTAAAGCTCATGATTCAGGTGCAGACGTGTTCCCCCCCTTCCCCATTCACTGAATTCTGCCACATGCAGACAGATAACTCTAGGGACTTGGTATAAGTAACTTGCTCCTTGCTGGGCCTCAGTTTCCCATCTACAAAATGGAAAACTGGGGTAGATGTTCCTCAATTCCGAGCACCAGTGAGAGTCGGCTGTCTGTGTTGCCTCCCCAAATCCATAACCCCTGCTTTCTAGACAGTTAGTTTTAGCCTTAGCTAGGATCTCACAGCTGGGCCAGGTGTCTGCAGCAAGATTTCCATCAATGCCATGGCGATTGGCTTTATTGACTTGTTTCCCATTTCGCTGGCTCAGCCTCCTCCCCACGATTGGCAACCGAGCATTTCCTTCTTGCGAATGCACGCCCCTGCCAGCCAGAGCGAGGATGAAACCCTTCCCGGGGCGAGGCCTGTCCTCAGCCCTGCCCTGCACACACGGGGCAGCCAGGCTGTCAATGCCAGCTCCAGGGGCTGCGGGGTGAACGTCACGCTAGCGATGCCTATGCCTAAGGGGTGGAGGGACTTTTTTAAATTTGCTTGTTTTCCCCACTAACCTGGGAGTTTCTTAATCGCAGAAATCCTTTCTTAATCATCTCCATATCCTAGCAATTAATATAATTGCTAGGGTAGGCAATGATGAAGGGTAGGCAATGCATTTGTTAGATAAATGAATGAATAGATGGGTGGATTAGGGAATATATAAATACATTCTACTGTTCATCAATTCAGGCTGATTTCATTGAGAATAATGACAGTTTTGCTGGAGACTGAAAGAAACATTCTTGCATCCACGATGCGTGTTTGCCAAGGAAATGGAAAGTGTGAACATGAGTGCTGGTAAAATGTCTAAAATAGAATTCCATCCCACATCAGAGGAGGAGAAGCTCTTCAGGGTCACCTAGTTCAAATCGTCCCAGTTTCATTTTTCAGAAGGGGAAACACAAGCTCAGAGAGGGGAGGCATTTGGCCAAATCACTGGGCTTATCTCTGGGCTGGGCAGGATTAGAACCCAGGGCCCTTGGCCACGACCTCTGCATCCTTCCCCTGCGCTGGTGGTCTCAATCCTTCAACATTATCATGGCAACATTTTCTAGGAATTCTGTTTTTCCTTGGTACTCCTCTGACACGCCTGAGTTTCCTATGACAGTGTACTGCATTTGCAAACAGGCATGCTTTCTTTATATAGTGCATTGGAAATATTCTTAACAGATTAAAAACATATATTTATTTATATGGGATTGATAATGCAGACCTTAAAAAAAAAAAAAGAGTTTACTCTCTTCATTAAAGTGGTTCCCATAAGGGAATTCAATTAAATAGATTTTCATCATGCTGATTACTAGAACTCTGTATTATTAGCTATGGATGAATTGTGCTGGTTTTAAAATATTTACTCTTTATGTCTCCTAGGTTCCACTTACTGAATTCTCACTTTTTTATACACGCGTTCTCACTCTATAAACACCTGGGCAAAAACGACAGAATTCCTCAACAATGAACAATCTGAGTTTACTTACATGAGGCGCTCCTAAATTACGTCTCAACGGACACTGCCTCCCGGGGATCGTGGGACGCTGGCGGGCTGTTGAGACGGTTCAGACTGTGGGCCCTGGAATCACCTTGCTTTGGATTCAAATTATGCCTCTGCCTCGGAGCACTTAGCATTTGTATGAACTTGATCAAGCCGCTTCCTCTCTCTGAGTGTGTTTCCTAGTCTGGCATGAGTGATACCACCTGTCTGCTGGAAAGACTCAAGATATACGTGGAAAGTCCTCAGAGTAATCCTGGGCACATTTCTTCTCACTGAAAACATCATAACTGTTTGAGTTTTTGTTACTATTGTTCCTGCATAAAAGGGGCCAATTTATTATCTTGTTTCTCATTATATATATATAATGAGAGAGAGAGAGATAGAAACATCGATGTGAGAGAGATCCATCCATTGGCTGTCTCCTGCATCCCCCTACCGGGGATTGAGCTCCCAAGCTGTGCATGTGCCCTGACCAGGAATCGAACCAGGACCTCTCAGTCCATGGGCCGATGCTCAATCCACTGAGCCACACCGGCTGGGCTATTATCTTGTTTTAGCTTTCTAGATGCAGGGTGGTCTCGATCTCAACGCATGCCCTTTGCAAAGCCAAAGGGACCTCGGTTTCTTTACCTGCAAATTGGGGCAGCTTTAATAAAATAGTCTACATGGCTGATCCCTGTGTTCCCAGAACCAGCAGGACCTGTTGTCTTTTTCTATGGCTCCTCCCACTGAAAGAGACCCAGGCACAGGAGGACAAGAGGATCAGCCAGAGGGTGCTGCCGCCTCCGTCCCCACAGCTCAGGGGAGCTCGTCACCTGCCCAGGAGACTGCTAGATAAGTGCAGAGCCTTCTTCCCAAGTCGGCCCAGCTGTCTGGCTCCTCTCCTTCTACTTTGTCATCCTCTTATGATTCCATTTTCACTTGCTTCCAACTCAGTCATCACTTATCACAGGCCAGGGACGCTGTCTGCTGTTCACTTTCTCATTTACTCTTCCTGTCGCTGTGGCTTGGAAAGACATGTGCCTGGGCCCTGGGAGCAGTAGCGTGCCTGGCATCCTTTCCTGCTCCGACTCTGCCTGAAGCCTCTTCACTCTGTGCCACTGACGTCCAGCTCAGGGCCGGGCATGGGGAGGCATGGGCTAGGCATACCAATACTGGGGGCCTGCTCTGTGCTGGGACTGGCGGAAGATGCTTGAAATAAGCTATTGTATGTCATCGCGCAGGTCACACCCATGACTAGTCTGAGGAGGAAGGTACTAGTGTCCACATTATAAAATAAAAAAACCCGAAGCTCAGACTCGATTAGCCACTTGCCCAAGGTCATAGTCAGGTCTTCAAAGCTCATGTTCTTTCCCATAGTAACAAACATCACAACAAGGAGCGTTAACCACAAGGGCAAGAACAAGGAGAACGGCCTTTAATTTGACAACGATCATTGACAACAAGGGTAAGAGAAGAAGGGACTCTCTAATCGCATCCTGCTGGTTTTTAAAATTTCACTATTTCTAAAGGTTAATCATTGCTCTTCCAAATATCCCGTTCAAATGAAAATACTTCATGCAGAATTGTACTGAATTCATAATACTTAAATAACGAAGGGTTGTTGGATTGATTTTCTACTAGCAGGGGTCAGACACAGGAGTAACATCATGCCTTCTGCTAATTGAGCATCTACTATGTGCTGACCTTAGCCAAATAACTTCTGGTATCCATGACAACACGGGGAGGAAGGTTTACTGCCCCCACTTGAAACAGCCCAAGCTGAGGCTTGGAGAGGGTGAGTGCGTAAGCTGCCCAGGGTTGTGAAGAGAAGTGAACATCTCAGCCCAGCATCTTTCTGATTCTTCCTTCCCCAGCTATGTGACGGCTCTGTAGGAGGAATGCTTGAAGAAAGATGGAAAAGGGCACAGGCACAGGAAATCAGGGGGTGTGGAAGGTAAATCTACCCCGTGGTAGATTGAATTATTGGTATCAAGTCCTCATTTCTCTATAGTGGTGTTACACATTCCTACCCTTGCCATGGCCGATTATGAGAAGAATACAATTTCTTCCCTAGTCATTGTCTTCAGGCTTGTCATGGGACTGGCTTTGGCCAGTGGATGTAGCAGACAGGATGAAAGGTTTAAAGGGTGCTGTGCGGCTGGGCTTGCTGTCTTGTCTTCCTGCCTCTTGCCATGAGCAGACCATGTTCCAAGGAGCGGATGATCCCAGAAGGACAAGGGGCAGGGGGACCAGGGCTGGATACAGTGTGAGCTTGGAGCTGAGTTCTGGTTACATCAGTCCACCCAGATATGTAACAAAGGGGGAAACGCTTCCAGTTGCCGACAATAAATTGTCGCACTTGTTTGCTACGCAGCACGAGTGTAGCAAAAGCTGCTGGCGCCCCTGGTTTCATATGTCGCCCTCTCTATGAATAATGGTCCCCCTTTCTTCCCAAACAAGAAGCCTTAGAAAAATCTTTGACTGTACTCTATTTTTTTCTACCCTCAACATTCCAAACAGTACCCGAATCCCCGAATCCACCTCGACCTCACTCAGACCCACTCCTTCCCATCTCTCCGCGCTGCCACTGCTCAGGTGCGGGCCCCACCGAAAACGCCTTACCACGGGTGACCTGCTTTCGGGGTCCCCATCTAAACTCACGGAGTGTCAGCTATTGTTGCAAAGCTCAGCTGCACCCAAGGCTCATCCAGAAAATTCTCAGTGGTGGCCAGTTGCTCTCAGGGCAGAGTTCACATACCCTGGTCTGACATTCAAAGCCCTCGTGACTGGCCCCAGCCCATCTTCCCAACCTTACCAATTACTTTTCCTCCCTGTACCGTTCATGCTCTGACTTCCTCATCGGAACAGAACCATCTGAGACCGACCTGCCGACCAGCACCTGCTCCTTGCAGCAGGTCTGCCCTGAGGACAGCAGAGTGGGAGCACTGGAGAGGGGCGGGTCCACAGAGGAGAGACCGTGGGCTGAGAGGGAGTAAGCGGTGAGGGGAAGATGAAGTGGCAAAATGCTTATTTGGTAAAGGAATAACAGCACCTGGCAGGGGTAAATGCAAGCAGCAGCAACAGCCAATTCACTGTGTAACGCTGACCCCGGTGCAACCCTGGGCACATCGCTTTGCTTTTCTTGGCCTCAGTCTCCCCATCTGTGAAATGAGTAGCTAGTACTCAGAGATACCCAAACACCCTCCCAAACCTTGTTCAAAGTCCAGTCTTTGATTCCTCCTCTAACATGCTCTGGCCTTACTTTGTGAAGTCAGGATCTCTCTACAGACTGGAGGAGGGGACAGGTATGTGAAGGAGGGCTAGGTGTTTGGGAGACCGAGACACATGACTGGAGTAAAATAACAAGAGAATATAATTCGGACCTTTATGAAGTGAGGATGACTTCTTTTCATTTTTTATTTTATTTTTTTATCTTCACCCGAGGACATTTTTGCATTTATCTTCAGATACAGCAGGAGGGAGAGAGGGAGGAAGAGAGAGAAACATCGACATGAGAGAGACACATTGAGTGGTTGCCACCCACACGACCCCAACCGGGGCTGGGGACGACAAACTGCAACCGAGGCACGTGCCCTTAGCGGGAACCGAACCCGGGACTCTGGTCCGCGGGCTGACGCTCTAACCACTGAGCCAAACCGGCCAGGGCGAGGATGAATTCTTTTGAGTTCTACACAGTCAAATGTGCTGTGTGACCTGGGGCAGGTCCCCTCTCTCCCTGTGACTCAGCTTCTCTATCTGTATAGTGAGGAGGTTGGTCTTGATGACATCTAAGCAACCTCTCTTGGCCATCTCGGCGGTCCCTTTCTTCCTGACGCTGCTGGAATTAGATGTTTCAGCTTTGTTCTTCTCAAAGCATTTGAGAACACTTGGACACTGGCATTTCAGCTGCTGCCCCTCATTGTCATTCATCATCATACCTCCGAGAGCAAGAAAAAGAAAAAAAAAATAGAGGCCAGAAGGTTTTGGTGGCACCAACTGGAGATCAGGTCAGATGGAGATCAGAGTCCTTAATCGAGGCTACATGGGGACTAATTGGCATTGACTCAGCTCATGTGGGCAACCTTGTGGGGTGGCCCAGGCTCTGAGAGACCCAGTCAGGCCACACCACTCAGGGTCTCAGCCAGGGTGACCCCTCTCCTCTGGTCCTATTCCCTGTCTTCCTAGCCTGCTCCACCCCCGAGCGCGCCACTCACACAGTCACCTACAAATCCCTGCGGGGGAGAACAGCTTGTGGGTAAGAGACTCCCTGAAAACTATGGCTCATTGAGGGGGAGGGGCATGAAGAAACCTCACCAACAGCCTGGAACAGATACAATGCCTGAGTCTCCGACATCCAGGAGATCTCATTCCTTGCAACCTGCATTCCTGACAGATGCACAGAGCTGGGCCTGCTGGGCGAGGGGTCGCCCTCCCGCACCACTCCCGACCCCTCACCGCAGAGCCCTGCATCATCCAGGCTGCCCTGCTGAACCTGGAAGGGGGCGGGGGCCACGGGGCACAGCCTGGTGAAAGGGGCTCAGCACTGGTCTGGGAACCAAAAGACCTGAGGCTGAATCCTTGATCGACTACTTATGACCTGAGCAGCCTGGACAAGTCACTGTCCTTCTCTGGGCCTCAGTTTCCCTATCAGAAAATGGGCATCTTATGCTTAATTTTAAAATGTCACAAGGATCAGAGATAAATGAAAAAAAAATCAATTACAACATCACCAGACATGTAGGCAGCATTCAGTAAGTGGAGTATTGCTGTTGTTGTTACTATTACTATTAGTATTACTAGTACTAGTACTATTACGATTACTAGTACTATTAGTATTACTAGTACTAGTACTATTACTAGTACTGCCAGCACTGCTCTCTCGGCTCTTGCTGTGGTCCAGGCTGGGCAAACCCAGGCCCTATTTGCTCCCTGGTTTGTTGTCCTTGTCCTTGGCTGCAGCTCCCCCCCTGGGCTTCCTGCTGTTACTTCCTTTCTTCTCCCCACATGGCTCTTGCCTCATCTCTGGTTCAGATCTCACTCCTTCAGACCGTTTTGCATTCACCTGCACCATTCCTCTGTGCCTGGCACAGGTGGGACAGCGATGCAGCCACCCAGTTCTCTGCCGTCCAGCCGCTGACACTGCAGTGCGGAGACGGAGAGGAAACGGCGTCCCCACCACAAGGCGCGGTCCCTGCTAGAGCCACAGGATCTGGAGGAGAGTATCAAAGTCCGCCCCGAGGTCAGGACACCTCAGGGAAGAGGAAGAAGAATGAGGGGACACCGAAATGAGATTCCTATAGGCCAGACAGTGTTGGAAGTTCTTTATACTAACTCATGTGACCCTCACGACAAGCTATGTGAATAGGTTGCATTTTCAACCCCATCTTACAGATGAGGAGACTGAGGCCCAGAGGGGTTAAGTAACTTGCTTGCCTGAGGTCAGCATGCTAAGGGTCAGAGCGGGGCTGGAATGCGGCCAGCCTGGCTCCAGAGATGGTGCTGCCACACCCGGGCGGCACTGCCTCCCTCTCCAGGGGAAGGACGGTTCCCGACAGAGGCGAGGACAGGTGTAAAAGTAGGTCACAGCGTGAATGGGAAACTGTGAGCCCTTCTGTTTCCCTGGATCCACAGAGCCAGAGGGCTTAAAGGACACTGAGGAAACCTGCCGCAGTTCTGCAGGGTGAGACAACGGCCTCGGGGAAACCCCATGTCTCCTGTCCAAACACAGTCCTCAAGGCTGCGTCCAGGCGCTGTGCGTGGACAGAGGCAGGTTAGAGCAGAGCGGACAGGCACGGGGGCAGGGCACGGTTCCGCCTCTGTACCTGCTTTCCAGCGTCTCCGTGACCCGCGTTCCCTGTCTCTGGCTGTCTCCGTGACCTGCGTTCCCTGTCTCTGGCTGTCTCCGTGACCTGTGTCTCCGTGACCCGCGTTCCCTGTCTCTGGCTGTCCCCGTGACCCACGTTCCCTGTCTCTGGCTGTCTCTGTGACCTGTGTCTCCGTGACCCACGTTCCCTGTCTCTGGCTGTCCCCGTGACCCACGTTCCCTGTCTCTGGCTGTCTCCGTGACCTGCGTTTCCTGTCTCTGGCTGTCTCCGTGACCTGCGTTCCCCATCTCTGGCCAGGACTCAGTTGCCTCAGTTCCACAGTGAGGTCGATCACCCTGCCCTGTCCCTAAACAACATGAATAATACTGTTCTCAGTGTGGGCTCCATCAGCAGAACCTGCTGTGGCTGTGATTATGATGAGGGAGCCGGTTGACATAATAATGTTCGTTTCCGACTGCAGCTCTCATCTGGGATCCTGAGGTTATAACCCAGCAAAGGGGATGCTAGGGGATGCTGATGATCATACTAAGCTGGCACGTTTGATCCAACGATTCACCTCAGTCCATCCAGCCATTCTGCGGAGCAGGTGCTAATGTCATCCTGATTTTATAGCTGAGGAAAGGAAGCCCCTGGGAGTTAAGTGACTGGCCCTAGTACACACAGTGAGACAGCAGCAGTCAGGATTCAAACTCTGGTCTGCTGGGCTCTGCAGTCAGAACTGCCCACGCTAGACCAGGTAAGATAAAGGAGGTGCAGAATGGTCCTGCGTCTCGCTGAAAACGACCCACCTTGGTGGTGCTGCCTGGCTGCTTACCACACCTCTGTGGGAGCTGACAGGGGTGTGGCTGTCCATGCCATGGGACCCTGCAGCTGTGACCCCACCCGTTCATAAGGGCCTTTCGCAATCCCCTTCATCTCTCCGAGCCTCATCCTTCTCAACTAGAAAGTGGGGAACACAAGCCCAGTCCCCTCCTGCTTACAAGGATGCAGCCAGGGTAAAATATGTACTTATTCTATTGAGAACACACGATGATTAATCATTCAGTTGTTCCCTGCTTGAACAAAACCTGAAACAGCAAAGTGAAAAATACGAAATAAATTAAGCAGAGGGTAATTACTCGTTTTGCAAAAGAGTTCTTTACAAAAGAGTTGCACTGATGGCTTTTTCAAGCATCGGCTATCTTTATGAGTTTAAAATCAAATGCATTTATAAAATTAAAGCCAAGGGAGTAACTGTCTTCCAGATGTGCACTGAGAACAGCGGGCCACACGTATGTGACCTGCCCGTGCCATCAATGCATAAAGCAAGGGGTCCAGGCACCCCCAGGATGGGACTTGGCCTTTGTCTAGTCGGGAGCTGGAAACAGAGAGCCTGTGGATAGCAGGGGACTCTGCACTGTGTTTCAGAGGGTCCCTTACTCAGAGGGACCTCAGTCTCAGCTACGGGAAGATGGTCAGGGTCACCGTGAGCTTCCCTGGAAATGGGAGAATTGTCATTTCCAGTTCCTTCCATCTGGAATATTACACCACTTAGCATAATGTGTACATTCCGCTGAACCTGGCTAATTTTCACTTTGCTAATCTCAGTCCTGATTATATTCACATTCCTGTTCTTGCTCTTGCCGCCTCGGTGTGTCTCTTCTCTGCCGTGGTTCGCCCCATCCCCCAGGCCTGTCTCTCTTTGTGTTTCTGTAGCTGCCTCAGCTTCTCTCTTCGGTCTCTGCTTGTCTGTCTTTCTGTTCCCCGCCATGTGTCTACAGCCCTCGCAGTCTGTCTGTCCTTCTCTGTGCCTTGCTTTCCTGTGTAGCACTCACTGCCAGAGAAAAGAATCTGAGTTTGAGTCAGAGGCCCAGGTGAAATCCCCAGACCCACCTTAATCTCCTCCATCTAAAAAAAGGAGAGTCTGCCTGGCCGGTGTGGCGCAGTGGATGGAGCGTCGTCCCATGGACTGAGAGGTCCCTGTTCGATTCCCAGTCAGGGGACATGCCCAGGTTGCGGGCTCGATCCCCAGTAGGGGGCGTGCAGGAGGCAGCCGATTGATGTGTCTCTCTCACATCAATGTTTCTATCTCTCTCTCTAAAAAAAAATCAACACAAACAAATAAACAACAAAAAAGGAGAGTCTGTCCACTTCAAGGGTTAATGTGAAGACTGCATAAACTATGGCATGAAAAGCTGCTGAGAACGAAGGCTACATTCACTTCCTGTGCATTCCATGCCCCTTCCTTCCTTTATTCCTCTTTTTCTCGACTCCTCCCATGTCCCTCCTCTTCTTCTCTTTTCCCTTCCCAGTCCCTCCACACTCTTCTTCTGCTCTCACAGAAGCGCGCATGCTCCACAGTCCCCCCTTACCCCCTGCCCCAGCCAGCCCCCACTTTCTGGCATCGATTTAATTGAAAAACAGTGCAAGTTCCCATCAGTTTCTCCCCCTTTTTAAATTGAATTTATTGGAGTGACATTGGTTAATAAAACTATATAGGTTTCAGGTGTATAATTCTATAACACATCATCAATATATTGTATTGTGTGTTCACCACCCCAAGTCAGGTCTCCTTCCATCAGTTTCTCGTACAAAACATCTTTACGCCACATTGACTGGTATATGATAGAGAATCATTAAAATTAAGCAGCGTGTGTCCAAGGGGCCCGCACCAGGCTTCGCTGGGGAGTCGGCATTCTCTGCCTGTCCCTTTTCCGTCATTAGCGAGATAGCAGCAGGCTCTGCGCACCGCCCGGGGAGAGGCCACCTGACCTCGCTTGACTTCTGCTGAGCAGCTTGAATTCCTGATGCCCAGTCCTGAGGGACGGTCATGGTGTGCTTCCCTCCACCCCCTGTGGTCACTACAGAGCCATTTAGTGAAGTTTGAATTAAGAGACACTTAATACTATAACCAAGAGGCTGGGATGGAAACACACACACACACACACACACACACACACACCTCCTGTTCAGAGGCCTTTAATCATCTACATGGACAGGACAGCTGCCTTTAGACAAGGGAGAGGAGAAAGGACAGTGTGGCGCAGTGGGCAGGCTCCCTACAGATGGCATCAAACCATCAGGAAAGGCTACTGCTATTGCTGAGTGTGTGTTCTGAGTGCTTCTGGGGAGGCCCTTCTGCTCAGCAAGT
The DNA here is from genome assembly GCA_030848825.1 of Tadarida brasiliensis. Lineage (NCBI taxonomy): Eukaryota > Metazoa > Chordata > Mammalia > Chiroptera > Molossidae > Tadarida > Tadarida brasiliensis. The sequence continues at coordinate 16,248,880 of CM061269.1, read as the reverse complement.
CTTCACGCCTTCCCGTCCATCAGTGAGGTCTTCTGTGGGGTAAGCACATCCAACACTGGGGTTCTTTCTGCCCCTGATCCATAATCCCCATTTGTTGAATACATATATTTCCCATATAATGTGGGAGTGCTTTCCATTGATTGTAATTGTCCTAATAACCCAGCGAATGTGAAGGCCTTTTCTTCTGATGAAGAACAGGAAAGTGAGGCTTGGGGGAAACGAAGCCACTTGCTCAAAACCACACCAACAGTCGGTGGCAGGGCCGAGATTTCAGCTCAGGTCGGACTGGACTCTTCCCATTTTTCTCTCACTGCCTCTCCGGAAACGCAACAGAACCCACGATGAGGGCAGCTTGGTTTTGAGCAAATTAAGGGTGGTGGCAGTGTGTGGTCCTCTTCCCTCCTGGTGACTGACTCGATCTCGGGGCTCAGTGTTTGTGAAAGACAAACATTAACGACGCTTATGGGGAACGAGCGGTGCCCCAGATGACCTGCACTGAGGCATTCGTTTGCATGAACGAGGGGATCTGATCATAAGGCTACAAGACACACCACCATCTTCACACTTGGCAAGACCCCGGAAAGCATTGACAGGTTACAGCTGGGAGCCTACACCCCAAAGATAAAATATTTGGACTGCTTAAGACGTTCCCAAATAGTAGGGAAGTCAGGAGACCTCCACTCTGCCACCACCTTAGCCAGCGACTCGGGCAAGGCCCTGACCCTCCCTGACCTTCACCCTTGTCTTCTGCAGAAGGAGGGGATCGCACCAGACGGTCTACATGATTCTTCCCAGCCCTGGATCTGTCTTCTCTGGCTCCCTGCTGGCCCCCACTTGACGGCTTCTCAGGAGGAGAGCTGGAGAGGCCCCTGTCATGAATGAATACTTTTCCCTCCTCACGTGTAAGGGGCACGCAGGTCTGTGCAGGTGCAGGGTTGACACCCAAGAATGAGCACAGCCTTTGCTTTCTGTGCCTGAAACTCTGTACTAACCTGATTTTAGACCCAACCCTGCTTGGAGTAAGTGTTCAGCAAAGCTCTCTGCTATGCCCTCACATGCATCGCCATTGTGTGTCAGTTCTTCCCTTCTCACTCCTCCTAGGTCACTGGTGTCTGTTGTGAATGGAATGTTTGTAGCCCCCCCCAATCCATATGTTGAAGCCCTAATCCCCAATGGGATGGTATTTGGAGATGGAGACTTTGGGAGGTAACTGGGGTTAGATGAGGTCGTGAGGGTGGGGCCCTCATGATGGGGTTAGCGTCCTCTCTCTCACTACACGCACACACGCAGGAAAGGCCATGTGAGGAGATAATGAGAAGTTGCGAAGTTGACCATCTGAAACCCAGGAACAGAAGCCTCACCGGGAACCAGTTCTGTGGCATCGTGATCTTGAACTTCTAGCCTCCAGAACTGTGAGACAGACGTTTCTGTTGTTCAAGCCACCCAGTCTATGACATTTTATTGTGAGAGCCCGAGCAGACCAAGACATTGCCATCCTCTCCCGGGTCCTTTCTTTGGACACAGTGGGCAAACTGGTCCTGGGGCCCATACACAGGAGGGGACGCAGCGATTGCGTTTTCATCTCTGATGTCAGAGCACGAAACTGGCTCATAAGGCAGAAAGTTCCAACAGACAGAGAGGGCAGCTTCTTTTGCTCACTCCTCCCAACACAGAGCACAATGCTTGGCATATAATTGGTGCTCACCAAATAATTGCAATGAATTAAATGCAATATCTGGGCTCCAAGCATTCTTTCCACCTCCATGGCGATCACCCTGGCGCAGGTCACCATCAGCTCTAGCCTGGCGATCCCATCAGTCTTCTAACTAGCCTTGCTCCTACCCTTGCCTCTGTCCCTATACATTTTTCTCAATAGAGTGGCCAGAGAGATCCTCATAAAATATCAGTCACATGACATAGTCCTCAGCTCAGAATTCTCCTGACGCATCCACTGCATTCGTATTCAAAGCCAATGTTCTCACGTGTTCCACAAGGCCCCACAGGCTCTGGCCCTTCGGTCCCTCTATGACCCCATCTTATAGACTTCTAATATGAAGCTGAGCCACCCTCTCCCCCATGATCTCCCTCAGATGTGTGAGGCACAATCTGCCCTCTGAGCCTCTGTACTGGCTGTCCCCTCTGCCTGGACGATGCTATCTCCAGACATCCACGGGTATGTTCTGTTCCCTTCACCTCCCTTGAACAGTCTAATTAAACTTACAATCCTTCTTCTCTTCCATATTCTCAGCCCCTCTGCTTGCAGCACCTTTAAAATAACAATAACACATCATCTTCTAACATCTGATACAATTCGGTTATTTGTTACCACATCTATTCCAATGACCTGTCTGCCCCCTGCCCACACTAGACTGAGCGCTCCACAATGGTAACACTTCTTATTTGTTCTGTTCATTGTCAGTGCCTGACATGCTGATTACTAAGGTGCCAGAGTTGGGCAGAGCATTGCTTTCAATGAAGTTTGCAGTTCACAGGATCTGAGAGCTGGCGAGCTCTCAGATACATTCTAATGTAAATTCCTCTTGTATTATAAACGGAGAAACTGAGACCCAGAGACCAAAGTGGCATGTCACAGGTCACACCACGAGGAAAAATGGCAGATCTAGCAATGAAGCCCACGGATTTTGTGCCGGAATCCAGTATTCCTTCTTTCATTCCCTTGCTCCCTCATCCATTATCAAACGTCAACAGTGTGCTAGACAATGGGCAGTGAGCAGCACAAATACAACCTTGCCTTGACACAGCATACCGTCTCTTAGACAGCTGGTAACGAAACACAGAATCACACAAACAGGTAAGTGATTACAAACTGTACTTATGTATTGATAGAACGGGCCAGTGGTTAAGCGGTTAAACTCTGAAGCCAGACTTCTAGGATTCCAATCAAACTCCACCACTTCCTAGAAGTGTGACTCTGAGAAAATTCATTAACTTGTGTGATTTATTTCCCTCAACTGTACACGGCGCTAATAGGGCATTACATTACATAAGTTTCCACATTATAATACCCCTGAAATGAGGACTTGCTTGTTAATTATCAGTATCTTATGGTTACTATTGACAGCCTTTTTTCCTTACTGGTACATGAAATATTGGTATATTTATATCTGATTGTTTCTTGGTTTGGTTACAATCTGACTGTATCTATTGCACAGGGTTATGGAGAGGATATATCAGGTCATATATGTGAAGTGCTTAGAAGAGTGACTGACCCATACGTTTGTATAATATAACGTGCATTATCATTGCTATTTACTATAAAGAAAAAAAATGAGAGTACACTAATGGAGAGTAAACCACGGGGGAATAAAAATGGAGCTTGTAAGAAGTGGCAGGGCGTGGAGAGCAGACTTCTGCATGCAGAGAAACAGCACCTGCAAAGACCCTATCAGATTGGCTGCCAGAAATGACTCACCATTAATTAACACGTGTGGGAACACTTCACAACATGGACTGTGCATCCCAATTACACCCCTCACTCCAACCTATACTTGTACCACCACCTTCTTTTTCCACACACTTGTTTGTTGGTAACTCACTGGTCGTAAGGTGTTAACATTTATTTAGAAGTTCCCTGGAATCTTTTTCGAAATAATAGGGCAGACACCATTTTTGGAGGCCCTAATGTCTTTTTGTAATATACTTGTTGAGAAAATTAAATATATAATCTAATTTCAATGCTATTAGACTATATTTTTATGATAAATTCTAGTCTTAGAAACTGAGAACCTCCCTCCTTTTTGAAAAAATACCCGAAAGATAATCATCAGAGATTCCTCAAGTTATCTTCCCATAGGCAACTTTACACTATGAGATTTCAGATCTCTCACAACCTCTTTTTTTTCAAGTCCAGAAGCAAAGGTTGCCTTGAACCTTCAGTGGGATTGGCAAGTTCCCAATGAGGAAACATTTCAAAGTCGGTTTTGTAGCTCATTCTAACCTTCTTGTCCTTCCCAAGGTTTGAGCACTCAGTCCTGTTGCTTGCCATTGTGGGCTCTCTGAAATTTTATGACCTCATCTTTGACACAGATTGTCCTTTTTCAAAGGACCTCAACCCTCTCCCACAACATAAGCTTTTACAGCACATTTAAACCAAATATAGCGAGACTCCCAAAGAGAGATATAAAATGGTTTCCCTACAACTCATAAATGTTCTTCTCAGTTCTGCACTTTTCCCTTGTCCCCAATCCAAATGGGTCCTTTTATTTTTCAAGTCAACTTATTCTACAAATTCTTTGTCCAAAGGATTCACACCTGCCTCTGAGAATTCTCTGCAAACACCTATCAAAAGAAAACGCCAGAATGCCTCTCTCTTTGCTAAGCAAACTCTCTCACACTAACTCCTCAAAACAGTAGCTTGTCACTCAGTCTGGGTCCAAATCCCAGCTGTGATACTTAGTAAATATATGACTGTGGGAATGTCAATCATCTACTTTAAGACACAGCTTCTTCTATGGAATATGGAAGCGGTAATAACTACCTAGAATGTTGTTATGGAAACCAAGATAGTTATATAAAGTTTCAGCATGATGCTTGGTACGCAATAAGTGCATAATAAATTGTAGATGCTGTTATTGTTACTCCAGCTTTCATGCACCTCTCGATATCTCTTCAAAACTCCACCACGATTCTCATAACTATAAGCTATAGCTGGGCATTGTCTAACACCCCCATCTGCTATATATAGATAATGAACCCGCACCAAGTGGATCAGTCTGGTAAGATAAATGGGCTTTCATAATTAACATTCAGTTCATGGACTTGAAGCAGAACAGCCTTGGCTTGTTGTTGTTCTTTGAGTGGCTTTTGTTGGAAATGGTTTTTAAAAGGTTGATTGTATGTCTGAATAATAAGGCATGGGATTCATTAATCGACAATCAGTGTAGACAACTTTTGCTAAAGTCAGGTTCTAGTAACATTCAAGACCAAGGAATGGTGAGGTACAGAGAGCATTATGGATTCTGAGGATCAGAGTGACTCACTTCATGGAGAATTGATTTCCCTAGTTGAGGTCCCTTGGAGTAACAGCTTAGTTGGACATAAACCAATCCCGAACAGATGAAAGACAGAGCTTACTTTAATTGAGTTCAAGAAAGACTAGTGTCCATCTCAAGAGAGAAGGTGACTTTCAGAAGAGAATTAGCTGTACCAGATAAAAGTTCACACACACACACACACACACACACACACACACACTCAAAACACATTTAGCCTAAATGACATTGTCAGTGCCCAATGAGCTATCCACAGTCCTGACTGAGCCCAGAACAGTACACCCAATCCATTGCCCAAGCCTTGACATTTCAGCAACTGAAACTTGCTCCTCATTCATTCATTCATTCATTCATTCATTCATTCATTCATCCATCCATCCATCCATCCATCCATCCATCCATCCATCCATCCATCCATTCATTCAAAAATGCATTGATGCAGGAACTGTTTCAATCCCTCCAATATGGCAATAAACAATATGAGCAAAGGCCAAGTTCTCATAAAACTTACGTTCTCTTATACAAATCTCTCTTTTCTGGTGTGACAGAAAGGTGGCCCTCTCCTACTTCTTTAACTGCACAGCTCACCTACGCACTCCTGAACTTAATCCTACACGCCTGCTGCATTACCTAGAAACCCCCATGCTACACTCTCCTTCAAGACAGGGACACTCTCCATCTCTGTGAATTCTCGGACTTTACAACTTCATCAAGTCCGTGTGTCCCTTTAGACTTTAAAAATACAGGGCTCAGCAAATAATAGAAACAATACGTGAAAGTTAGAAATATTTGGTAGGATACAAGACATATGCATGACATGACTACACTCAGGGCATCTTAATGTCATTCCTACTGCAAATGAAAAGTGGCTGCTGAAGACGTGAGAATAAACTGAGGTTGATGGTGAACATGACTGAAGTGCATATCAATTTGAAAAGAAAATTCAATCTGCTTTAAATGCCACCGACAAATTGTTTCAATCATACTTATGCTCTGAGTTATTTGTGCTCAGAAGGTCATAGAAACATGAATTTTCAGCTGGAAAATATCTCAGGAATTATTCAGGGCTGCAATTTGTACCTTGCCATTAATTGACCGAGTGACACCAGGCAACTCGCTTAGCCTCGGTGGCCCTCAGTCTTCCATTAGATGAGGCTAGATGATCTCTACAGACCTTTATTGCATTAAAAGTATGTGGCCACTAACCTCTTTGTTGGAGAGAAGGAATATAAAGTTCACAGTAGTGACATACCCAAGGTCAAATGGGAAATCCATGGCCAAGCTGGCACTAGGATCGAAAGCCTGGACTTCTTTCATTGCACAGGTTTAAACGTCACCCAGGGGTTAAAGGAAAGGCCAGCAGATAGGAATGTCCAGGTAATTGTAAGTTTCACGTTGGGTGGTCAGGTCCTAGCAGGCAGGGACTATAACTTACCTCCTTCTCACATAATCTAACACAGTACATTGCTGGGCTAAAGGTGTCTCAAAATATTTATTACATTATTTAAAATTTAAGAAGTGAATTAAGTGAAGACACAAATGACTGAATAACTGATTATAAAAATAACATTAGGCGCTATGCTTGGAGTGCTCGCTATATATTAGGCATTTTAAGTACATTTTAAATTTCATTTTTCATCTCATTCTCACAACAACTCTTCAGTATAAGAACTATTCTCCTAATTTTTACATAGGTAAAAAATGAGGCTCGTATATGTTAAGTGACTTGTCTAAAGCCCTACAACCAGTAAACAGAGAAGCAAAGATTTGAACCTGGTTCTGTCTTATTTTTCAATAAGTAGATATTTCAGTTCTACTCTGGTTCACTAAATGCTTGAATGAAGAAATAAATAGATGAATGGATTAATGACTAAATGACGTAGTAGTCTGCTGTTGTCTCATGTGGTTTGGGCCATATTGTCAAAGATTTTGAATACAGAATTTAGCATGATGCCACACACAGGCAGAAATTTAATAAAGATGTTTCACAATAGGATTTACCCAGGATGACATTCTTGAGAGACAAAGCCTGATCCTTTGAACTGTTTGGTGCCGCATATTATGGGACCAGAGCAAGTAGTCCTTGAGTGTTCACACTCCAGCTTCAGAGAGGTGAAGAGTAATGGTAGGGGAGCATAATGCCAGCCTCTGGCAACATTTCAAGCCTTCGCTAAGCCTTCACTGGGGCCCTTCTTTGCCTTGGTCCTTGATTGGTCTGTTCTCATCCCATCCACTGCTGGATGGTAAATGTTTAATGACTGGCTTTCTGAGGAAAATAAACCACGATTTATAATATTTACTAATTTTGTTGGTATAAATACCCTCAAATAGCTAATTTCCAAGCTATCTACATGACATAGTTGAGAAGAGATGATAACAATCGATTCTCATGAGTCCATACAAGCCAGCTCCAGCACACTATGGGTCCAATTCTATAATCAGGCCTATGAGTGGTACTAATTGTTAAAATCCCTAGAAAAACACACCTGAGCTGGGCTATGGCGCACAGCCAGGAACACCCAGCCAGGTTCATCCACACATCATGACAATCGCGTATTCTTCAACATAAGCATATCCCCACTTTCCCCCCTTTTCCTGCCCAGCTGGGAGGAATGACCCTTCCTACTGACACATCCAATAAAGCGTTTAAGGCATGATGGGCAATGCTTGAGTTTGTTCAGCCCCATACATCCCACCCAGAGAAGAAGGGGCTTTTTAAGGGAAGCTGAGCCACCTTTGCCAGATGATCTAAGGCTTGAATATGTACACTGTTTGGGGATTTAGTTTTTCCATAACCTCCCAAATTCTAACTCCTGGTGAAAAGCAGCAGAGGAGAGCCCAGCTATGCCCTTGGGCTTGGGTGTTCCCGCTATCAGCTGGACAGAGGTGAAGGGCAGTTTCCCTGTTTCAGGGGCCAACGTCGTCTTATTAAGTCCTTGGTGGTTCTCACAATCTCCAGTTCCTAATCTCTCCCTGAGTTTTCTTCACTTTACCTTTCCCGTGTCACCCCCTGGCACTCGCCTAGTCCTCTCCCCCCGCCTCAGGGGTAGCACGTTCTCTACAGAACAGCACAACTGCACTGCTCTCTGGTTTCTGCAATCACTGCAAACGTTCCTCCTCTTTTCCTCAATCATGAAGTTCCCCCGGCTAAAACGCCTTTCTTACCCGTGCTCCCTAATGATTATATAAGGCTCAGCTCAAAGGACATCTTCTCCATGACGGAGCTCCTGAAATCCCCATCTAGAAAACATTACTCCCTGTTCTCCAGGCATGAGGTACCCTATTAGTACCTGTTCTTGATTTATACCATACTGTGTCTTTTATAATAGCTGCACACGAGCACATTCTTTCTATCCCTGTGAAAATGTGAAATCCACGAAGGCAGGAACATTGTCCAATGTGTCTGTGATTTCTCACAGCACTTCACACAGAGACGTATGAGTTTGGGAATTGAGAAAATCTTTCTTGAATGGAATCTAATGAATTGAAGTAAATTTTGCAAAGTGGGCCTGAGTCCAGCCCCAAGAAAACAGACAGGGATCTCATGTGCCCGTTTCTACCCTTTACTTGTAGAAAGTCCCATCCGTTTATGCCCTGAGGGACTTGTAACAGTAGGGCGCTTTGCTGGACATTGGGGTGGGAAGAATACAGGGCTACATTAGATAAAGTTCTTGGCTTTAAGGAGTTTACACTTTAGCAGGCTAGACAAGCTTTTAAACAATAGCTGGTGTTTTAATCAGACTTTTCATCAACAGAGAACTCTGATGATACCGCAGAAGTCATCCATTCAACAAAAATAAACGAAAGATATTGAAGAGAATAGAATTTTAGAAGGTGAGTAATTGACAGATGGAAGACATGTGAGGTAGAGGGAAGAGACAGAACCTCAGTCGGAAGGCAAGGGTGTGCGGGGAGAGTGTGAGCACGGAGTTGAGAATCAGAGGATGCATCTGGGGATGTGGTTGAATGGAAGGGTGAGGCCAGAGCATCCTAGAGGTCAGGGGACTGGCTACTGGTCAGTTCTTAGCCATCTGATTTCTCTAAAGTTGGGAAATATTTAATTTGAGTACATATATAAGTGTATATGGAGGAAGAAACTAAATCATGGTGTATGCAATTGTTTCAGGGAAGATGGAAAGGGAAAGTCCCTTCCTTCCTTCCTTCCTTCCTCCTTCCCCTTTCATTATTTTCTGTGCACTGATTATATGTCAGCATTATGTTAAGTTTTAAAGACACAGAGATGAGCAAGGCACACGTTTTGAATATCCCTTCCTCAGCCTCTAACAATGCTTACAGTCCGGTGATAGATGCAGACAAGAAGAGGATAATGACTCTGAACAGGGACAGAAACTATGCCATGTACAGGTGTCAGAGCAGAGAAGGGGGCCCTTTATCTGCTCAGGACTGGGGATGAAGAGTCAGGAACGCCTCTGGGAGGAAGGATGTTTGGGAGGAATAAAATGAAAATAAAAAGAAGCCCCTGGTCTCTGAGTAAAAAGGGAAGAAAGCTCTTTCAAGGGGGAAGACACAGCCCACGAAAGGGATGTGAGCATGTGAGGCACGGTGTCCTCAGGGAGCTTCAGGAACCTGTGTACCTGGAGCCCTGGGCACACGGCAAATAGAAGCAGAAGATGAGGTGGCATAAGGGAGCGTGGGTTTGTCAAATAATGAAATTAACAGATAAGGTGGCTTGGGCTTTTCATGTTTGTACAGAAAGGAGAGGACTACTTGGGAAGAAGAGTGTTTAAAGCCTTGCTAGCCAAGGGTAGTCCTTGAGCCAGAAGCATGAGTAATAAATAGCTGGCAGCCAGTCAGAAATGCAGAATCTCAGGCCCCACTCTGGACCGGCCGAGGCTGCAGAAGCACTGGTCACAAGCACAGGGCTCCCGAGTTTGGATCTGGTCTGCCATCTGTCGGGGCTGTAACTTTGCTCCTGTTACTTTTCGTCTCTGGGTGTCCATATCCTCCGTGATGAAACTGAGAAGGTTGGTGGATTCTATTGACATTTTCAGCTACAAGAGGTGTGTGTGAGTGTGTGTGTTTAATATCAGGGGATATAGGTGGAAGCGCTGATCATTTTCAGAACTGGCTAACACATGCTCCCTGGATGACCTGCAGTTTGGAATTATGCCCTCAAGCCTGTGGCTACAGGAGAAGATCATTAGGAACCACAGACTTGCACCTGAAGGCAGATGAGCAGGGGAAAGCAGGTCAGACCCTCAGCGCTCACCACTCTGCTTAGCTGGGGTTTCACGGAGGGAGGCGAGGAATGTGATCACTTCTGTTCCCTCCCACCAATCACCTCGCCTCCTTGTTAAGGAAAGGAAGAAAATAAAGGAGCACCTATAGGACCAGATTCAGAGGCAAATCATTCTACAAGGTTTACCTGGCTACTGAGTGAGAATAATCAAGCGTGGTGTGTGTGTGTGTGTGTGTGTGTGTGTGTGTGTTGGGGGTAAAGGGGTACTGCATAGGATGACAGTGTCTTAATGCCCACATGACTTAAAAAAATTTTTTTTTCTTTATTGATTTCAGAGAGAAAGGAAGGGAGAGGGAGAGACAGATAGAAACATTGATGAGAGAGAACATTGATTGGCCGCCTCCTGCATGCCCCCACTGGGGGCTGGGCCCACAACCTGGGCATGTGTCCTGACCAGGAATCAAACTGGCGACCTCTTGGTGCATGGGTTGAGGCTCAACCACTGAGCCACACCAGCCGGGCTCAAATGTCTTAATTAAGAGAAAGAAGTTCCAGCGTCTGATCGGATGGTACACCAGAGCTGTATTTTCCAAACAGCTTCCCCAGTGTAAAGGCTGTGAAACTGTCTGAACAGACTCCCAACTAACCGAGAGGGAATGGTGGTTACAAAGCCAAGTCCTGGCCCGAGTCTGCAGATACACAGGTAGGCCTAGAGTAGCCCTCTCCTTACCCCTGAGCTGGTGCCCACAGAGAAGTGGGCAAGAACCTGGGCTGAGGGAGCTCGGGGCCACTGAGCCCCTCAGCTCTGCACGGAGGCTGCCCCGTGGCATCCGTGCCCCGTGTTTGCCAGGCAAGACTATCAGACTCTTGTTAACACAGAGAGGAATGAGGTTCCGGAGAAAATACACCAGCACGGGTGGCAGGAAGGAGCAGAGGACCGGGAGGGGCAAGGAGAGCTGGCCTTCGAACACCTGCTTCGTTTCTCACTTGCTTTGCGACCTCGGCAAGTCTCTCCTCTCTAACGCCCATCTCCCTATTTGTGGATGTGAATAAGTGCCGCTCACCGAGCAATACTAAGAATGAGCTACTGTCCGTTAACTAAGCATTTGCCATAAAGAAGATAGTGTCTCATGGGTTTCAAGGTTATTCATATGTTGTTGACTCACATTTCTGTCTCTAGCTAAGACCTTTTCTTTGTGCTCAACTTGTGGACCCCATGCCCACGTTCCACCTGCACTTGCTGTTTGACAGTCACCTTGAAGTTCTATTCAGACTGCACTGTGATCTCCCTCACTCAGCCCTGAGCTCCGACAGCACCTCCGGACTCGGTGAATGGTGAATCCATCCACCTCACTGTTCCGACAGGACCCTTTCGAATCACCTTTTTATTTATTTTTATTCCTCACCAGAGGATGTTTTTCTATTTATCATTAGATACAGTGAGAGGGAGGGAGAGACAGAGAGAAACATCGATGTGATAGAACCACACTGACTTGTTGCCTCCATGTCACACGACCCAACCAGGGCTGGGGATGAACCGCAACCGAGGTACGTGCCCTTGGCTGGAATTGAGCCTTCAAGTCATTGGTCTGCGGGCTGACCCTCTAATCACTGAGCCAAACCGGCCAGGGCTGGAATCATCTTTGACTCCTATCTCTCACCTCCCATATCCAGCAACAAATTCTGTCAAATCTATACTCTAGATACATCCGGAATTGGATTGTTTCTCACACTGGCTCTCCTAACCCCCATGGTCCAAGCCACTACCGGTTCCTGCCTCAACCAGAATAATAGTGTCCTTGAGCACCCGAGTCGATCGGCCGCAGAGCAGCCAGAGCCATCCTGTTGACACGTGGGTTAGATGGAGTTGCTCCAATGACCAGAGTCCTCCCACCATTCCTCATCTCACGCAGAGTAAAATCCAAAGTCCTTATCATTCTAGCAAGACGCTAACACCTCCCCTCCACGGCCTTCCTCTTCTCCAGTTTGTCTCCTGCGCCCCTCACCTGGCAATGCCCTCCAGCCCGGCGGGCCTCCTGCTAGTGCTGAATGGATGCCACAGGGCACTGGCCCTTGCTTGTCCCCCTGCCTGCAACCATCTTTCCCCGGAGAGTGGCATGTCTCCCCACTTCTGAAAGCGGCTGCTCAAATGTCTCCTCCTCAAGAAGCCTTCCCTGACCACTGTCTAGGTAATAACATGGAGCGATGCACTTAAAATGGGACCAGGACATGGCTGTTTACTTTTGTTTCACTTTAATTAAGTTACATTTAAATACCTACACATGGCTAACGGCTGCCACGCGAGACACTGCAGATTTCATGTCTCCCTGGAATTTCAACTTGATGAGGGCAGAGATTTGCCTGCTTTGTCGACTGCTGTGTCCCCAATGCCTAGAAAAGTGCCTGGCTGCCCCCCAACATCTGTCCAGTGGGTGGATACAGGCACATGCTGGGCGCTCTCTGCACACGAGGGCAGACACTCTGTCCACTCTGTGCGGCTGAAGAACACCCATGTGGTGTGTTCCCTGTGACCAACATCTCCCCATTTAGGGTGAGAAAGTTCTGGGGACTAGCACGGTGAATACAATGAACAACACTGTTATCTATGCGAAAGGGGCTAAGCTCTCAAATGTCATCATCCCAGCACAAAGTCGGAGGTGAGGTGCTGGAGGTGTTACCTTCATTACGGCAATCATTCCACACTATGCACACACGTTCACTCACCACCGCACACCTTACACGTGCGTGATGTCATATGTCAAGTACAGCTCAGTAAAGCTGGAAAAACGGCACGAAGAACATGCCGCTAGTAAGAGGGAGGCAGGATCTGAGCTCAGGGATGTCTGATGTCCCCCAGACACTTGGCTTTGTTAGAGTTGGACTACATGCTCTCTGCGGACCTAACCCTGACAGTCTGTGGTTTTGTGAGAACGTTCTCCCTTGTAAGTACATAGCTGAAGCACCAACTGGACTGATGGGCCTTTACGTAAAGCCCCTTGTCAGCCACTGAAAAGCTGTGATTCTTCAGGTGGAAGGAGGGCAGACCGTCCTCCAGCCCAAACCCCACGCCACCCCCGCCCCCGCCTCACCTGTTTCTGGGTCGCAGAGCTGCTCACAGGCATCTGTTGTCCTCTGTCCGCAGAGGTCTCTCACCCACGGGGAGGTGGCATTGATTTGATAGTACAGGGACAGCTTGGCCGGGTTTAACCAGTCGGAGATGTCCAGGTAGCTCCCTTCGCTCACCACGAAGCTGCTCCCTGTGGGTGAAACGAGAGAGAGATAGCTACTTTCTCCCTGATTTTAGGGTACAGATGTGTCTCACTGCTGATGCTGCAGGCCAGGAACACGGACAGGTACATACAAGTCACCGCCACCCCCACCCCCACTCACCCAAGGTTCCCGGTTCTCACTTGTCGATACACACTGACCGAGCATTTACAATGAGCCAATCGCATCAGCAGCCAGTAGAGACAGATCAGACATGAGAGCCGGTTCAGCCCAGTGACTAAGAGCCAGGCCCTGTGACTGAGTGAGACTTGGATTCGAATCCTGAACTCACCCTTACCAGGCATTGATTTGGGGCAAGTCAATCAATGCCTCTGGGCTTGTGTACCTCATCTGTAAATGGGAATATGGATGGAACCTACCTCGTAGGGTTAAGGTGAGGCTGGAATAAATGAATACAGATAAAGTGCTTAGCCAGTATCTGACTCATCCTAGGAAAGAATGATTCAATATTAAAATTTAAAAGAAAAAGAAAACGAATGTCCCCGTCACCTAGGCATCTCCGGGACAGGGGTCACTAATGCCCAAGGGGCCAGGTGGGTGAGTGGATGGGAGAGGCCAGTTGAATGTCAGGGGAATAGCTCAGCTTCCTGGATTAGCTTGTTCTGTTCTTTGTTGTTTGTTTGTTTTTCTGTGAGGGAGAGAGAATCAAAGGAATCTCCAGCACCTCCAAGAACAGAAGCAGCACCCGTGCGGTGGGAAGGCCTGAAAGCTGGGGGCCGGGGGAGACGGAGTGGACTGGCACTGCAGGTCCTTTTGGAGGGAGCGCTGCGGCCTCGCTGCAGACAGCCTTGCCCGCCGGGTGGCAGGCCAGCGTGGCACAGCCTCAGATTTTCTTCAGGAGAGACTGAAAATACCGACTTTTATGGTAATCATCCAATTTTTAAAAGTTGGCTTAAATTTGTTACTGAAAGCTTGTGTAGGCCAAACAAAAGGCCCTGGCATTGCAACTGATATTCTAAAATGTACCTTTAACACACACACACGTACACATATGCATGCACATATACATCTATGTATGTGTGTATATATATGCATACACATATGGATTACATACATATATGCACATACATGTACTCTTTGGGGGGCAAGGAACTGACACCCATTCAGGTTGGCTGCACACAGGGTGTGAATGGCAGTGTGTGCATTTTGCAATCTACCAGAGGAAAACATTTACAGGGGGAACGAAAGGTTCACACAGCACCAGGCTCCAGCAAGCTGGATGGGAGAGCTGTTCTAGATTCACGCAGACCTAGGGGCCTCCGCGGCAGATCTTCAATTGTTTCATAATTACCATGACTCAGCTCCTCTCCCTGAATCCTCTTCTCTCTTCCTCACTCTCCACCAACAAATCTTTCCATGTATGCAATTCAAAGTTCCAAAGGAAGAAGTCGGTTAAGAGGCATCCTATGGGTTTGAGGGCAACCTCTCTGTCAGGTCACATCAGACCCTGCCGGTTGACCAATGGTTGGGCTCTTCTCGGCTCTGGTGCCCTGCGGTGGTCCAATGGGTGATGGCCAGAGAGGCGGGGTCACATCAGACCTTACATGGCTGTCCTGAGGATCTAAGATTCCCTGAAAAGGGTCAGGGCACGGCCAGCAATGCTGTCTTTTCTAACTCACACAAACGTTATGATTTCTATCATCCATAGAAGAAGTGCTGAAGCGAAGCACAGGAGACAGTGTGATTTTGGGTGCGGATGGAAGAGGGGTCTATGGGAAAAGCAGAAGGAGTGGATAGCATCAGGCTCAGAGATAAGAAAATGACCGTATTTGAAGTTGGCCTTAAAATCTTTGGCAGCTACACAAAAAAAAAAGAAGCCTGCTGGATTCCATATTTCAAATTTCTGGCAAGGGAAGAGATGCAAATCTATCCGCAAAGCCATATTTCCCCCTTTGGAACTCAGCCCGAGCAGAAACATGTCACGTGGTCCTTGTGGAAGGCACCGAGCATCACCACCGACTACAGATTTTTCTTTTAAAAAGCACAGTCATGCTGTTTAAATGGATCGTTTTTGTATTTATTCTCACTAAAGACTGAGGGATGGATATTGAATTCTGTCCCAGGGCTGAGTCTGGCTAATCCCACTTCTTCAGGAAAGCTATAGTGCAGTGATAAAGAGAAAAGAATCAGCAAGACATCCATTCAGATCTGCACTCTGCTGTTTACTAGCTCCGCAAACTTGGGCGAGAACACAAATCCTCAATCATCGCATAGGAAACGTGTGAACGGCAATCCCTTCTTTCACAGGGTTAATATAAAGATTAAGTGAGACAATGCATTTCTCTTCAGTCAGATTCCCCAGAAATCGGACTCGAGGGCAGAGACGGGCGTGCAGGAGGTTAAGAGGTGTACTCCTGTAAAGCGACAAGGAAAGTGGGACTGGGCAGAGAGAGAGAAGGCGAATTGCATACAGTGGCAGCCAAGACCTCAGCTCATCTTCTAGGGAGCTCTGGAGCTGGGCTGGTCCTTCAGGGTTTTTCCAGACCAGGCCATTGTTCCTCCACATAGCCAGTCACAGGCTGTGGGCTATCCCTGGGGAAAAGACATACATTTGGGTGAAGCGGTCCCTTTCGATGGAGGGCATTTCTCGAAGAAAGACTTGGAGCGAGTGGTCAACCCCCAACCATCCTGGCAGCTGGAGAAGGAGTGCCTGTGTTCTCCCCAGAGATCTGGACACAGCAAATCTCCACGCGATATTGACGACGCTACGTGAAGTCCCCGGCACGTTGTGAAATCTCAACTCACAGGAGCTGTTTTGACTCCTCTTTGGATTTCCTACAAACTTGGAAGCTCTGAATGCAACACCAGTTAACAGATCTCTCTCAAATGTGAGAAATGTGACTCTCTTTGGAAGGGACTGACTCAAAAGTAGGTTATCCTCAACTTTAAAAAGACATGTTGCTTTAAGGGCAGAAGGGAGCGGGGAGCCTTTGAAGACTCTCTGTTCCAGTCCCTGGGGTGAATGTGTGATCCAGCCTGTTTACTAATCCTCACAAGAGGATAAATATTTCCCCATTTTACCAAGGTGATATGAGATTCAGAGAGAAATGGATTTAGCCAAATTTGTACAAGGAGTAAGTAGCCAAAGAAGAAACTGAATTCAGATTTTGCAGCATCCAGAGCTGGGACCTGCCCATCATTTCAGGCTGTCTTGAGAATCAGGGGCTTCGGTCGGGCTGCCTTCTGGGGTCCTCCTACATCTCTGTGCGTTCCCCTTCAGTGCGCACCCTGTCGTGTGGGAGGGCTTTTGCTTTCTCTGATAGCCTGTGACTTCCTGCAGGGACGAGGTGATGAGTAATTCATGAGTCCTTATCAACCAAGCCCTCGGTAAAGCGTCTGGCACATCCTGGAAGTGAGTGCGTGTCTGCGGAGTGAACTTGAGAAATCAAAGTGGCATGCTTGACTAGAGGCAAGCTCGCCTCCCTTCATCGTGGGACTGTCAGACGGAATGTCTCCACGCCGACTCCCAAGTATAATTCTTTTCATCCTGCGAGAGCCGGGATACAAAGTCAGCCCTTCAGAGTTTCTGAAACAAAACGTGAACCTCCCTCTCACGTCTCCTGAGCTCTGGTCCACCCCTTGGGCGTGTGATATGGACCATTCAAGGGGAGATGCTAGAGGGACTCAGTGTGACGAGGCCAGGCCGTATGGCACAGAGATGGCACTTCGGATAGTGAAAGAAAGTCACTGCACACGGAGTCACCATGACCTAATTCATGTGTTCACTTAACCATTTACGAAACCCTCCTTGCATAAGGAATAGACAGGGAGGATGAGAAGAAGGCTGAATCCGTCCAGAAAATTATGGGCTCCCAGGGGAGATCAAACGTATGCATCCAGAGCGATGATGCGAGAACTGCCTGAAAAGAACGGGCTTGTCTTTTGTTATAAGGAGAAGGAAAAAAACCGGGTCAGAGTGGAATCGCTGAAATGCTGCTCTTTAAGCTCGACCTTGAAGGACATGAGGGAGAACAAGCGAGGCAGGTGGCGTTTGTCCCTTACGGCTCGTCTTCAGACCTGGCTCATACTGGTCTTTATCTCTCCAATACCTAGAAAGTGTTCCACTCAACTCGTAGCTCCGTATGCCGTATTATAGACCCATCCATCCATTCATTTATATATTCTTCATTTAACAAAAAGGAGACCTACCATGTGCTGGACCCTGTCCCGGGATCTGGATGACTGCATGAGGGAAATCTGGTGTCTGTCCACTGAAAATCTGGTGTCTGTCCACTGTTATGGTTCAAGAAGGGAGTTCTGAGATTCCAAATATGAGGCAAGGCTTGTGTGCTTTTTAGTCCCCCTTTCTCACCCCCTCATCTAGAACGCACATTTCTTAAAGGTGAAGACCACGCCTTATTTAACTGTAATCTCCATAGTGCTTAGGGTATAGTAGAGGTTCAGAAGACGTTGAGGGCTGTGTGTGTGTGCGTGTGTGTGTGTGTGTGTGTGTGTGTGTGTGTGTAGGGGGCGGGGGAGAGAAATCGCTCAATAAGGTCACAGTGGCAGGCAAGCGACTCTCTCTGACTAAATTCTAGCATTACTTTGGGAATAAATAAATAGGAAATGAATAAAAATGCATTATTCCAAGTGTCTCATATTTCTGTAGTTTTCCAATGGACCCTTGTTTTATTTCCTTGACTTTAGGTCAAAAGTATCCTCCTTTTTCTGGGTGCTCTGAGATTCTTCTTTGTGCTCAAATTAATCTCCCCAGAGAGTAAGGACTCTGGAAATGAATCGTTGACAAAAAATCTCAACTTCAAAATGTCGCGTTTCCTTATTTTTAAATATATATATATATATTTTTTTTTTCTCCCACTGGCTTGTGGGAATATACATCATCTAATTAGCCAGATGGATTTTCAGTTCAGCCCAATCATTTCCTTATCTAGCATCTGAAGCCCGGCGTTGCTCGGGGGACTGCACGGGCACGGAGGTCCTCATTAACTCTGATCTTCAATTACATTGATTATAAGCCTGCTTCTGTAATTGTGCAGCATAGATCAGGGGTGAGCTGGGGAGCTCAGGCCACTCTGCAGTCTTCTATGAAAAGCCAGAGGCACATCGGTCCCCAAAGAAAGAGCAGGGTACAGACGAGAACTAAATATACCACGGAAGGAGGTGTCACCAGCAGGCAGGTGCCTCCCCCTTCCCTACATCCTGAATCGCGACGCAGACCTCGGGGAACTAGGACCGGGGATTCAGAAAAGTCCTGGGCACAGTGTTGAGTGGGGAGCCGAGGGCTGACAGATGACACACACGGCTGAAAGGTGGTCTTCACAAGTGACGCTCAGGGAGTTTTTCTGGCCAAAAGTACTCCCCTCTCTTTTCCTTCCCTCTTTCTCTGGGTGCAACATAATTAAAGATTTCCTGTCGTCCCTTACATCACGTATCCCCAAGATCCCATGCGTCAGGGCCTTGAACCTGGGAGAAATGTCTTTCTAGGGGACAGGATCAAAAACAAACTGTGGCCCGGCTGGTGTGGCTCAGTGGTTGAGCATCGACCCAGGCACCAAGAGATCGCCGGTTCGATTCCCAGTCAGGGCACAGGCCCAGGTTGTGGGCCCGATCCCCAGTGGGGGGCATGCAGGAGGTGGTCAGTCGATGTTCTCTCTCATCGATGTTTCTAGCTCTCTCTTCCTCTCGCTTCCTCCCTCCCTCTAACATCAATAAAGAAAAAAAACAAAACAAAACAAAAAAACTGATGAAGCAGAAATGAGACCATCTGCCTTCCACCCCGTACACCCACAGAGAATATGGCCACGCCTTCCTCTCGCCTCAGTCCACAGAGCCCTACGTCAGGTTTGAATACACTCCCCCACCTGCATCGACTGAGAGCTATTTAAGGAGTGAGCGACTGAAATCCACACACACGAGGCGAACATGACAGCGAGGCCTGTGAGAGCGGGCAGAGACACCCTGGATGGCTGGGAAGGCTCCCCTCTGAGACACCCGGCTCCAGCATCACGGGGGGACGGGTCTCTTACAACTGTCTCTCAGTCCTCAGGCACTCACCTCTGTGCCTTCACCTCCTGCTCTCCTCCACGCTCTTCCCTTCTGCCATTGTCGCTCCCTTTTCCCTGGATCGACTTCAACCTACTCCTCTGCACCATCTCCACCTGCTATGAACTTACTCTGTCCCCCCAAAATTCATACGTCGAAGTTCTAACCCCCAGGGCCTCGATGTGACTGCATTTGGAGATGGGGTCTTTCGCGAGGTAAATGAGTTCAGATAAAGTCATTAGTGGTGCTACTCCACTATGACAGGTGTCCTTATAAAAGAAAATTAGGACACAGGCTCACAGACGAAAGACCACGAGAAGGCATGGGGAGAAGACAGCCATCTGCAAGTCAAGGGTTGAGGTCCCCAGAAGAAACCAACCCTGCCAATGCCTTGATTTCGAACGTAGCTTCCAGAACAGGGAGGAAAGGCATTTCTGTGGTTTGAGCCTCGCAGTGTGTGGTCCTGTGTTACGGCAGCCCCAGCAAACCAATGCACCACCTGTCTTATTTGACAGCTCCCTCTTACGCTTGCGGTTTTCTCCATTTATTAGCCTTCATTTGGTGTCAGGGTCCCTATGGATCACTTCTCAGAATAAAATTTGCAGATGTATAAAACATAACACCTACTACCTGAACCAATAACCGTAATGCAGGTCTATCCATGCAGCCCTCGGGGGTTCACGGAGCCCAGGATGAAAAGCCTAGCCCGAGCTGTGCTATTTTCATCCCTTCCACTGATGTCCAGCCTGCTGCCTGACCTGGTTCCCAACATGTCCAACGTCACTGGGTGAAGAGAGGGGGCGGCAGCCAGACTATGAAAATATGCGGTCCTGGTCAAGTGTGTGAATGAGAGGACAACGACACAGAGAAGGAGAAACCTAGGCGATCACAGAGACGTTCCAGTGGCTATGTTAAAGAGGGCTGACGTCTTCCTTTATGTTCATGACATGGAAACACTATTTTTTTAAAGCTCTGAAGAATAGATCAGAGTTGTACGATGCTGTTACACATTTACTTTTCAAGAGTGTTAGAAAACTCCGAGTTCCTCTCGTCCAGGGTTTCTCAACCTTTTTTTTCTTTCTTTTCAACTAAAGAGTCTTTTTAGACTTTCCCTCCACTAATGACCTGCCACCCAGGAAATTTCAGGACCACAGATATACTGTGTGTCTGTCCGTGGGCTGTGCTTCTCCTGCACATAAAAAGAGCATCATGTCCATGCCCCTCAAGAATGATTTCATATCTTCGGAAGTGCTGTCCACACTGAGAATGCGTGCTCTCGTTAGAAATAACAAACCAAGGACGAAGGAAGGAGAGAGATGAGCCCAGGATCCCGCTGGCATTAATAAAATAACTAAACTGGGACCCAGACTTTCTGACTCCTGACCTCCTAACGCGGTGAGGCAGGGAGGGTCAGAGAGGTGAGCTGATGTTCCTGAAGCAGCAGAGCGGGAAGGTGCTGGGGCTGGACCAGAGCCCGAGCGCGATGGCGTCCCGCTCAGGGCTTGTCCCAGGACTGTAGGCGACCAGCAAGGATAGATCCCGGGGAGAAACGCGAGTTGTCGCGAGGCTAGAGCTCCCTCCCTGGGGTGTGATGTGCTCATACACCGGACAAGCCCATGTCGTGGAAGAACACAGAGGAACCCCTCACTCAGTATCCCTCAAACAGAAGCATGGAGGGGGACAGGCCACTTGTATTTTCAATGTTCTATGTTAGAAAAACCGTGATTTCCAAATGTGCTTCAGTCCCCAGCCCTGGTTAGGGTCGTGCGGGAGGCAACCAATCAGTGTGTCTCTCTCACATTGGTGTTTCTCTCTCTCTCTCCTTCCCACTCTATCTGAAGATAAATGGAAAAATATCCTCGGGTGAGGATTAAAAAAAACAAATCAGTGATTCTTGAGCCAACATGGTGGACAGTGGCTCCCAGACCTCAGAGGTCCTTTAGCTCTGACTTGCTAATAGTGAAAACTCCCCTCGCTGTCAGCTGCCAAGTAAGACAGGGGCTTATATGGGAGGCAAAGGGCCGGCCTCTGGAGTTGAACAAGCATGGATTAGGTCCTAGCCCCACCACTGAACGGCTGTGTGACCTGGAACAAACTGCTTGATCGTGGTCAGACTCCTTCACCTCCTCATCTGTACCACGGAGACACTTCCTACAGATTCTGTCACCACTGGGTAAAATGCACTGGAATTGCCTAAAGACAGGACTCTGCCTGGCTACGCCCTCTGTGTTCCAGGGGACAAACTACACAGCAAACAACTCATTCGACATATAAGTGTACATCTATCCACATATACCATACATATTACTGTGTATTTCATATGTTTATATGTTTGGATAATTGTGTGCGTCTATGGATACATGCATACATATATGTATACATCAGCTCAGGTGATTCTATGAATAATTGTATCCTATGTGTCCAGTGCTTTCTGGAGTTGTGCAAGATGGTGGTCTCCCCTGGGGCACAGTAAGACAATAGCTTCATTAAAAAAAACCCAAACCACCTTTCTCCTGCCTAACCAGGTATGCTCATTTCCCCGAGGCTGATTCACGACTATCTCAGCAGTGTCTCCTCTGATTTTCACAAGGTCCCTGGGTGCGGCAGGGGTGAGGGATACTACTTTCAGATGAGCTGCAGGCGTGAAGCAGCATTGGAGAGGCCCTAGGAGAACGCCTGGCACATACACGTGTAGTGAACACACGCCATGTGTGGCTGGCTGGGCAGCAGATGAACGCACGTGCCATGTGACTTTCTAGATCCGCCAACGAAACCGCGTTCCCTGCCCTGCTCCTGCTTCTTCGGGTCCACCCTCTTTTATAAAATATGATTCTTTTTACCTTTCCAAAAATATCTGCACAAACATCAGGGGCTGTTTGGAAAGACGGCTCACACCTGGGAGCCCCAAGAATAACCACATCAGCAATGCCTCCCGGATCTGTTTCATTAATTACTATGTTGTGGGTTCCATGTCAACTGACCGAATCAGGCCCAGGTCCTTGCCTGCTTTTGTATCTCTCAGTGAGAGTGTGTGTGTGTGTGTGTGTGTGTGTGTGTGCACATGCGTGTGTGTTCCTTTCTCTCTACATCTCTAGCCTCCTATTCTCTTCTCTTTTGTCCAGAAATAAATCAGGTGGGAAAAACAGACCTTGGAATGGGCAAACCTGGATTCAAGGAGTGCTCTTAGCACTTATTATATCTGAACGACCTTGCAAAATGCTTACTATTTCTATTCTCAGCTTCCTCATCTAGAAGGGCAGGAATAACATTTACCTTGCAGCACCTGCATTGGATATTAAAGGTGCCTGTGTGAGCACCTGACTTATTGGGCGTACTGACCAAACGGGTTTTTTTTCCTGCTGCAATTAATCTAATTGACCCAAGAAATAACTCTGGAGGGCAGGCATTACTTTTATTCCCATTTTACAGAAAAGGAAGTTCAGGAAGGTTAAAAGTGCCTGTTTTCAATTGCACAGCTAGGAAATGGATGATTCCAAAGAAAATTCAGTCCGCCTGTCTGAGTCTATGGCTCAGTCTGCACCTCCAGGCTGCCTCCCGTTCCTCACTTTAGGGAAAACCTATCCACACTAGTAAGGTGTGTGTGTGTGTGTGTGTGTGTGTGTGTGTGTGTGTGGCAGCTGTCGATATTCATCTCCGGTTACTTCTCTAAGTACTTAGCTTCTCGTGGTGGCTAAAACATAAATCAGAGAGCGTTGGGCGTGTGTGACAGAGAGAGAGAGAGAAATGGCAGGG
This sequence comes from Tadarida brasiliensis, assembly GCA_030848825.1. Taxonomy (NCBI): domain Eukaryota; kingdom Metazoa; phylum Chordata; class Mammalia; order Chiroptera; family Molossidae; genus Tadarida; species Tadarida brasiliensis. The sequence goes on along the minus strand of CM061269.1, from coordinate 16,225,624 downwards.
AGAAGGTGACATAATATTGTAATTCAATACTTAATGTCTCCAAAGACGTGTAATACATCCTCATGACATTTCCAGAAGATATTTTCTGGAAACTGGACAATAATTCAAATTAATGCTAAGCCTAAATCTAATTGTTTTATGATGCTACCAAGGACCGTGTGGGGCAAAGCTCCCGAAAATCAGAGGCTTCAAGTTGCATTGATGGGAGAGATTTCACTGCCTGGTTCCGATGAGAACAGCTGCCCAAACAGGATAATGTCGGTGCCTGGAGCAACATGATAGAGGAGATCCGCAGCTTAGCCATGGTGTAGCATTCAATCAGCCCTTCACCAGCCAAACCTACTATGAATTTGGGGAAAGGTAAGGAGAGAAAGGTAAGATTTTTCACTGAGGGCCAAATGAAGGTCTTGAGGCTCAGACAGGATACAGGATGGCTGAGATCCACGTTTCTGTTCTATGAGACATGAAGGACGCATTTTTTTTTCCCATTCTGTTCCCAGAGGCGGTTGGTGGGGTGTAGTTTGCAGGCACCAGGCTCTGGAGCCAGACAGGACTGGTTGGAACCCCAACCCAGCCACTTACAAGCCAATGGACTTTATGCCCTTTACTTGACTTTGTGAGCCTTGGGTCTCCTCCTCTATAAAGTGGAGGCAATAACGCCTACCCCTTACTCTTGTGCACAAAGGCACATTGAGGTGGTTGATGAGAAAAGCACATTGCCCAAGAACACACAGGAGCTTATCTCAGGTTTCAAACAATGAAATAGCAAATCAGGGTGCGTGCACGTGTGTGTGTGTGTGTGTGTGTGTGTGTGTGTGTGTGTAGGAATAGCAACAATCCTGGATGGATTTACACCAAGAGTCATCATCCCAACAGACTAGGAATAGGAAGGGAAGAAGGCATATTTAATATTTGCTTCATTCACTCCTGTGTTACTTTTGTAATAAGAGTACTGCTGCTATCAGTGCTACGACCGTGATTACTATTCGTGGTATAATTCCAACAACTTCAGAAGGTTTGGGGAGGAATGGAGGATAGAAGAGATGTAAAGTTATAATACTGAGTCACACACACGGAAGATGACAAATGCGCTTATTATTTCTCTTTGTCCCTAGAAACCGAGGCATGTGTTCTCTTTCCCTGGAGGCAGGGCGGGTGTTGGTAGAAGGAAGGCAGTGATGGACTAAAATGCTGCCCTCCTTCCTCCCACGCGGGCCTTTCCCAGCTCACCCTTCTGCCTTTGCTCAGGTTGTTCCCCTATTCCTGGAGCATCCTACTCACCACACTCATCCTCCCAGACCCAGCCAGCTAACGGCAAGCTTGTTCTTCCCTGGTCCTCTCACCTGGAAGTGTCCTGTCCTCCTTCTGACCCCACAGGCCTGGCAGAGGCTTATGCTTACATCAGTGTCACTACTAATGCATGTGTGTGGTGCACACGGACTGAGTACCCCCCCACGTGGCAAGCTGGTGTACTGAGTCTATCTACCTTGGAAGAGACGAAGCTTTCCGAGGGACAACCCATGCCTAACTCATCTTCAGTTTGTCATTTCTTAGCACAGTAGTTGACACTTAGCAGGAAATGAGCGAATATTTTGGATGGATGGATGGACAGATGGATAGATGGAGTGACAAATGCTGCCTTCAGCTACTTGAGGAATACTGCCTTAGTGTTATTGAATGGAAACCACAGAAGGAATCCACACAGTTCTCTCCCCTCACTCTCCAACAGCGCTTCAAATTTCACCTGAGACTCACTAATGAGCCTTAGTAACAGGCAATTTTTGGTTAATACTTAAGACACTGTGTAACACCTTTATACCCAATCTCACTTGATCCTCACGGCAGAAGATGGCAGGAGTTCTGGAGTCAGACAGACCTTGCTCAGCAGTTGTGTGGCTTTGGGCAAACTTATTTCCCTCTTTGGAACTCAGTTCTCCCACTTTAAAAAATGAGAAAAATAACAATTATGACCTCTAGGGTCACTGTCAGGAAGAAGTAAGTTAATGAATATAAAACATATTGAGTGGTTAGCATTCAGTTACATTGTACTGTGTATATGTGCATGTGTGATCAACAGAGTTATTATCACTCCCACTTCACGAAGAAGATGTTGAGGGCAGTGAAGACATTTGTTGTCCAAGGTGCACACAATTACTTGATGGCAAACCTGGGACTAGAGTCCAGATGTCCATTCTCTCAGCAGGCTGGTGGCTGTGTTTAAGTCTGAATGTATTTATCTGTATAGTCAACAAATGTTTATGGAGCTCCATACAGATGCCAGACCCAGTTGTAAGAACTGGGCATTCAGCAGGGAACAAAAAAGACCCAGAACTATACCACTTGGCCGTAGAGAGCATACAAAGTCAGGTAGGAGATAAACATTAAATAAGTAAATGCACCTACATTTATAAAACTACAAATAAGGACCAATGTGGAGAAAGAACAAAGTGTGTGTGTGTGTGTGTGTGTGTGTGTGTGTTGGTGTGGAGAAGGAAGGGTGATAGTATCAATGAAATAATGTTCCTTGAAAATAAAATGGTATATGCGATGTTTCTGAGATAGAAAATATAAATATGCTGGGTTCTGTTTTCAGTTGGAACTACCAGTACAGAACATAATGTTAACTGACCTGGAGGGTACATAGGTCACTTAACATATATTTATGTGTTTGCTTTCGAACGTAGTTGTCCTTTCTGGGATGCTAAGTATCTGATTGAGCACAGTTAAACACCCAAACCATGATTTCGTGAATCTGAACCAAACTCGATGGTGCAGTTTCACAATTTACACTACAGGAATGGGCAGCAGCAGAGGCCACATAAAAACCCAAACATAAACGGACATAATTTCACTTTTGCAAAGAAAATGTCAATTTTCTATATGTTTGTTGTTGTTAAATTCATTTGGATGATGAGGCCCTTTTGTTTTTTTTATAGAGAGAGTCTAGCACAGTGTTTAAGAGCAGAAATATGGAGTTAGGCACCGGTATTTATGTTCTGACCCTGCCACAAACTAACCCAGTGACAATGATCCAGTTAAATGGGCCTTGGTTTCTCAGCTATAATACTGTGGATAATAATTTCATAGGAGTCTGGCTGGTGTGGCTCAGTGGTTAAGCATCTACCCATGCACCAAAAGGTTGCTGGTTCAATTCCTGGTCAGGACACATGCCCAGTTGTGGGCCCGATCCCCAGTGGGGGGCGTGCAGGAGATGGCCAATCAATGTTCTCTCTCATCCATGTTTCTATCTCTCTCTCCCTCTCACTTCCTCTCTCTCTAAAATCAATAAAGGAAAACAAATTAAAAAAAAATCTCATTGGAATGTGGAAGGTCATGTATGTAAATTGAATTTATGCTGTTTTAAATTACTCACTTTTTATGTAAATTAGGTAATATATATAAAGTATTTAAAACAGTACCTGGCACATAATAAATGCTTAGTAAGTGTTGATTATTCTTAGACTATTCCTACCTGCACGTATCTGAGAATCCTATTGGGAAATACAAGAGAATGTTGTCTCGTTCAAACACAATTTAGCGAAAACAAACACTACCACCAAGATTCCTGCTTGAACAACATATTAGCTTTGGACATAACTGTGTAAACACAAGCTCAATCTGTGACTTATTTCTATTTCCTTAATTGCCTGCACTTGCTCTGGACCTCAGCCAGGAGTCAGGCTTTAGCCATGCCACAGATACTTCACACATCAGCTTGTGTGTGGACATAAACAAGAACACACACCTCCTGTTGCTCCTCATGGCTGCAAAGAAATGACATTAAAAGTGAGTGATTTGAAACAACTGAAATTTAATTAAAAACAAAATTAAAAGTTGTCCCAAGCCCGGCGCTTCAGCCAGCAAGACTCAGAGGAAATTAGTAAGAGATGCTAATAGCTGGATCCAATTCACAAGCCTCCACGAACAGCCAGTCAGAGGAACAATGTTGCACACTCTTTAGATGAAACAATTAAAGCTCTCTTCTGAGAGATACTCACCGAGAGTATCCCAGGGCAAAAGGAACATTATTTGCTGGTGGGCTGCTTTTTTGACTTTCTCATTTCCACTCTGGGGAAGTGCCCTGAGATCCCCCCCAAGTAGCATCTTCTACGGCAACAGAGAAGGACACAGATTTTGAAAACCAGACTTAAATGAGTAGAAGGTGGGGGCAAATTCCTTTTAAAAGACAACTGTCACTCACTGCCTGAAATTCTATGTTACCTTTGAAACCTCAAATACTCAGGCTCCTAAGTGAAATTCGAATCCCACTCAAATGATGGACCCCAAATGATGAACCAGCAAGTGTTGGCTGAGAATCGGGGACTGGGTGCCGGGATGACTGAATGAGCTGGTTCCTGGGGTGTCACCACGGACGGAACCAGAGTGGGCAGTGGGGCTGTGTCTGAGACGGAGCAGACAGGCAGGTCTAAGACAGGCCAATCTGTCCCTGGTTCTCAGGGCAGCCTGGAGGCTGGCAGAGGGAAAGAAGCGAAAGCCAAGTGAACAACCAGGAAGCTACAGGAAGTGGGCTGAGGGCAGCGAGTGAGGGCAGAAAGAAGACAGGAGAAGGGGGTCAAGCTAGGCTGCTAGAACTTTTCATGAGTGCCCGCTAGCTGGGATTTTTTTCAGTGGGAGACAGTGGTGTTTATTGCACGGCGCTACACAAATGGAGAATGAGCGGCTTGTGCTGGAAAAACCCCAACTCCCAGATCCAGGGTCCGGGGCAGGTTTTTAAAGGTGTGGGGAGAACAGGTACGTCGAGGCCTTGGCTGGGCACGTTTTCATTGGAGGCCTTGGAGCTTGACCATTTATGGTGAGGGGTGTCAGTGTGGCATCTTCCTGGACAAAGGACCCTTGGCTTCTGAAAGGCTTCCAGTGTTCAAGTTCTAGTTATGTCCTGGTCCTTTGGTTCTGGGCTTTTTTTTGGGGGGGGGGCAAGGGGGTGAGACTTTGGTTCCAGCTTAACTTAAACACACAAAGTTGGGGCAGACAGCAAGTGCCCTGAGCAAAGGACTGCTCGTCAGAGCCCTGCTTCCCTGAGGAACCCTGCATCACAGAAGACCCAGGTCCTTGCTGATGGAAAGGCAGCGAGGAACCGGGTATCACAGAGACCCGGGTCCTGCTCATCTCTGCAACCCCACCTGACCCAGTCCCCCAGCTCAGAAGATCCTGTTCCAGCTTCTCTGTCACTCAAGTCGCTTTTCATTGGCTGTTTCCTCTGCCTGGAAGACCTTCCTCCCTTGTACCCTTCCCGTCTCAGTGTTGCCCACCTCCTCAGAGGTCTTCTCTGACCACCACACCTGAGCATGACATCCTGACTCTCCTCTTCATTTACGTGACTGTACACCATTTAGGTTCTTTTCACAGCAGTTCTCTGTATTTCACTGCCTCGACCCATTTCGTTATTTTGCTGATTTGCTTTGGTGTCTGTGCCCGGCTGAGAATGGAAGCATCCTGAAGGCAGGGGCCTCCATAATGCCTCTTTCAGGACAGCATCCCGGTCACTCCAGGACACATGGGAAACATGAAAAAGATATTTGTTCATTGAGTAAATAAGTTCTGTAGTGATTAAATAAAACGCTGTAGGTAAAATACCTCATCCACTGTCTGCTCCACCAGGAAAACATGACGACGTTTAGCTGATACTTTTATAATGCTCAAACATTACATTCATTAGGATTCTAATAATTCTTGATCCTGGGAGGACAGGATGGAGAATGAAAAGACGACTAGAGGGTTCCAAAGGCCACTTGGTGATTTCACATGGTTTTGCGACACCCAGTGTGCCCGGAGTATGTGCTTCTTGTGTAGACAGACCTTACCGGGGGAGTGAGGGTGGGAAGGGGGTGGGGCTGGGTGCTGCGGGGGGCCGACTCAGCAGGTTGATCTGGGAAAGGGGGGAAGCTGAGACCAATTCTGAGTTGCACAAACCAGTTCCATCCTACCCTCAAACAAATTCTTTGAGGTGGAGAACACATTTGTCCGAGCTCAACCTACCCTTCGTGCTCAACTCCACCCCTACTTTCTCCAAGACTCCTTCGAGAGCTGCCTCGGTGAGAACCATCTCCTCCATCTCCTGTTCTGTCTCTGATGCAGGTTGGGAAACAATGTCTCCCGGGCTGGAGTTGGTCAGACCAGGTGACCTAATTTTGGACTTCAACATCAAATTGCAATAAGGATCATAATAACAATATTCAATGTCTCAGATGTTGTTGTCTTGAATGGGAAACAGATCTAAATATACTGGGCTCCCTCTACGTTGGATACTGTAATGAAACCAGGAGGCTATTAGAGGTGGAAGAGAGGCCCTGCCTGAAGTGGTGTGGTTCAGTCGGGAGATGACTAGACAGACAGGTGTCATGGAGCATTGTCGGGTTGTGATGAAGATGAAACGGGGAGCTCTGGGAGCACAGTGAGGGGCCCCCAACTCCTCTGCGAACAGCCACATCTAAGCTGAATGTTGAAGCCCCAGGAGGCAGCAGCTAGGTGGAGTGGAGGAAAAAGAGGCTTTAGGCAAAAGAAAAGGAATGTTTGTAAAGGAACAAAAGCAGAACCTGGGCCTTGAGGACATGACCGTAACACTTGGCCAGAGTGCAAACAAGGCGGGAGATGGCGAAAGATAAGGCTGAGAATACATTCTGGCTCTCAGGTTCTGCCTACACTGTGCCCACAGCCCCGTGCCCACACCCCCGTGCCCACACCCCTGTGCCCACACCCTGTGCCCACACCCCTGTGCCCACACCCCTGTGCCCACATTCTTCCTCCTGAGGTGGCAGAAGCCACCATTTTTGTTTTGCAATACTTTTTTATATTATTATTATTACTAATTCGTTTTTGTTACATATGTTTCTCCTTTTTCCCCCACTGACACCCTCCTCCCCATCGCCCCTGCCCCATCCCCAGCTTTGTTGTCCATGTCCATTGGTCATGCATACATGCATATAAGTTCTGTGGTTTATCTCTCCCCGCACCAGCCCCCCTCCCCTGAGGTTTGTCAGTCTGTACCCCACCTCTATGTCTCTGGGTCAATTTTGTTCATCAGTTTGCTTAGTTCATTATATTCCATAAATAAGTGAGATCATGTGATATTTGTCTTTCTCTGCTTGGCTTGTTTCGCTTAGCATAATACTTTCCAGGTCCTTCCATGTTGTCTCAAAGGATAAGAGATCTTTCTTTCTTACAGCTGCATAGTATTCCATTGTGTACATGTGCCACAGCTTTTTTATCCACTCGTCTACTGATGGACACTTGGGCTGTTTCCAGATCTCAGCGATTGTAAATAGTGCTGCTGTGAACATAGGGGCACATATATTCTTTCTGATTGGTGTTTCAGGTTTCTTAGGGTATATTCCTAGAAGTGAGGTCACTGGGTCAAATGGCAGTTCCATTTTTAACTTTTTGAGGTAACACCATGGTGTTTTTATTTAAAGGCTTTGTCAAAAGCACAGCCTTTCATGAGAAGGGAGAGGCAGAACTTGGAGAAGGGGGTGGGGTGGGGAGAAGCCTTCATTTCTAACTGATCCTGTATTTCGGATGTGACACCCACTCGAATTACCAGGTTCCTGGGCCCACATTCAGGCCTCTGCTTCCATGGCAGGGCCCAGCACATTCACACTGTGTTTGAGTTTCTGCAGGAAATGGCCACGCCCGGAGCCTGCACACTCACTAGTCACATCAGCACCCGTGTGGGGGCCTGGGACAGATCACTTTCTCCATCCCCCATCCTGGCCCTAATGCTACAGTGAGACCTTACCTGAAATATTATTCAAATGATTCAAACCCTCAGGAGAGCAGCCTTCAGAGATCCGGTGAATTAATTTTGCTCACAGAACACAGTGACATCTCTTACTAATAATTTTCATCCTGGCAGGATTTGTAAAGGTCCTAATCCTGCGTGTTCCTCAAAGTTGCTTGCATTTTTCTTTTCTTTCTTTTTTTTCTACAAACATAGCCCAGAGGCAGGCATCTGAGTCTTGGAGGCACATAAGAAAGCCGGGGCATGAGCAGAATAGTAACAGTAGCTGGCCCTTGAGGGTGTTTACCACGGGCCAGGCTCTCGCGTTTAACAACTGAGTCCTCACAGTCAGTCTGATTCGGAGTGCATTAGCAACCTACCTTCCAAAGATGAAGCTGCACCCTGGGGATGGTGCAGTTAGGATTTAAACTCATGCATTCTTGTGTTGGTGTCCATGCTCTTAACCTCACACTTCCCCGCTGGGCAGAAGTATTTTTATTTTGATGTCTGGAGTCACCAACCTCCCAGGGATCCCAGGAGGCTACAGCCAAGGAGTCCTTAACCCCTTTCCCTCCTCAGCCCCTCCTTATAACGAGTTGCTAATTTTCCCTTATCTTCATTCACACTTCTAATGCCCTTGGTCAGACGTTACCATGTAGACTACGTGTAACAGCCCCCTAATCGGCTCCTTGCCTTGCTCCCTCGGACTCACCTTCTACACTGGGTTGGTCAGTCTGCAAACTCTTACTGAGCATTGAGTGTGTACTGGAGATTTTGCAGGAATGAGACAGCTACACTCTCTGCCCTTAAAGACTTCAGCAGCATTAGCAGGTGCTGTTGCTGACGGAGTATTGACCAGTGTCGAGCACTAACCAAGCACATTCTAGGCAGTCATTCAGTTGCCCTTTGAGGTGGCGTATTGTTATCATGCCATTTCACAGATGAGCAGACCGAGGCTTAGAGATAAAACAACTAGCTCAAAGCTACACAGCCAGGGAATACCCAGCGAGTGTGATTCTGCAGCTGAGACCCATAGACATCGAATAAGCAATTGTAAATGAGATGAGTGCCAAAGGGGGAAGTTCGGACTGTTTGACAGGAAGATCTAACTCAGATGATGAGGGCGACAGTGGTGACCATGCCAATGAAAACTAATTACCACCGAGTGCTTCCAGCCTGCCAAACAGTCTACTAAACATTTGACTCATAATATCTCATTCCATTTTCCTAAGAGGGAGCTCCTGTTATCACACCCACCGTACAGATTAAGAAACAAGCCAGAATGGTTAAGTAACATCAAACAGCTAAGAATTCATAGCCTGGGTCTTTTAATTAACATCTTGCATTGCTTTTTGTACAAGCAGCTGTGACCCCCTAATCTCTCTTGTTTAAAGTCGTCCCGTGGTTGCACAACCCCAACCACCTCCATGATAAAAGCCGAACACGGAGAGCCCTGCTCTTCCTGTCTGTTGCTCCCCGTGGTCCTGTGGCTGCCACGTGGAGCCCCAGATCTCTGGAAGCTATCTGCTCCCGCCTCACCTTTGCTCATGCTGCTCCCTTTGCCTGGAAAAATCTATCTCCCTTCTCGTCCTCACTCTTCCCCACCATCGCCAACAGAGCAAACACTCTCACGCCCAACCCCTGCCCATCCAGCTTCCTCCAAGGGGGCAAGTCTTCTTGCTTCCTAAAGCTTTACCCAGATCTGTCTAGTGGAAAACACTCCAGGCTTCCCTGCGACCTTGCTGACTCTTGTCTACATGCCCCACCGGGTCCAGGTTATGATCTGTCTTCTGTTGTCATCTGCATAATTAGCACTTCCTGAGTATCTGTGGGTCTATTTCCATGTCACTCTCAGATTCATCCTCGTCAGCACCTTGTGGCACAGAGGCTACGAGCTGAACGTGTATAGATGGTGAAGTCTGAGGAGTGAGGTGACTTGGCCAAGAGTCATCATTAGGAGGGGAAGGAGTGAAGATTTGAACCTGAGTCTTCCCGTTCTAAGTCGCACACTGCCTTAGGGCTGGCTGTGCCTGAGTTTGCCCTAGAATGCGAGTCCTGGCACTCAGCAAGTCAGCAGAAAGTCTTCAAGTATGGATTCACTGAGAAAGCCCAAACGGGAATCAGGGTTAAAGCAGAGGAGGGGATGCATGGGGTCCAGGGGTGCTCCAGGCTTCAGGAATGATTCCGGCTGAGGGTAAGACGTCCAGGTCTTCAACGGAGTCTCAGCAAGTCACCAACAGCTGCCAGAAGACCCAGGGCTCTGCAGCTGCAGATATATTTGTCTTAGATAATCCAGAGGAGCAGCTGGGGAGGAAAGCCAAATAGCAAGTTTCTGCTGAGCACCAGAGCCGGGATGGGGAGGCAGGCAGAGAAGTGGGAAGGATGTGCAGAGAGGGGGCGGAGCGGGAGGAAAGATGCGCAGGTTTTAATTATGCCTCCCATCTCATCATTTCCCCTCTGAATCCGATGCCTATCCCCCTTCCCGTACTGTTGCTGGCATTCGAGACGTTCAAGGTCCCTCGGCGGCTGACGCGGGGAGCTGTAGATGGAGAGGCATCCTTCCCACCAAGGCCTGGCTGCCCAGCACGCCCTTTCTCATCGGCAGCCTTGGGAGCTTCGGTCCCTGCACAAGCTTGGCTGTGATCCTTCTGTGATCCTTCTAAGCTTTCTTCAAATGGCAACTTGTGGGCTGTAAAAGGTTTGCCTAGCTGCCTCTGCTCCCAAGATCCTTGCTCAGGGGGCTGCCTGGCCCGAACAAGAGCTGGAAGAGAGGACTCGGGATACCAGTGGGTTGGCGGCATAAAATCTTCGAAGGTCACGTGCGTAATGAGATGAGCAGAGGGTAGCTCTGAACCCCAAGCACTCATCCTCCTTTTAGAGTGCTAGGGCCGGGAGAAATGCTAAGCACCATCTGGTTTTCTTCCCACATTTTGCAGTGAAGAAACCAGGGGCTGGAGAAGCACAGACGTGCCACAGGCCATGGTGCGTTCCCGGCGGAGCGAGAGCACAGTCTTCATCACGGATTTCGTGGTCCACCACGTTCTGTGGCTGCTGACTCAAAATCATTCTCCTCGGCCCTTTCCTGCCTGGGTGACGTTGAGGTAGCCACAGAAATTCCTTGGGGTTGAGTTTCCTTTTTAAATTTAAAATGGGGATGATGCCTGGACCGACTTCGTAAGGTAACAGAGTTAAATGACATGATACTTTCCGAGGCCTCTAGCATGAGGCCATGTGCTGTGAATGTGACGAATTCTCAGCGCTGCTATTACCGCAGCCACAGGGAGGCTTGAACAGCAGGGTCTACGCCAATGCAGTGAAAGCGTCCATGCCCCCTCTGAGAAGCCTGCCGTCGCCATCACCCACTCCAGGTACATTGTCAGTGGCTCAAACACCTAGCTCAGGTATCGCCTCCTCAGGACATCCTCTCTTGACATCACTGCCCATCTCCAACCTGGGGCAGGGGAGGGGCTCCCCTCCTCTATGTTCCCACAGTCCCCGGAGCAACCCCCCTTATGACTGCATTTCACATTTCATCTGCTTGGTGTCTCACTACCGCCAGCTGGGGGAGGCCGGAGAGGACGTCGTATCCATCTCTGCCGCCCTAACACCTGAGCGGGCCTCAGATAAGGTGATGTGGAATACAGTCACATGCCACCGAACAACAGGGATACATCCTGAGAAACGCTCTGTTAGGCCATTCGTCACTGTGCAAACATCATAGAGTGCGCTTCCACCAGCTTGGACGGTACAGCCTACGACAACCTAGGTCCTGTGGTATGCCACCATTATATACGTGCGCCATTGTGGGCCGTTATGCTCAGCATGGCTGTATTTGTTGACCCCAGGAAGGGAGAGAAGGACGAAGGAAAAACCAGGTGCTACATATGACAAGGGATTAGTATTATTACTGAGGAATTTTTCACTGTTAGCTTTTCCTTGTGACTCAGCTAAGCCTCTCTGAAGTTGTGCCTTCTACTTGCACGGCCATACCCACGAACTCCTCTTTCCAACCCATTTACTGTCTTCATCAACGATAAAGCTAAGAACAAACAGAAAGGACAAAGAACAACACTGTCAGTATCATATTTACTCTCATAGCTGGCCAAGGCCTTCTGCACTCATCGGCCTAGCAGCACTCACTTGAGGCAAGGAGTACTGACATTGCTTTTGGATGGAGAAACCGGGACTCCGGGGGTGAATTAGTATACCCAAGGTCAAAAACCGGAAAGCAGGAGACCTGGGAGCAGAACCCACATCTCCTAGGTCACAGATCAATGCACTTAACCTCTGTACCATGTTACCTTCTTTCTCTCCCAGCACTGCAGCAGTGACTCAACCCTCCATCGCCGAGCAAACCCCAAGCCAATAACAATAGAACGTCTAACTCCATAATAGAGTCTATAAGGGTCTCAACGTGTGAATTCACCAACAGAGGCCCAATGGGAGTCAGGGTGCTCCGTCCCATCAAACCTCCCGCTCCCCATTCTCTGATCCCAGTCTTAAAATCAAGGTAGCCTGCTTCCCACAACAGCAGAATGGCATTATTAACGTGAAAAATCACATTTCCCTACCTCTCTCGATGATCCTCTGCCCCCAGTTCCAGAAACATATTCTTCGGCCCCATTTGCTACCAAAACACAGAAATTAGTCTCCAATTGTGGATGTCAAACTCAGTTATCACTTTTGTTAAGAAGGAAAATTAGTAACAATTCATCCTGGTCGGAAGCCAAGCTAACACCTCAGCACAGAGTGTCATTAAAAATCCCAACCCAACTGGCAGCTGTGATAAGTTTAAAAGCTCGAACATGCTCAGCTGTTTAGGACAGGCTTCCAGGGCTGATTCTCCCTCAATCCCTTGTCACTTTCCCTTGGGGACTGGTTAGCATTTAAGAAAGACATGGCTTGAGGCATTTTTCCCTTCCACGGTTCTGTGGATTTAGACTTTCCTAGTGTTGAGAAAAAAAACAAACACACAAACAAACCCAACGATTCCACTCGGGGCGGAGGGGGGGAGGGGGGCCGTAGCCACTGGTTCCTGCACTGGCTCCAGGCCATTGCTGAGCAAGCTGTCCATTAAGTACAAGAAGGAGGAGAGGGGAAAAGTTTCCACAGTTTGTAATTATGTGACCAGTTCCATTACAGATCTCGTTTTAATTCCGACGGAAGCCCAGCGTCGTCTTCTCCCTGCGCTCTCTCGCGAACAGTTATTAAATCTGGGTTGGAGTTCAACCTATTCTTCCTGATTTCAGCATATTAACATGGTTTATTGGTATTTCATCGCCACCTCCCACGTGGGTGTTCTGAATCTCAGCTCAATTTATATTTCCCCCTCTTCCTGGGCTCTGGGATAAAGCTTGTTTCATTTTGATGTTGGGGGAGACAGGTGAGTTTGATTGGAGCTTCTTATCTTTGGGGATGGGAACAAACACCTGGGGGAGTGAAGTCAATCAGAGAGGAGGAGGCAGCCTCGGATTTCTTGCACTGTCATTCCCTAGGATATATCTTCCTAGGGCATCTGGTCCACCTGCTTGCCCTCCTTCCTTTTATGTTTCACAGACATCATTTATTATGTCTACTGAGTCAGAAGCTCTGTCAGGTATCACAATAGGTTAGGACATGAATACGCTTTGCCCTTTGCCCTTTAGGAAATTAAAGTCCAGCTACTGAAATCGTTTTGAGGGGGTGGGGGTTGGAGGTGGAGGGGGATGGGGATACCAAGCTATGTGGACACTGTCCTAGGTGCTGGAATATAATGTGCAAAATAAACAAATATAACCTCTATCCTTATGAAGCTTATACTATGGTGAGAGACTCCAACATTAACTAAATAAGTATATAATTACAAATTGGAATCAGTGCAATCAAAGAACAGAGCAGGGCTTGAGGAGAATGGTTCATAAGGGATCTAACAGAGGCTACGGGGAAAAAAAGAGGTCAATTGCTGTAGGGTAGATGAAATTGGTCCAGGAGAAACTGGATAGGAGAGGTGGGGAGAAATTTTTCAGGCAGCGAGAACAACCTTTGCAGGGGCCCTGAGGCAGGGAGCAGCTAGGGATATTTAAGGAACCAATGTACAGAGAGTGGTATAAGGTGAGGCTAGAGAGGCAGGCAGCAGCCTGATCTTGCAGGGACTTGAAGGTCATGTTAAGAAGTTCAGTCTCTATAACAAATACAACAAAAAGTACTTGAACAGTTTTATGGGAAGATGCAACATGTTGAGATTTTTTTTATTTTATTTTAAAATATCACCGTCTGCAGTGTTGAGACAATACTGGAGGGAGGCAAGATTTAATGAAGGGGCCAGTTCTCAGGACTATGACAGTTGTTCCAATGACACAAACATACCAATAACGATAATGCAAGGTGGACTGTGGGATCATTAGAAAGGAAGAAATAGAGATTATTTCTGACAGGGGTTTTCTTTGAAGTTTTGGGTTTTTGTTAAATAATATTTTCTGGAGGAAGGAGAAAATTAAAGTAGGATTTAGAGCTAAGTAAGGTTGCAATATAAGAAAATTAGGAAGGGCATTCCTGGTGGAGGTCAATGTTTACGCAAATGTATATAGAGAGGCAGATATAAGGTAAGATAAACTATTTGTGAAAACAGCATGAAGTGTGGGCAAAGGACTTAAGGACAAAAAAGGCAGAGGCTACCCTGCAGAGCATTTTATCACCTGAACACGGTCCATGGTGCTCCAAGGTCTGCAAGCAACGCTAGGAATGTGGGGTGCAGCATGGAGAATATAGTCAATAACACTGTAATAACTATGTATGGTGACAGGTGCGTACTTGAATTATAAGGAGGATCACTTAGTAAATTATATAATTATCTAACCATTATGTTATACACCTGCAAATAATATAAAATAATATTAAATGTCAACTGTAATTGAAAAAATAAAATTAAAACAATAATAATAAAACAAAGCCCCACATAATTCCAGAGAGCAAAGTGTCCGGAGAAATATTCTTTTTTTTCTTTATTGATTTTAGAGAGATTGGAAGGGAGAGGGAGAGAGAGACAGAAACATCGATGAGAGAAAACATCAACTGCCTGCCTCCTGCATGCCTCTCACTGGGGACCGGGCCCACAACCTGGGCATGTGCCCTGACCGGGAATCAAACCAGCAACCTCTTGGTGCATGGGTTGACACTCAACCACTGAGCCACACCGGCTGGGCCGGAGAAATATTCTTTTTAGACAAGTTGCTTGGCGGTTTGTGACCTGGCAGCCACCTTCAGTGTGGTGTAATTTTCCCCTCTAAGAGTTGAAAATACTCCTCCCATGTATTCAAATCATTGTAAAGTAGCTCCGAAGTCAATTACAAGCCTCATTCCACATTAAAGACACAAAGCCACAGATTAGCTCACTCTCCTGACTGAAAGACATGAATTAGGGGTGGAAACAAATAAACGTAGACCAAGATTCATTATATACAATTTTGTCTTCAAAAGCAGCTACACATGTGGCATATTAATAAGCAAGGTCATCTACGATGAACATTTCGATTTGATTTCTTAGGCTGGCAAGGAACCCTTAGACCCCAATTCCTCAGTCATAAGAAACAGAGAGGACTTGAATACCACCTTAGCAAAACTCAAAATGGTGATGCTAACAATTTAACTTGACCTTAAAAAATAGACATTTGGGTCTGGCTGATGTGGCTCAGTGGATTGTCATCCCATGGACTAAGAGGTCCCTGTTCGATTTCCAGTCAGGGCACATGTCGGGGTTGTGGGCTTGACCCCCAGTAGGGGGCGTGCAGGAGGCAGTCGATTCAACCAAATGCAGATGTTTCTTTCTCACATGGATGTTTCTATCTCTCTCTCCCTAAAAAATCAATGAGAACATATTTTTAAAAATAGGCATTTGGGTATTTAAAAAAACATAGATTGTGTGTGTGTGTATGTGAGTATGTGTGTGTGTGTGTGTGTGTGTGTGTGTGTGTGTGTGTGGTTTAGCCAAGTAAAGTATTCAAGAGACATCTCTAGTCTTTACCCATTCCTGAGTATTACTCCATTTCTGAGCTTAGGCAAAGATTGGGTGACACTCATGGAAGAGGTAGTAAAGAATAAACAGTCTGCAAGTCCTAAAAAAATTAAGTGTTTTTAAAGTTTATGTTACGATAAAATGGCTCTGAATCAAAATACCATGTACTCAAGCCAAATGCATTCCTTCACTTTTCTTCTACACCTTCATAGAAATGTGGTCATCTATTCTCAAGAAATTCCCTATGATGGGGAACTCATTACCTTGCAATGACCCCCTTCCAATATTAAAAATATATTATCACAACTACTAACATTTATACGATTCATTGAGCCATTACTAGGTCTCAGGTACTGAGCTAAAAGCTTTATGGGCATTATTTCATTTATCCATCACAATAACTCTATACGATAAGTACTGCTATTATCCCTACCTTATAGACAATGAGGCTGAAGCTTAGAAGTAAAGATATTTTCAGACTAAGGCTCAATCTTCTCCCATCTCTGACCATCCTCAACACCCACAGAGTTCTAATTTTGCTTTCTGGGGACTTCCAAAACAAACCAGAGCCCTTTTCAAGACAAATATAATTTTTGTAGAAGTGTGGGGCATGGAAGGATCTTGGGTCAAGGTCAGGAACACTTGGGGTACATTGCTTCACCTCTGTGTGTTAATATGCACAATCACTTAACATAGCTGGGACCTGCCTCCCATGTATGCAAAATGAGAATGCTGTCATGCCTCACAGTTCTGCTATGAGAACTGAATAAGCCACTTCATGTAAAGTATTTTTAAAACTGCAATATTTATAACAGACGTGCTTAATATTAAGTTCACTAGTTTTTGTCTAGGTTCCTTCAACTCTTGTAGAATGATTCTCCTCCACCCTTTCCTTAAGAGGTCACTGGGTATCTACAATGTTTTCCCAATATCTGGACGACAGATCCTCTCCTTTGGATATCTTCAAATATATCATTCACCTTCTCAAAGCACAACTCCCAGGACAGAATGGAACCGAGAAGAACAGAACGGAGAATTCTAGTTGCAGTGTTACCTGTCTACACTAGAGTGGCACCATCTCACCCACTAAATCTAGATAATTTACCCCTGGAAAAGCTGTGTCTGTTACTGGCCAGAATATTGGGCGACTATATCCTGACCTACATTGGGAGTCTCAAGGGATGCACAAACTAACGTGAGTTTTTAACATTAACCAATTACCACTCATTAATAATGCTACCTGCATGGCAATTTGGATGAAGCCCAAAACCATGTCATCAGGGCTGCTTTATTATAAAACTCATAGGGGATCCTTCGCATTGTATTCAGTGCTATGGGCAACCACTGGAGTTGTGCCATGAGGCAGCTCCATTAATGTGACATTGATAAAATCAAAGATGGAAGAAACCAAAGCTCCTTATCAGGGCAGCAAAGGGTCTCAAGGAGTTATTACATCTGTTAGATAGAAGCAAGGTAACACAGAGATATTGATACTTCTGTTAAGGGATCACCTAAAGTTCTCACTGAAAACATTAATACTTGGTTCCACTCCTAGAGGCTATTCTGGGGATCATCAGCCCAGAATGAACCAAATGCAGATGATTTATAGGCAACAGATGAAAACAAAAACACCCCACAAAAGTCAGTGCTACATTCAGTAAGTTTGGATGCAAACCCAGTCCATCTCTTCACTATGTGCTTAGCAGGGCAAAAAGCCACCAGTGGCCTTGAGAAGGCTCAGACAAAGGAAGGGGTGATATCTGCCAAGGGCTTGGATGGGGGCTGTGTCAGTATTTATTGTTCTTGCCAACTGGGCCCTGGACAAGTGCTATAACGTGCTGACCTTTCCCTATAATGGGTAGTAAGTATCAAGTATAACTATGTTGTAACACAAGGGCAGAATGGCAGAATTCATTTTCTTCCTGAACACTAGACCCGTTCCTTGGCCCTGTCTAATATTTCAGCACCACGGACAGCTCAACGCACACGCTGGCGAAGTGCTTTCTCTACTAAGAAAGGGCTGGCAGCTATGCAGAAAGCTTAAGCTTCATGGGGGAAGGTGAGAAAGGTGAAAGGTGTCTTGGCCATGGTCCACTTAAAGAAGTCAGTCATTCACTTTAGAAGTGGTAGACAACAGAACGAGTACTTGAATTCATGTCTGTATTATTCTGCAGTCTCTGCTCTTAGTCATTAAACTATTTACCACGACCTTGAGCGTGTTACTTAGCCTCTTAAGACTTTCATTTATACACACGTGAAAATAAACATTGAAAATCTGAATGTCTCCAAGGCACTCAACAGTTAATGAGCAGTGAAGAATGAGGATAAAACCTAAGGTCACCTGCCTTCAATAGTGGTCCAACTTTGACCTATTGATTTTTCCAATCTTATCGTTCACTACTCTTATGCTTGCATCCCCATATTCCAGCCACATCCAGGTTCTGGCGATTCTTCCAATCCCAAGTCTCATGAGATCTGCTTGTGTAGCTGCTTCTGTATTATTCCTTCTTTCTCCCTCCACCAACCCTCTGCCATTTCCCACTCACATGTTTGCCTGTCTTATATGTTCTCATTTGATTTTTTTATGGCCATCATTAATGTATCCTTTTTGTTCACCTATGATTTGATAGATATAAACCAAAAGTCTTGTTCTTAGGTCAGAAACTCAATTGAATATATATGATATGAGAAATATTGAACTTATTTTGTAGTTTAAGTGAAAAACAAGTAGGGGCTCATTAACCATGGTGAAGTGGGAGCAGTCATAGGATGTATTAATAGAAGTCTGGGTGTTTCAGAGAAAGGAGGTGAAAATTCCACTATGCACAGAAAATACTGAAGGAATTGCTGCTACGTTCTGAACACTGGAACTAAAAATTGGAGACAAAATTGAGTTACATTGAGATAAGGCTGACAAATATAGGGTTAGAATCTCAAAAACATTCAATCTATATCCAATGGGAAAATATTAAAAAAATAAAAGGTACTAAAATGGTGGTTACTCTAGGGGAGCCTTAATTGGGAAGGAGCATAAGAAAGCTTTGGTGCTGGAAATGTTTTATGGTTTGATCTGGGTGGACTCCTGTGTAAAAATTCATTAAGCTGCATACTTAAGATATGCCTTCTTTATTGCATTCATGACAAACTTCAATATATTTGAAAGTAGTAATGTCAAGTGAGAACAAGGGTTTGGAGTATGTAATGCAGAACAACTTTCTGGAGGGCACTTTAGCAATAGATACCAAGCACCTTAATCACTTTCTTGCACCATGCTTTGTAAATGATTATAGTGACTACAGTGTCTCATTAATTCAAATTAATTGAGTGAAGAGTAAATGGTAGGACATAAGATACTTACAAAGTACATTTACAGGGAATGAGATATGAGTATTCTTCAGGACACTCAGGAAATTCCGACCAAGTTCATACAATCTTCTCTGTCATATTTTTAAATTACTGAATACGATTTTGCAGGGGGGGCATTTTTAGTTCGGAATAGGACCCACAGGCATGATAAGAAACCATAGGTTCTCTGATACAGCTCAGTCTTTCTGTACTCACACTGGAATTCTTTCTTTATTTAAAGAATCATATCCTTGATTCCACAGGCAAGGATAAAAGCAGTCTTCAGTTGCATTCAAATACCCCAGGAAAAGGGATAAGGGCCTCTTCCAAGGCCTCCCAATGCTCCTTGTCCCCTGTAACATAATGCCCAGGTTGGGACACGTGTGGAGGATGTTTGAGCAGCTAGAAGTGCCACATGCCCAGCAGGTGTGGGTCATCTCCGACGCTCAGCTCTTACCGTCTGCAATGAAGTGCTCAGGTACGTGCAGAGTCACCTTCACGGTGAGGGGACAGGACATCTGACTGCCACACACCATGGCCAGGACACAGGAGCTCACAGCCATCAGCGTCAGGGCCGTCTTGTTCACGGGGCTTCTCAGCAACCCTAAGGGCACGAAGACACACGAGACACCTGAGTCTACGAGGTGAGGAAACGGGGACGGCCTTGAGTTTGGAAATCCTGTCATTTTCCAAACGGGGAGCTGGAAAAAGGAACCGTATTTTTCTGATTCTGTGCTTGCAGTAACATCTCAGTGGCCCCTTGCATGGTCCTGTCTGAACTTCCTGGAAAAGGGTTTGTTGTTCCTTTTGGCAAAGCAAAAATAAGTAAGAAAGTAAACAAATTACTAACTAACTAACTAACTAACTAACTAACTAACTAACTAAATAAATAAATAAATAAATAAGTAAAGCTTCCTGAGAATCACGGCCATTCTTACTCCTTCACTCCAAGTTAGGCTGGTCATTCTTGATGATAATTAGATAATGTTAAACTGCCCACTGTCTTTGGGAGCCAGTGAGAAGACACTGTTGTTGAATTCATAGGGCCTAGTGGAATGAGCATGGGCTTTGGAATTTGACAAAAAATTCAAATTTGAAGTTTAGCCCTCATTGGCTGTGGGATCTGTTTCATCTCAACTTCAGGTGTTTTGTTTTGCTTTTTTAAAATAGATTTTATTATTTATTTATTTATTTATTATTATTATTATTAATGCTCACCCGAGGATATTTTCCATTGATTTTTTTCAGATAGAGTGGAAGGTCGGGAGCAGGAAGAGAGGGAAAGAGACAGAGACAGAGAGAGAGAGAGAGAGAGAGAGAGAGAGAGAGAGAGATTAATCTGTTGTTCCACTTGTTCATGCATTCATTGGTTGACTCTTATATGTGCCCTGGCTGAGACTGAATCCTCAACCTTGGCATTTTGGGACCACGCTCTAACCAACTGAGCCACCCAGCCAGGGTCTGAACTTCGGTTTTCTTATTTGTAGGATGACGGTCATAATAAACAGCTCACAAGGTTGTTGTAATGATTACATGGCATCGTGTACATATACTATCTGTTACCGAAAGGATTTCATTTTTAGAAACTGTTAGAAGCTGATCAGTTCGAATCAATTTCAGAAGCCTTTACTGATAACTTACCACGTGAGAAACACAGCAGAATGAGACTAGTTCCTGTTCTTCAGGAGCTGACAGGCTGGGGCAAAGGCAGGCTTACCCACAGCTGACTAGAATTCAAGGCACGTTGTGTTAAGAGGTAGTAGAGAGGGTGCAGGATGGGGAGGGGAGTTTTGCCTGAGAAATTAAAGACAATTTCACGGATGCAGTAGAATGAGCAGACGGGATCTGCCGGCAAGGAGACCACTGGCCAGCAAAGGAAATCCACGGAGTGTGTCCCGAGCCCCCACTGCGTGTCATTCTTTACGCCTTGCTATTCATATCTATTTTCCAGGTTTGGATTACTATTTTTAGAGCAATGTCTCCCAAATTGCTATTACTCACTGAGCTCCTATCTAGAGCAAACCTTTATGCCCAAACCTCCTGGACATCTCTCTATGGATGCCCCATGGGCATGACAGAAAAAACACATTCAAAGCTGCACACATACTTTTTCCTGAAAGCCTCCTCCTCCTCCTCCTCCTTCTCCTCCTCCTCTTCCTCCTGGGCTCCCCAACTTATTGGAAGTACCACCATTTAAACTGCTCAGAAACCTAGACGTCATCTTTCGGTCTCCTGACTTCCTCTTTTATAGCATCTAAAAAGCCATGCAGTCTTATTTAGCCTATGTCCTTACCATTTCCCCCTCACCTCCCCCACTGTCTGCTGTGGGGTGAGGGAGGTGTAGGCACATCGTCTCATCACCTTCCCTGCTGGAAACCCTTGAGCTGATCCACAGCATCTGGCTGCAGGATGGGACCCACGTTCGTCAGCCTGGCATCGGAAACCTTTCAGGACAGATCCTTATGCTCAGACCTCCTGTTGCTCTCTCCCACCTGGGCCAGGTGCCGGTGGGGCTGCATTACTGCGGTGCCACCACACTCAACACCCTCTGTCCTGCTAACGCTGGCACAGGAGTTCTTGCATTTGCCTAGAATTCCACTTGTTTCCTTGGCCCCCTATCACTCCTTGAGATTAGTAATAAATATAAATTCCTCTCCCTTTAGGCAGACAAACTGTCTATATGTGATGTGTTTCCCAAAATATCTTATTCCAACACTAGTGTCTAGAAGCTGGATGGTAAACTCCCTGTGTCTTTTGCTCACCAATGCCTAGCACAGTGTCTGGCCCATGGCAGAAGCTCAGTAAATGCATCATAATTTCCAGGGATAAAAAAGTAACAATCTTAGCAACCAGACACAGTTGCTGACCAATCGAAAAGCATGCCGACCACAACCAACCTACACTGCCAGGCTGCTGGGTCCTGAAGGAACAGGAGCCCATGTGACAGGCCACGCTGATGGTTTTTGTAAGGATATCTATTTTTCTTAATAAACAGTGAGCTGCTCCAGAGAAGGGATCCCACCTTTGCCTTCTTGATGTCTCTCACTCCAAGCTCCTGGCCTGGAACCTAGAAGTTGGTTCATTTAAGAATAAAATCATTGCCCTGGCTGGTTTGGCTCAGTGGTTAGAGCGTCAGCCTGTGGACCAAAGAGTTGCAGGTTTGATTCCGGTCAAGGGCACATGTCTTGGTTATGGTTTTGTTCTGGCTCTGGTCAAGGTCGTGTGGGAGGCAGCCAATAGATGTCTCTCTCTCTCTCTCTCTCTCTCTCTCTACCTCCCTCCCTCCCTCCCTCCCTCCCTCACACTCTATCTGAAGATAAATGGAAAAATATCCTTGGGTGAAGATTGAAAAAAAAATTATTCTCTTTACTGCCAGTCCTAGGGCAATGCATAACTTATGGTAGAGACTATTCTCACATTTCAGGTCATTATAATTGTTAAATGAAATAGTAGATAAAATAAAAATAAAACAACATGGCTCTGGTGTCAGATGAAGAATCCCTAAATCTAAAATGACCACACACAAAAAAAGGAAACACATTTTATCTCTCATTTGGGAGTCATGAGAAGCCATTTCAAACCCTGATCATATAAACATTTCAGTGACTAGATAGCGGAGAAACCCACATCAATGTTTTCTCCTAGAAAGAGTCTGGACTAGGGGTTGGTGCCTGGCACAGGTCTTTCCTCAAAATGTCAACATATTCCCCCGAGCTCAGTTATTTAACAAAAGCTCTGAAGAACAGTTCACAGCAGCAGCGCGAAATTTTTACTCCAGAGTCTATGGAGTCTGTTCGGAGGGGAAGAAGATGCTGGGATGAGTCCCGCATGAACACACTCTTGGGAGGTAGACCAGGTCCAGACAGAGGGGGAGATGTAGTTTGAATCTCCTGGCATGGGTGAGGTGGATGGAGAACAGCATCCCGAGAAGGCATCTCGCAGACCTGGCCAACAACAGCAGTGCAATGGACACGATCAGGACATTCCCTTCACTAATTAACCGCCCACCAGGCTTCCCAACCAGGCTCCGCGGGGCTGCTTTCTGAAGTGGGAAGAGCTGTGGGGCAGGAGCAAGCTGCCCACACTGTCTCCATGGACCCATGCTGGGTTAATTGCATCCCCCTAGTCATTTAAACCTTCCCAGTAATCCAGGGTCTTTAAGAGTCAATGGGGTGGGGAGTGAAGTCACATTACTTAATGACCCTCAGTTTTCTTATCTACAAAACAGGACTAAAATGAAGTCTCCTGTCTCCTTCCAGGGTGTTGTCAGAACCAAAAGAGACAGCAAATGTCAAATGCCTCCCAGTTTCCGGCACATGGGAAGCCATTTCCAAGCCGGACAATGGTTTTTGCCTCATCACTGATGGCAGAAAGCAGGACTCATTTCCCTCTTTGTCCATCACGTTATCAGGACATATTAGAAACCGCATTATTCTTTACAGAAACTGAAGGGAAAAAAGAGCGGAGAGTGAAGGGAGAGTCATACGAAGGAGGGAGTGGAAGGCAGAATGAGAATGAACTGGTCCTGGGGCGGCCGCTTGCTCCGTGAAAGCCCGCTGCCCCACCGTGGCTCTGAAGTCCACGAAGAAGAAAGCGTGCAGGTGAAGTCTCCACTCAGGCCAGCTGACAGGGGAGCAACCACGGGGATTTGGGGAGTTTCCATGGCAACTGGGCCTGGCAGAATCTTCAGAGCGGGACTCACACAGGGGTGACTTTTTAAGAGTTCCTGGCCCGGGGTGCTGAGCACCAGCACTCAGCTCGGAGTATGTGCGGTGGACAGCGGCACGGTGGAAACTGTCTGTCTCCTAATACCCACCCCCCTCTCTGGGTTCTACTGAATTTAGCAGGCAGGGACAGGGAAGAGAACCTCCATTTGTCCAGTACTTACTATGGTCCAGGCACTATTCCTAGCATTTACATCTATCCATCTATCCATCTGTCCATCCACCCATTGATCCATCTGTCCATCCATCCTTCCATCCATCCATCCATCCATCCATCCATCCATCCATCCATCCTTCCTTCCTTCCTTCCATCCATCCATCCATCCATCCATCCATCCATCCATCCATCCATCCATCCATCCATCCTTCCTTCCTTCCTTCCTTCCATCCATCCATCCATCCTTCCATCCATCCATCCATCCATCATCCATCCATCCAGTCAATCAATTTTTATTGCGCATCAGCTCCTTGCCGACACCGTTCTAGGTACAGGGGGAAGGATATTGAACAAAAGAGCCAACACCCTTGAAGCTTCCATTTTAGCAGAGAAGAAGCATCTTATGTAATCTTTACAGTGAACTGTTACTACGTCCTTGTTTTACAAACAGGGGAGCAGAGCAGTGAAGTGACTTGTCTAAGGTCACCCAATTTGTTCGTGGCAGAGACAGGATTGGAACCAGCTTTCCAGCCTCTGCCCCATATCATACGACCTCCTACGTCTCCACAGAATCAGGGTCTTGGGGTGGCATCATGTCGTTGCAGAATGAGCATGGCCTTCAGAGCCGGACGTGCCTATGTTCAAATCCTGGCTTAACCACAAAACCTCCATGTGACACTTACCCACTGATCGAATCCTAACAAGACAACGTGTCTCCCCGTCTGAAAAATGGGAGCAGCAGTCTTCTTTCAGAGCCGACGTGAGGACAAAATAAGATAATGCGTGTAATTTAAAAAAAGAACTCGGTAAGTGATGGCTCCAGGTCATGACACGAGCATCGTCAGACAGCCTGGGTCTCAGTTACCCCTGGTTTACACCCCAGTCTGCAGTCCCCGTCCCGTCACTGTCCGGGGAGTGAGCTGTGCTGTCGGAGCAGAATTTCATCAGAGCATATTGATTGCTGGAGCTGGAGAAAGTTAATCTAATTCTCCTTTCATCCCCCCTCCTCTTACCCCTCAACTCCTCCATGGCAGGAGAGGATGGCAAAAAATGCATTGCTGGAGAAATTCTACAGGAAATAACTCAGCATTGTTGATCCGCATGCTGGCTATAATTCGGGGTTTGATTGATTCCCTGTTTGGAAATGCCAGGTTGAGAGAAGAAAATCAAATTTAAGTTAAATTTGGAATTAAATCAATCACATTTTACAATGAGGAAAATAGATCTAACCCCATCAGACGACTGTGTGTGGAAAACTTAAAGCTGCCGCACGCCCATTGATTCCTTCCTCCTGATGTTCCTGGGGCACAGGAGATGAGGTCCTATGCCAAGAAGCTATTTCTTCTTTTAAATGGCATATGGGGTGGGGGTGGGGGTGGAGGCAGGGATTCTAGGAACCCAGGGCATCAGGGTGCAGGATCCCAGGAGGAATAGGCTGGGACTTGGTTCTAGGTGTAAAAATGTATATCCAAACTCTTCCATTTAATAGCTCTTTAAGTTTTGGCAAGCTGCTTGCACTCTCAGAACCTCAGTGCTCTAATCTATAAAATGGCAATGCTAATCTCTGACCGATAAAGAAGGTACGTGGATGAAATGGGAGATCATAGTTACAACACTAAGCTGTCAGGGATCCATATATTCTTGGAATCTTTCCTTTCATCTCAGTTCCTCAAAACCTCACTGCCCAATACTTGGCATCTACATGGATATCAGCAGGGCACACGGTTCTATGGCTTAAGCTAAAACTCTTAGCTGCTAACCTCCATGGATAAGCTCTGATGCCCTTATCTGGGGACTAATTCATTTAATAAGTAGTTATTTAATGTGCAGCTGCTATGTGCCAGGCCTCTTGTTTCATGCTCTCCTATTATTTCCAGAGTCTAAACATATGTCTGAATATATTAGGTTTGATTAATTCCCTGTTTGGAAATGCCAGGTTCAGAGAAGACTATATCAATAAAGCTCTATTAAATGAGGGAATGGCCAGATGAATGAATGAATGAATGAATGAATGAATGAATGAATGACTACATGAATGAATGGCTAGATGAATGAATGAATAGATGGATGGATGGATGGATGGATGGATGGATGGATGGATGGATGATTGAATGGATGTATGTATGAATGAACGAATGGATAGATGGATGAATGAATGGATGGATGGATGGATGGATGGATGGATGGATGGATGGATGGATGGATGGATGGATGGATGGATGAATGAATGTTTAAATGTTGTTCCCCATTCTACCAAGAGGTGTCAGTATTGGAACATTGCTATTGGTTCTTTCTAGTCCAATGTATTCATTCACTTTCTTCAGCAAAGTTTGTCCCTGCCTGCCCCGAAATCATACATGGAGCCCTCGAGAAGCCGCCACTCATCCTGCACATCAGGGTGACCACTGCAGATGGCGGGGTGCCCCATTAACCTCACGGAGTGCCTCAAGGCAATCCTGTCTCACCTGAGCTCCAGTACCTCTGCGCTCCTCTGCTTATTTCTGGAAACTAAAATGGGGACACATTGTCTGACAACTGCCAGCATCACGCTGGAGGCAGGAGGAAAGAATATTTGAAATCAGGGCTTTCTCAGAACTCTAGGAACGGTGGCCCCCTCTCCTCAGCCTGACTCATATCTGCATTATGCACACACTACTTCAGTGCGACGTGCCAATACAGAGCATCCTCCCAGTCCTGCCCACCTGGGGCCAAGTCTCCCCCCCCACCATGAGCTAGTTTCTTGTGTTCTCTGGCTCTCTGACCTTGGCACTCTCAAATCCAATGAAGCCTTGAAATCATTCATAATTTCCCCAATCTCCCATCTTCCATAGGATTTTCCTTTGTGAGATCGGTGTGGGTGCTCACCCAGCCTTTGCATACTGGCAGAGACAGCAGACGCAAGCCTCACCAAGCAACGGTGCTACTCTCAGACACAGCTGCACCCAACAGTCCTAGAAGCTCACTCTATGAACCAACTTCTGCTGTCCGTGTCAAAGAGGACGCATCTAATACCTCCTCTTCAGGGCAGCTATTTAGTTAGTTAAAGGTGGCAATAAGGCTACCCTGAGCCTCTTTCCTCCAAACCAAACATTGCGAGCTTTATTCTGCTAAGGTCATATTTTGAGTCTCTTTATTTTATACATATATATATTTTACAATGTCTTTCCCAGTTAATTACATGCGATCATCATCACCACCATCAACATCACTATTACCACTTATAAAAACACGTCTGAACCAGACAATATAACTAAACATGTTGCATGCAGCCTCTCAATTATCCTTCAAAGAAACTTCACAGGACACTGGCTATTAGCACGTGTGTTTACGTGTGAGGAAACTGAGACCACCACTTGCCAAAGGCTATGCAACTCAAAGGTAACAGGGCTGAAATGGAAAACCATTGGATTTCAGAGTCCACGCTCTAATTTTTCCCTCCACAACTTCTCTATCAACATGCTACCTGTGGCCTGATCACAGAGGAACCCACCTTAACCGCCAAGCGGCTCACAGACCTCAGCTTTCCCTGTGGTCTTCTAGAGACTACAGGTGGACTCATAGTGACCTTACCATCCCATCTGATGTCGACCTCAGGTTTTCAAAGGAACCTCTCTCTCTCTCTCTTTTTTTTTTTTTATCCTCATCCGAGGACATTTTTCCGTTGTTTTGTTCAGATAGAGTGGGAGGGAGAGAGAAGAAGAGAGAGAGAGAGAGAAACATCGACGTGAAAGGGACACATTGAGTGGTTGACACCTGCACGACCCAACCAGGGTTGGGGACAAACTGCAACCGAGATACGTGCCCTTAGCGGGAACCGAACTCGGGTCTCTTTGGACTGCAGGCCAGCGCTCTAACCACTGAGCCAAACCGGCCAGGGCAAGGAACCTCTCTTAATTACCAATGGGAGCTTTTTGAGGAGGGCAGAAGGTGAGATGGGCTAGTTAGAGAGCTGTTTCTCCTTCTCTCTGACCCAGAAAATGCTACATGGACTCAGCTAGTTCAGTGTGCTATTTGGGGCCAAATCATTACCTGCACAGTCCCTGGGGAACACCTTTGGCCAACTCTGCTCCACGAGTAGGAAGAGTTTCCACAGTGCGGGCTTGGACTGCAGCACCACGGGCAAGGACATGGAGTGGGGCTGCAGAAGCCGGCTCTGCGGGTTTCTCTATGGCACTTGCAGACGGCTGTGCCTGGAAGTGTGAAGGGAACTTCAAAGGGATGACAGTGGAGACAGGACAGTGGTGCTGGTGGTGAAAATGGCACAGACAGGGCCATATTTTTTCAGTTCTCAGTTTCCAAATTATTCCCAAATATCTCATTCATGTTTCACCAAAACCCAATGCAGTGTAGGCATTGCTGTTCTCTCTCGTATACAAATGAGGAACCACAGACTTAATGGTGAACTCATGTTTAGACACCGGGGAATAACTGGGCCAGGAAGCCACGTGTCCTGACCCACAGGTTGGTGTTCTTTCCATGACACTATACCCAGGTCTCACTGGTCAGGGCTGAAGGCGGGATTAGCATCTGAGCCCCCTACCTCCTGACCCACTGACCACGCAAGTGTAGCCAAATGTCCCAAGGAGCTACTGAGGTGTTAGCCACAAAACAAAATGCATCATGGAAAGAAAACTTTTCCATTTCCAAAAAGTGTTGGCACACGCTATATTTTATATTCATCTCTTGAAGTGCTAGAGTATATATCTGGTATTAAAATCTCTGAAAGGCTCACACTGAATTCTCTTTAGTAGAATTTAACTGATGTTTTCTAAAAGTATTAATATATTGCAGAACTATCATTCTACGGAACAAGGTAGGAAAAACAATGAGCCAGCGTAACAATGTACACAAGGGTTGCTGTTCGTAATATCAGCATCTCCCCAAATTAATGGTTACCCTTATTAAAGATTACCCCCGTGTTAAAGATTCTGTGTGCATTTAGTTCTTTAAACTTCTCAACAGCCTTGCAAGGCAGGGAGTACTGCCTCCAACTGAAAAGGGGAAAACCCAGACTCAACCACGGGGAGGTGACAGAGCAAAGGTTCCTGGTCGGCGTCTAACTCCAATGTCTGCACTCTTGTGGTTCCCAAGTGTTCAAAGAAAATGGAGCATTAGAGCACACACACACACAAATACGTGCAAGGAAGGAAAAGAGGGAAGTGCGAGAGGCCAGTCCAGGAGGATGAGACTAACAACTGATGCTTAGGCTGATGGATGCATTAGGGGAAGGAAGAGATGCTGTACTCAGTAGATGAGAGTGCCGTGTGCAGGTAAGAAGCCGTGGAAAGGATGATTCAAAAGAGCTGAAGTTCTAGAAAGGCTCAGGAGTAATTGGGGAAGAAGGAGAAAAGAAAGGTGCATTTGGGCTTCAGATGCACAAGTGCTCATTATCTGGTATTGACTTCTTTTTAAAGACACAGGTATTGCCCGGCTGGTGTGGCTCAGTGGTTGAGCGTCGACCCATGCACCAAGAGGTCACCGGTTCGATTCCCGGTCAGGGCACATGCCCAGGTTATGGGCCAAATCCCCAGTGGGGGGCATGCAGGAGGTGGCCACTCGATGTTCTCTCTCATCAATGTTTCTATCTCTCTCTCCCTCTTCCTTCCTCTCTAAAATCAATAAAGAAAAATTATTTTTTTTAAAAATAGACACAGGTGTTTAATCCTGCATCCGCCCTCTTGTTTAGCTGCACCTCTGATTGCAGCCCATACCTGACGGAAAGGGGAGTGGCACAGAAGAGCTGGGGACCACGTAGTGGGTGCAAAGGCACGGAGCAAAGAGCAGCCACGAGCTTCCAGGGATACCAACGAAGACCAGGGCCAATCATCTCCCACCTCCGTGCAAGGCTCGTCTCTAGCTGCTTTTTCTCAGCTTGCCAAGTCCCTGTTCCATTCTCCTAGAACTTTGGTTCAAAGTTTGTGAAAGCAGAGGGAGGGGCATAATGTTTATTGTGCATTTAGTATTTACGAGGTCTCCCTGGTGCCCTTTACCTACAGAACCTCTTTTATCCCATACGTCCACTGTCAACTCTAAGCGATTCTGCCATTATCTGACATTGGAGGAAATACAAATTCAGAGAGTTTAACTGAATTGCCCAAAGGCTCAGAACTAGTAAGAGACAGAAGTGGAATATAAACTAAGATGTATTGAACTCCAAAGTCAACGTTTCTTCCATTACATCACACTGCTTCCTCAAAGGTCTGAGCTCCCTCTGCTTCACCTCCTCCTCCTGATTCTCAGACTGTACCTAAGACACAAGGGGAAATGAGGCTCTGCCTGATGTCCATACACTTTCTGCTGCAGTTAGATTCGCCCGTCCCTTTCTCTGTGACACTGCATGCGTGCCCACACCCATGTGTTGTCCTTCCTTTACTCAACGTGTCTACGGTAGACCCGCTTTTCAAGACCAGAGAATTCCCATCTCCTGGAAGTCTGCCTTGAACATTGCAACTCACGAGATCCTGAAATTCCTCTTAACTCCTGGCACAAGTCTCACCTGTTCGCATGTGAATCACGGGATCTCAGGATTACGGGAGACTCAAAGAGCTTTGACCTCACAGATGGCACAATACGGGAAATTGCCTACCGTGCTCTCCCTCAGTAATCCAACCTGTGTTTGAAGATCATCTGAACTGGGAGTTGATTAGCTCAAAACAAACAAGCAAACAAACAGTGTCGATGGTGATGATGGTGATGATGATGATGTTTTTTGGAGACCTTCTAGGTATGACACATTGTGCTAAATGTTTTACAGATAACACTTTATTTGATCAATCATAAAGTTGTGTTAGCTCATTTTACAAATGAGGAAATTGAGTTGAGCCTAAGGCTAGAAGGCCATCAAGTAGCAAAGCCAGGACCCACATCCTGATCTAGTTCTCAAAGCTCTTATCAGTAACACATAGTCTCCCTTCCCCCTAACCTTCAGCACGAGGACCGTGTCAGTGTTCAATGACGCTCTACTGCCAGAGCTACGACCAGCGGAATGCACTCCTGCCTTCCAGAGTTCACAAACCTGTTCCACCCCTCCCTTCCACGGCAGCCCTTCGGTTCTGAAGTTGGAAAACAGGTCCCCCCTCCTTCTTTTGTTGTAAACACAGATTCTGTCACTTGACTCCTCCATGCAGGAGATAATCACGGAGCCAGAAGAGCAGAGCTGAAAAAGTCACTTTAGATCAGTGAGTCTAATCCATCATGTTGAAGGTTAGGAGGACAGGAGAGCAGTGTTTTCTAAAGAGACACTGCCCAGAGCCAGACCTGGATGCAACGGTCCCAGATCCCACAAGGATGTGTCTCAGTTCACCACTTGGGATAGTTGTCATGTTTTCTTATTTTAACCAGTATCTTCTGGAACACAGACAGTACATCTTACGCCTCTCTTGTTCCCTGTGGGACTGGCCATAGTGTCCTACACATTACTGTATGATATATGGGTCCAACCAGGATAATTTGGTCAATGTCAACACACAATCAAAATGAACCCTACCCAAACAGTCTTACCAAACAACCTCAGCAGATTGGTGTAAAGTCTAAAGTACAGTAGATTAAGGTAATGGAAGAACATGGACTTTGAAAGTAGAGAATCTTGGGTTCAAATCCCAGGTCTGTCATTTTCCAGTTGACTTTCAGCATGTCTCATTATCCTAATGTGTGAAATGTGAATAACATCTACTCCACAGGGTTGTGAGAAAGATCAAATAGGAAAATATATATCACATAGTAGGTACTCAATGAATAGTAGCTTTTATCATCATCATCATCATCATCATCATCATCATCATCATCAAATGTAAGACCGATATGTGCAGAGACTGACCTTTGTATTCAGGAAACCACCTGCATAAATCGAGGATGGGTCAGAAGTGGGAGAGAGACCGTGTGGCCTGGAGAATACCGAGTTTCCACTGAGAGAAGCTTCAAACACATGCAGAGTACCTACTCCGTGCTAAGCCTGTGGTGGACCCTTTGCATTCATCATTCAGTTAGTTCCTCACAACAATTCTTGGACCCCCATTTTATGGGCCAGAAAAGTTGAGCTTGGGGAGAAGTGTGTTCAAGGTCACCGAATGAGTCAGCTGCAGAGCTGGTGACAACACGCAAGTCCGTGTGAGGCCCTAAACAAGACATGGACACGTGGTCCACGTTCTGAAGAGACTAACCGGAGCTGGGCTGATGATTTGGTCAGAAGAGAACACTGGTTGGAGGGTATGGGGCATTTAGCCTAGAAGCAAGGAAGTCTCGGGCAGAGGGGCCTGCTGATGGCGCTGTTGGGGTAGACATCCGAGCAAAGAAAAAGGGAAAGGCAGCAGCCGTTCCCCCGGAGCAACCACTGGGGACCAAGGCCCTGGCTGAGGCGCCTGCCACACTTTGCTTCCCTTCGTCCTCAAAGCAATCCTGAGTTACGTGCCATGATCTCCATTTCAGAAATGAGAAAAACGAAGCCCAGCGCAATCAGACCCTTTTCTCAAGGTGCAGCGTCAGAGGCAGAGCTGGGATTCAGGCCAGGTCTGCCTGACCCAGAAACATCTGTGTTCTCCTTGCTTCACATCAGGCTTGCTTACCACATCCCTTCCCCTGAGGTCTAACACACTGGAAGGACCCGTGGCCCGAGGAAGTGGATTCCAAGATCAAGGGTCTTGCTTGGCATCCGAACGCTCATTCCAGCAAAGAGGCACGAGGGCCCCATGGGGGGCAGAGCACTCTGTCCTTTCCCAGATGTAGGACTTCAGCTGCTAAATATCTGGGGACTGCGTTAGAACACGCACAGCGGTCTCCAGCTCTTGAAATCAGGGAGGGCATTTGTCCCTCTGGGTTCCCCTCATCGCCTCCTCTTTAGACCACTAACATTTCAGCAAAAGCGTGTCTGCATTGTGTGGGGACAGCACCTGCAGATAAACAGCTTTGCCTTCAGACCTCTGAGCAGGGAATACAAAAGAGGATAAAAGAAGAAGATGGAGTGAGGAAGAAATGTTCCTGCGAAGAGTTTCTACCTAGATCTGTTTCCTCACAGAGGTCTCTACCCATTTCAGGCTGACATTCTGGGCCCACATCTTTCAATGCCACCTCCAAAAGAACAACAGTGACCTCAGCCGAAGGGACATGCCAGGCTCTGTCTTGATCTTTAGGGCAAGGAAGTGCTGGGGGTGGGGGTGGGGGGCTGTGCAAAGAGCTCTGCTCTGAGAATCTATGGCCCAAACTTGAATACGGGCTCTGCCATCACTCACTGTGCAACCTTGAGCAGACCCCGCCCGCCCCTCTCTGGACCTCTGTCTCCATCCACAGCGGGAGGAAATCCATTCGTCCAGCAGTGTTTACTGAGGGCTCACCCTGCACTGAGCTCTGTGCTGTGATCTGGGAATGCAGAGATCCAAGTCATCAAGGGTCTCAATGTCCAGCAAGGTGGCAGGCTTCTGAACAAACAATGTCATGCAAGGGGACCACCACGGTGGCAGAGGTCAGCGCAGAGACGCGGACCCTTGGTCCAGGTTTGTGGACCAGAAAACCATTCCTGAGAGCTGTGGCTTATCCCATAAGAGTTAGCCAAATGGAAAAACCAGTCGTGGTCCACGGGAAGGGAACAGCGGGGCACTGCGCATGCCTCGAGGGGTGGCAGCAACAGCTACATGAATACAAATGGCAGCAGAGGCCAGAGGTAGGTGGGGAGCAGCGCACACAGGCGGTCATGGTCCACTGCACGGAGAGGGGTCTTTACCCTAGATCAGCGGTTCTCAACCTGTGGGTCGCGACCCCTCTGGGGGTCAAACAACCCTTTCACAAGGGTCGCCTAAGACATAACAGTAGCAAAATTACAGTTATGAAGTAGCAACGAAAATAATTTTATGGCTGGGGGTCACCACAACATGAGGAACTGTATTAAAGGGTCGCGGCATTCGGAAGGTTGAGAACCGCAGCCCTAGATGATGTCTCCAGCCCCTTCCAGGCAGCCCTCCTGGCATGGAGCAGACCTGAAATACACCCTCCTCCATCCACTCTGTCAACAAGGATGTGGTATCTACTAGGTGTCAGACATTGCAGGGGGCGCTAGGGACCCTGCGAGGATGTCATGTTTCCAAGGAGTGGGATCCAAAGACCTGTCACAAAGGATGAGATCTTGTTGGAGAACTGTGCCTGTGGGGAGGAGGACAGGGAGGGGCCCTTGGGTTAGAGGCAATCTCATTCTGCAGACAGGCCCTGAGCAAAGCAGGCATGCTACGCCCTGGGAGGCTGGAGAACACCCTGGATGGAATTTGAGAACCTGAAGCTGGGCAATAAGCCATTCCTCAAACCTATGACACAAACAAGCATGGGTCACCTGAAACAAAAGGTAGATCTGACTGGGAGGAAAGGAGAGAGGTCAGGGGGACCAGGCAGGCAGTTCCAGAATGGCTTCCAATGGCCCTCGCCTCCTGGCATCCACACCCTGTGTAATCCCTCCTTCAACAATCTGCCTCTGTCAAATGGACTACAGAAAAAGTGTGACGTGAAACTTCTAAGACTAAGGTCCGGAAGGCTGGGGCTTCCGTTTGGCCCCCGCTCTCTCTGCCTCTCCTCCTTTTCTTGCTCTGGCGAAGCCAGACGTCATGTCATGAGCCGCTCCACAGAGAGGCCCACCTGAAAAGGAATGGGGGGGCATCTGGGTACCAGCGCTCATGGTCCGGGAAGCGACCCTGCCCCGGTCGAGCCGTGGGATGAGCCCTGGTTGACAATTCCATGCAGCCGCAGGAGAAGCTCTGAGCTGGAGGACTACCGATGTGGGTCTGGATCCCTGGCCCACAGGACACATGGCTACTGAGACAACACAGGTTAACAAATGAACGTTTGTTGACGCAATCCTTGTTTGTTTTAAGCTGCGAATTTCAGAGTAAGTTGTTACACAGCTGTAGAGAATACTGGGATCTACTTAAATGAATAATGGAGAAAGAAAAGTCTCATCCCTAGAAGAACATTCAGAGACCTTCAGGTTTAGAAGAGACCTCCATTCATTTAAAAATGGTCCCCTGAGCACGTGGTGTGTGCTACGTCCTGGGCAAGTTGCAGGATTTCCCAAGGAGCTCGGCAGAGCCCAGACAGACCTGGAGGGATCAGTCAGGCAGGTGAGGTCAGGAGGAGACATAATTACGCAACACCAGGTTATCTTCATCACCTGGTAAGAGCTGAGAGGAATGAACCACTGGGGTGTGCTTGACTACATCAGGGGTGGCTTCAGGGAGCCGGAAGTTCCCTTTGTCTCTACACAGTCATGTCTTTCTGGAAGACTCTGTTTCCACATGAATCCTGGAAGCTAAGTGCGTGAAATGGAAGCCTTGTGAGCTCTGCAATCAGACACATTAAGCTGGAAACCCAGCTCGATGTCTCAACACCGTGGACTTAGGAAATCAATACAAAGGAAGAGCTAAGAGCAGGTGCCTGGGGTTCCCACAGAGCTGCGATCAAGCCCCGGCACTGCCCAGGTCTAGCTGAGGACGCTGCAAATCACTTCATCTTTCCAAGTCCCATGCCCCCGTTTGTAAAACAGGAACAATTAAAATCCCTGCCTCGCACGATTACCTGAGCTAAAGCGACACGTTTTTTGCACAGTGGCTGATCACACACAAGACTCCGTCATTTTTAGCTAATATCGCTGAGAAAGTTACTTAACTTCTCCACGCCTCTTTTTGCAGGTGAAGTCCTCAGCCCTTTGCTTGGTACGTACCCAGTGCTCAGCACTGTCAGTGGCCATGCCTATTATTAACATCAGCAGAAACCCGAGACCCAGTGACTCGTCACTTTCTCCCAGCCTAAGGGCTAGCCAGCGATGATGCATCCAAGTCACACATCCCCATGTATTTATAAAAACGCTCCAGACCCCACCCCTGGGAGCACTTGGCTCCTTATGCTGGGATGAAAGGGTGCCGCTGATTTCTGTAGGAGCGGCTGTGCCGGGGCATCGCTCAGGTCCCGGTGACAGGGACATGCCAGCGCTGGTTCCCTCAGTTACAGTAAGTCAGATGCGACGCCCACCCGGAGCGTGTGCTGTTCAATTGATGGTACAGCAACAACAGTGACAACATGAGCACGTGCTAATTTATAAAATGCCCGCAACCTGAACAGCCTAAAGAGCTAACACCTAAGCCCAACTGCATTCGAGAGAAACCTACACAGGTTTCTCCGTGTGAGAATGTGTATATATGTGTAAATGTATAAGAACTGAGATTAGGACGTAGGTACGCTTAGGTTAGAAGGAACAGCAGCCTGGGGAGTCATACCCTTTCCATCATCTACCAGGACCGGCATTGGCTCCCTTCTTGGTTTTCCAGGAATCAGCAGCTCAAAGAACAGGAAACACTGTTGCAACACTCAGCAGAGTTCAAATTCCCAGATTCACCTGTTTCTGGCTACGTGACCTTGGGCTGGTCATTACTGCTTTGGAACTGTCCGGCTCCTCCGGTGATAAAGTGGGCGTAACCATACCTTGGTCTAGCGTAGGAGACAAAGGCTTCCCCCTTCTCTCCATTCCTTCGAATTTCAAACAACAAAGAACAGGATACAGCAAAGTCCATTGATCTTCTAGACCATGTCCCAGATGACTGTTTGTGACACTTATTAAGCAAAATCCTACAACCAGCGAGAGAGGAATCTAGGACCTACCACCCCCTTCCCCACATGTGACTCCATTTACCTCTAGCACAGAACCGAGTACCGTGTAGCAGCTAAATTTATATTTGGTTGATGAACACATGGATAAATGACTGAATGGACAGAGTCCTCCACCAATCATTTAGTTCAGAGAGAAGAAGCAGGCTTTCTGGGATCTTTCCAAAGGGGAAGGAAATACAATGCAGTCATTACCTCCCTGGTGCAGAGAATGAGGTAAGTGTGAAACAAAGCTGAGGTATTACTCTGTCTCACAATTAAATAATAATACCCACCACGGTCAAATACTTCTCTGTGCCAAGTACGGGACTATGCTTTATGTGAGACTATCTCTAAGCCTTACAGCACCCTGGGATGGAGTGACTTTTACCACATCTATTTTACAGAGGAGAACATTGAGTCCATATGAATAAAACTGTCTGCCCACGATCACAGAATGAATAAACCTCGAACCCAAGATGGCTGTCCCCAGAGTGCAGCCCCCGAAACTGCCCCACGGCTCCCCGGGGACAACCTTCTGACCCAGACATAGCTACCTCTCCAACACTGCTAGGCAGAGGGCGTCGAAACAGAGACAGACGCAGCCCCACCCTCACGAATGTGTCCGTCTAGAGGGGGTGGGAATTTACAGAGATGAATCACCTGCGACTATATGATTTGCACGCACATTCATGCGAGGATGGAGAACAGGGCAGAGAGAAGGAATACACCAGGAGGAC
Organism: Tadarida brasiliensis; assembly: GCA_030848825.1. Taxonomy (NCBI): domain Eukaryota; kingdom Metazoa; phylum Chordata; class Mammalia; order Chiroptera; family Molossidae; genus Tadarida; species Tadarida brasiliensis. The sequence continues at coordinate 16,188,321 of CM061269.1, read as the reverse complement.
CTTTCTTACAAAGGGACAGTTACGCCCAGCCCTGATGGGGGAAAGGAAGGGCGTTCCAAGCAGCAGGGCGGATATCCGGGTGGAACGCAGTGGACACAGTGATGATGGACAAGCGGTGGGGCTGGCAGGGCCGGGGCAGGCAACGGCTGGAAGGCCAAGTTAAGGAGTGGATTCTTCACCAGAAGAGAGCTGGGGGGGACCAGTGAAGGGTGCTGAAAAGGAGGGGCCATGATGAGGTTATGCATTATGATGCTCAAGCTGGCTGTGGGGACAAACTGTGTCACTACCAGAGCGGTGGTGAGGAGCCAGAGGGGGCATGACCTGATCCCCGTGGCCACACCAGAGATAAAGAAGAGTCATCAAATGCAAGGTGCATTTGGAGGTAGAATTGCTGGTTTGTGATGGATCAGATCTCCTGGGAAGTAACAAGGAGAGGGGATAAGCAGTGTTTCCATCTTTATACCCAGACTCTGCTCCCTACTGTCTACTTCAACGGGCCAGCTCATTCCACAAAGTTTGGATAAGCACACAGCATCTCCTAGTAAGAGGACGTTGTGCGCTTTTTAAAAAAATTTATCTTTACTAAAACATTTTTTTCTTAATTGATTTTTAGAGAGAGAGGAAGGGAGAGGGAGAGACAGATAGAAACATTGATGAGAGAGAACATTGATTGGCCGCCTCCTGCATGCCCCCCACTGGGGATCGGGCCCACAACCTGGGCATGTGTCCTGACCGGGAATCGAACCGGCGACCTCTTGGTGAATGGGTCGATGCTCAACCACTAAGCCACACCGGCTGGGCTTAAATTTATCTTTATTGTTGAAAGTATTACAGATGTCCTTTTTCCCTGTTGACACTCTCCTCCTCACTCGCACCCCCCTTTCACTGCACTGTTGTCTGTGTTCATTGGTTATGCATACATGCATGTAAGTTTATTAGTCTATCTCTTCCCGCCACCTCCAACCCTCTTCCTCTGAGGTTTGTCAGACTGTTTCCTACTTCCATGTCTCTGGATCTACTTTGTTCATCAGCTTATTTTGTTCATTATATTCCACAAATAAGTGAGATCATGTGATACTTGTCTTTCTCTGACTGGCTTATTTTGCTCAGCATAAAGCCCTCCAGGTCCCTCCATGCTGTCTCAAAGGGTAAGAGATCTTTCTTTTTTGATTATTCATCTATCTATCATCCAGCTGTTTATTATTTAATCAACACGTATTTACTGCATTCCTGTGCTTCCTATATGGGCCAGACTGCGCCAGGCACTGCAGGTGCGGGGAGACGAGACGGCAGTTGGCGGGAGACGCGTCCTCCGTCCGCGGGTGGGACGGGAGCACGGTGTGCTGGAACTGGCTCCCCCTGGCTCCCTGGAGCTAATTGCTCCATATTCAGGGGTGCTCCCCCGCAGCTGTTAAAGCCAGCGTCTCGAAATTGAACAGGGTAGGAGAATGTATACCAAGGAACCTGGGATATGCTATGAATAAGGCTTTTCACATTTTTTCCCCAGACAGCCAACTTGCCAGCCTACCACTGGGTTGGATCAGGTTACCTCAATGGGGCTGACAGTCTGATGGTTTCTCTTCCAAGTTCAAAGAAGTCAGAAATACGTGCAGAAAGCTAGGCCCCAGTTACAACTGCACACTGATTCTTTTCTAAGAACTCGAAGAACTTCAGGGCCAGACGGCAGAGGTTGGAATCAGACCAACCTGGGTTTGTAGCTTGCTGCCAGCATTGGCAGAGGACCCAGGTGGGACAGTTTACCTCCCTGCTCCAACCTCACTCCCCTGCACTGAAAACGGAAATACTGCATGAACACTATGACCTTGTCAGTGCTCTGCACAGTGCCTGCTACAGAGTAAGCACTCAGTGAATGACGTGCATCCCTATCATTGCTCTTCTTGTTCCTATTACGTTCTAGTCTACCCTGTCACTTACACACTTCCCAGGACAGGGATCTCACCACTCTCAGTGCAACCCATTCCATCTCTCGTCTGCTCTGGGTTTAAGAAAGATCTTTCTTTTATTTATTCATTTTTTTTATCCTCACCCGAGGACATTTTTGCATTTATCTTCAGATAGAGCAGGAGGGAGAGAAGGAGGAAGAGAGAGAGAGAAATATTGATGTGAGAGAGACACATCTACTGGTTGCCATCCACACGACCCCACCCGGGGCTGGGGATGAACCACAACCGAAGTACGTGCCCTTAGCCTGGTTCGTGGGCCGACGCTCTAACTGCTGAGCCAAACTGGCCAGGGCTAAGAAAGATCTTTCTTAACCAGAAAACAGTACAATTTCTACCAACAGTCTTCATTTGTCTAATAATGTGCAGTGCAAATATTTGCTACGTGCACATTAAATTATTCATGTTGCGTTAAAGTCACAGGCCAAGCAATCAATGATGCAATATAAATGGTGTTTACTGAGACTGACAAGCCTCAGAGGGAAGGCGGGGGGAGATAAACCAAAGATCTTATATGTGTATATGCATAACCAGTGGGCAGACAACAGTGCAGTGAGGCAGGAGGGGACGGGAGCGGGAAGGAGGGTGTCAATGAGGGGAAAAGGTAGACATCTGCAATACTTTCAACAATAAAGATGCATTAAAAAATAAAAATAAAAACAGTCCAGCCAGTGTGGCTCAGTGGTTGAGTGTCAACCCATGTACCAAGAGGTCGCCGGTTCAATTCCCAGTCAGAGCATACGCCCAGGCTGTGGGCCCAATCCCCTGTGGGGCATGCAGGAGGCGGCCAGTCGATGTTCTCTCTCATTGATGTTTCTATCTCTCTCTCTTTCTCCCTTCCTCTCTAAAAATTAATTAAGGAAAAAATTGTTTAAAAAATAATAATAAAACAAAATAAATGGTGATGTACTCGCACAAGGAGAACACAGGCTCTGGAAGTGGAGGGCCTGGCTTTGAATCCCAGCTCACCATTTAGCAGCAGTGTGACGGCAGGCACCCATGCAACGTCTCCTTGCCTTCACGTTCCCTTTTGTATCTTTGCACTCTGCAGACTGTTGTCAAAGATTAAATTAACTAATATGCTCCCCCTGCTTAGAATGGCTGCCGATCAATATAAGTTAAAAATGCCTCATGATACAAAGGAGGTGACATTGTTCCTGAGAGTCCCTGGCATGCTTTGTGGTAGGTCCTAGGGGCATAAAAATGAATAAGAAATAAGACTGCACACATCAGCCGTGCACGGCAAAGTGTTTGGTGGCAGGTGCATGTTTAAAAGGAAGATGCTAGCGTCCAGGGTGACAACCCAGAGGCATAAGTAAGCGTCATCAGGGTCCCAAACTCAGGGACACGGCAGCTTAGCCTTAGAAACTGCTTTCCCCATTCCCTCCCCTGCAGGAGGGGAGCAAGGCGGTACCTACCTCACAGACTGCTGCGGGGATGGCGTAGAAGAGCATTCATGCTACTTCTGATACAGGGTCCTGCTCATGGTAGGTGTTCGATAAATTATTGGTCTGAGAATAAGTAAATGTGACTTCCCCTGAGTCCCCAGAGCAGCCCATTACGTTCCTCAGGCCCACCCTCCCCTTTACAAGGCGTTAATTCTAGTGTGCTCAAATTCAGCCCAGTTCCAAGTCAATTTCTTATTCTTTTATCTTTACGGAAAAATAGTTGCACCCCAATCTGCTTTGTGGATTTGTAGCTTAGTTTTTTTATTTTATTTTTTTATTTCAAAACATTTACACAGACTCACTGGGGAGAGGCTGCCTGTCTTTTTCTAGGTGGTGTCTTTGCACACAAATGATTTAAAAGCATCTTAAGGGTCCGTCCAGCTTAAGCCCTGGATATGCAGAAGGGTGTCAAGTAGTTACATCCTGAAGTTAGGGGAGGCTGTGAATCATGTATGAGAAACGCACATTACGTGATTTGCTGGACACATTGTTAATGCCGGGCAGGGCTATGGCTTTTACATTGTCTGTACAAGGAAATAAACACTATCATCCTTGAACTTTCAGTGGGAGAATGAAGAGGGAGAGAGGGCCCCCAATCCAGTCCTCAGATTTCTTTCTTGCCCTTGTGCAAGGAGGGAAGAAGAAAGGAAGAAAGGAGGAAAGAGTTGAAAACCTACCGTATGCCACATAGTATAATCGTTTCTTCATCCTCATTATTTTGCTTAAACCTCATTGCAATCTTGTCGGTACTTCCTACAGAGCAGGACAAGGGGCCCAGGGAAGCCTTGTTACCTGCCCGAGGCCATGCAGCTGGTCCCTGGGGGGACCGGGACTTGCAGCCAGGTCTGAGTTCAAAGGATGAGCTGTTTGTGCAGCACACTGAACTCTGCCCAGCGAGGAGTTGGTCCTATCTGGGGACAGCTCCAGGAGGGCTGGCCCTGCAGCATGTCATTTGTCCTGACCTCTGCTTACCTGTGGACTCAGTCACCACCAGCGCATCACCTGGGATGAGCACAGGCCGCCACTGCCCCTAGACTGCCACTCATAAGCCTCAAAGGGAGCTCTCAACGCGCCCTCACGGTACTGAGCACACACGGCTGTGCCTGCTGGCGGGCGCAGAACCCGCCAGGTGACTTGTTAAAAGTACAGTCTCGGGCCCTACATAACACCTACTAAATGAGAAACCTGATTTTTAAACCATGTTCCCCCAGAATTGTTAACCATTGTCCCTGCAGATGGCAACTCAGAGAAAAGTTGTTTAAAATGGGCAAAGGACCTAAATAGACACTTCTCCAAAGAGGACATGCAGATGGCCAAGAGACATATGAAAAAAATGCTCCAAGTCACCAATCATCAGAGAGATGCAAATTAAAATGACTAAGGTATCACCTCACACCTGTCAGCATGGCTGCCATCAACAAATCATCAAACAACAAGTGCTGGCGAGGGTGTGGAGAAAAGGGGACTCTAGTACACTGCTGGTGGGAATGCAGACTGGTGCAGCCACTGTGGAAAACACTATGGTGTTACCTCAAAAAATTAAAAATTGATCTGCCATTTGACCCAGAAATCCCACTTCTAGGAACATATCCTAAGAGGTCTGAAACACCAATCAGAGAGAATATATGCACCCCTATGTTCATAGCAGCACTATTTACAATTGCTAAGATCTGGAAACAGCCCAAGTGTCCATCAGTGGATGAATGGATAAAAAAGCTGTGACACATTTACACAATGGAGTACTATGCAGCTGTAAAAAAGAGAGTTCTCTTACCCTTTGAGACAACATGGAGGGACCTGGAGAGCATTATGCTAGGTGAAATAAGCCAGAAAGAGGAAGACAATTGATCTCACTTATATATGGAATATACTGAGCAAAATAAACTGACAAACAAAATAGATCCAGAGACATGGAAGCAGGGAACAGATTGATGAATCTCAGAGGGAAGGGGGTAGAGGGGTGGGGAAGAGATTAACCAAAGAACTTATATGCATATGTGCATAACCAATAGACACAGACAATAGTGTGGTGAAGGCATGGTGTGGGACGGGAGCGGGGTGAAGGGGTCACTGGGGGGAAAGGGGAAACATGTGTAATACTTTCAACAATAAAGATACATTTTTTAAAAACCCACATAGAGATGAGCTATATATTCATCTGTGAACATATAGATGAATGGATCTGTGCTCAGGCGCCAAGCCATGCTCTTAGGTGCCTGTGGATGCTGACATCCTCAGAGCAGTGGTGATGGTCTGTGTGTGTGTGTGTGTGTGTGTGTGTGTGTGTGTGTGTATTTGCACACACACACATGCATGTTTTTCTGGCACTCTGTGTAGGACTACTGAAGATGTATGTCTTTAATTAACTTCCATAAAGGATATTTATGCAATACTCTTCATATTTCTCATATGTAAGAGGTTAATTAGGCTTGTCGATGAGACTGGAAACTGAATTCGTATTCATAACATGATCGATTTGCAGGATGCCTATGATTCAGAAAACTTCTGAGGAGCTATTGCCACACCTCAGGCACAAGGAGCGTAGAGATTAAAGTCGAAGCTGAGCTCGGCCTCAGCAGCTGACAAGCCTGCTGCCCTCCCTTGTCTCATTCTAGACCAGCTCAGCTGTGACAAAGTGGCCTCGACACCCGGCCACACGAGTTTACGAAGATTTTCATCATCAACCTGCGATGTCGGGCGTGGCTCTAGTTCAAACACATCACAGGGCACAGTCCCAACGAGAACTATTCTGAGACATAACCACCGTGTATAACCTTTCACCCTCAAGGTACATTTCTGCAGTTTGAGGGACCGTGGGGGGTCGTCTGGGCACCTGGTATAATCTCCATAGTACTATAACATTTTTGACCCTCTAGGAGGTAGGTCAGCTTTTGTGGGCTAGCCTGGGAACTTTGCCCCTGTTTATGTTTGTTTTCATGAAGAAGCACATTTTGTGCATGAAAGACCTTAAAAACAAATCTCTGGCAACTCAGTGGGCTCCTAGGTTGGGCTTCTAGGGGTTGTAGCCAAGACTCACTGGGGTATTGCAAGCCACAGAGCTGGAAAAAGGCAGTGCTGGCTGGGAGCTATAAATAGTGTACCCAGTGACCCTCACAAGCTCCCCAGCCACTGGGGCTGCTCCCACAGCTTTCTCTTTTGGATGCATGAAAGCAGCTGAAAGGATTGTTTTCCCGAGAGCTTTTTGACTGCCCTGGGCATGTTGAGGGACTTTGCTGTTTCTAATTATCTCCCTTTATGTTCAGGCCCAGACTTGTTAATATAATAAACCGGCATTTCCAGGATGCACTCACAACGCAGAAACATCTCAAGGTGTTTTACAAGCAGAAGATCATGTTAAATCAAATCAAATTCCAATTAAAGACTAATAGCGGTGTTAGAGAACCATTACCATGGTCCAGCCAGGGCCACTGGGACAGCCGGGATTCCCTCCAAGCTGCAGTGGTCCAGCTCCTGTCCAGAGTATTATTTTGAAATCTACTGGGCAAAACAATCTTTGCCTGAGTTCAAGGTCCCAGAATATCAACATTAGAAAGATGTTTAAGATCCTTCCAGCTGAACCCTGTTGTTTCAAATGGGGACACTGAGGTCTAGAGAGCAGGCGTGATCGTGCATCACCCAACATCAAGAACTCAAGCTCCTCGAGAAGGTCCCAAGAGCCCCTGTTATTGACATATGACCCCCATCTGGCTGCTTTTCACGCCTATGAACATTTTCTCTGCTTTCCATTTACAGTTGATTGAATGGTAGCCCCCCAAGGACATGTCCATCTGGAACCTCAGACTGTAATCTTATTCGGGAAAAGGGTATTTGCAGATGTACCGAAGTTCAGATCTCAAGATGAAAGCATCTGGGTTTCGGGTGGGCCCTAAATCCAATGACTCGGTTCCTTATAAGAGAAAGACGAAGGAGGTCTGAGGCATGCGGAGGGGAAGCCGTGCAAAGACGGAGGCGGAGACTGTGGTGACACATCTACAAGACGGGCAGTGCCAGGGACTGCCCTCAGCCACCAGCCACCAGGAGCTGGGAGACAAGCATGGAACGGATCCTCCCTCAGAGTTCCAGAAGAAACCGCTCCGCCGACACCCTGATGCCGGACTCTGGCCTCCAGACCTGTGAGACAATCCATTCCTGTCGCTTTAAGCCACCATGCTGGAGGCCACGTTACAGCCACTGGAAACCAGTCTCCGCCCCTCCCCCGAATGTCCTGGCCCCCTTGCGCTTTCCTTGGCGGGCATCGCTTTCCTTGGCGCGCTCGCCTTTCCTATTCCCGCCAGCCTCTGTGCGAGCCTCTCTAACTGAGAAAGGCTAGACCCGCTCCCAGCTTCCTTGGGGTCCCCACGTGTACACCCCCACACAGTTCACCCCAGCACCTGTTACCCATGATTGTGGTTCCTTGTCCCTCTCCTGTCAGATTCTGGGTTCATCTAGGGCAGCGATTTTCAACCTCTGTCATCTCATAGCACACGCACTCATTACTAAAATTCTGTGGCACGCCAAAATACATATTTTTTTGCTGATTTGACCAATAAAAAGGTATAATTTCGGTTTATTCACACCGACGACTGTTGTTGTGTTGGCTGTTGTCCTTTTTGAATTTTTTTTTTCCTTTATTGATTTTAGAGAGAGAGGAAGGGAGCAGGAGAGAGAGAGAGAAACATCGATGAGAGAGAACATCGACTGGCCGCCTCCTGCATGCCCCCCACTGGGGATCGGGCCCACAACCTGGGCATGTGCCCTGACCAGGAATCGAACCGGCAACCTCTTGGTGCATGGGTCGACGCTCAACCACTGAGCCACACCGGCCGGACGGCTGTTGTCCTTTTTGTATTTGACAATCTAAGGGCAAAGGGGTCAGTGCCCCTGGCTAATTAGTCAGGTATCGCATGTTCTAAAGATTCTTAGGGCAAACTGCTTGAAAACCAATGATCTAGTTGACCAAATTATATAGGTTTCAGGTGCACAGTTCTACAACATATCATCTGTACACTCACGCCAATAAAGTCAATAAAAAGGAAAAAGAAAAGAAAAGAAAAAATTGCTGATTTAGAGCACAGACCACAGTGATTCAGTTTTGGGCCCAGAACCAATCACGCCCACACAAGTGTTTAGAAATGTGGAGAATTAATGTGAGCATAAAGGTGATTTAATGCTTGTTCTCTTCCTTCCTTTCCAGGGACAGAAACCCAAGCCCACTGCATCTCCAGGGCTGTCTACTAACCTTAACCTCTTCCCTAGCTTGAACTCTATTAAATCACAAACTTAAGAGATTTTCAGGCTCAGACATGAGGCAGTAAAATGCATACAGGCAGCGCTGGGGGTCAAACATGCCTAGGTGTATGCCCTGATTCTATTCTGTCTAGTAAGTAACTGAACCTCTCTGAATTTCAGAGCCCTCATCTTTAAAATGTGAGTAAAAGGAAGAATATATGTCCCCCTATGTTCACAGCAGCACTATCTACAATCGCTAAGATCTGGAAACAGCCCAAGTGCCCATCAGTGGATGAGTGGATAAAAAATCTTTGGTACATGTACACAATGGACTTCTATGCAGCTGTAAGAAAGAAAGCTCTCTTATCCTTTGCGACGACATGGAGAGACCTGGAGAGCACTATGCCGAGCGAAACAAGCCAGTCAGAGAAAGACAAGTACCACATGATCTCACTTATTTGTGGAACATAATGAACAAAATAAGCTGTTGACTAAAAGAGATCCAGAATCATGGACATAGGGAACAGACTGACAAACCTCAGAGGGATGGGGGGTGGGAGGGGTGGCAAGAAATAAACCAAAGAACATATATGCATATGTGCACAACCAATCAACACAGACACTAGGCTGGGGAAGGCAGGAGGGGGTGGGAGTGGGAAGGAGGGGGTCAAGGGGAAGAAAAGGGGGACATGTGTAATACTTTCAACAATAAAACAAAAATAAAATAAAATGTAAAAGATTAAATGAGTTAATACAATTAATCTGGACAATAACCCCTTTCCCACAATAACACTCCATCCTATTTTGGAGATTAAGACTTGGAATCTAAAGGAATTGTTCACGGTGTCACAGGCAGTAAGCAGCATTGCAGGACTTGAACTCAGGACTATTCAAGTCCATGCCCTTGAACAATACATCATAAAAAACCCCAGGGTCTCTACCAGCCCAACAAGATTCCCCCAATCCATTTGCTGAGTGATGAAAAAAATGTTCTCTATCATTCGCAAGAATGAAGCACCCACAGAACAGCACACATCCTTGAATTTATCTTGCTCAGTCTTCGGGCTCCTTGGGAGTCCTTAAGATCTGTATCTAACACAGCCTCTCGAGTCTCAGCTGATTTGAGACACTGTGAATCGTAATGCCGGGAGTATGAAAACAAATGCCTTCTGCCCAAACCATCGTCTTTCAATTACAGATCATTCTATTTGTAAGCACTTTCCTTTGGATACAGACATCTTGCAGGCTAGCGCTTGTTAGAATTGAGAAGAACAGAGAGAGGGGGCGTGGGGAGAGGAGGAGATGGGGCAGAGGGAGACAGGGAGGACAGGGAGAGGGGTAGGGGAAAGAGTGGAATCAACAGCATGAACAGATGCTCAGAGCTCATCTAATTCAGAGCCCTGGTAGCACCGTTCTGGGGGCCTGGTGTTCGTGGATCTAAGGGCTGGCAAGGAATTGAAAGCGGCTGCTGGAGTTGTGAAACATGGTGACACAGACACAGCCTAACTTATTTTTTAAGCAGTAGATGAAACTAAGGTCCAGAGAAGTTAAGTGGCTTCACCAACCAGTCAGCCAGGTAATGGCAGAACCAGGAACTCGGACTCCAATCCGGTGCTCAGTAGCCTACAGGGCTGGGGATCCCAGTGAAAAACTGGAAGTGTGGACAAATGGAATTTTGCAGGGAAGGCAAAACAGAGTTAAGACTTAAGAGAAGGAACATGAGAGAAGAAAGGACTGGAGAGGTGGAAGTAGGAAAAGAAGGGCTCCACAAAGGACAGGAGAGATGCGGAACGTGAAGGAAGATGGGCGGTGAGGGTGAGAACAAAGCGGAAGACAGAGACAATAAATACAGCGCGGCAAACAGTCAACGAAAAGAGGAGAGCACAGGACTGAGAACACTGGCTCACGTTCAGTCTCTCTGGTGAAGGCGCTTAACGCATCCCCACTGCTTGTCCCCACGAAGTGCTTGGTCCTTACCCAGGTCCCCAGCCTTTGGTGACAGGGCCTGGCTGACCATTGCCACCACTGCCCCAGCCAGCTTTCTGCCTCCAGGAGGGCCTCCTGCCTGGACTGGGGATTTCTTCACTCCCCTCTGGATACTGCTAGGTTCATGTCCCCTGGGGCTTTAAGACCCTCTCCGTCAGGAAATCCTCCTGCCCCCGCTTCCTATGGCCCACCCTCCACTCCAGACAGGGTTGGAAGGCTCTCTCTGTATTGCAGTGACACTCTGTCCCTCATCGTATTATTTATCACAACGAACTTTAAATCTCTGTTTTCATGTCACCCGCCTTTCCCCAGTGGACTGTAAATTTTCCCAAACCAGGCTTGATTCATAGTATATCTCCAGTACCGACCACGGGGGAAAACACATCCCATACCCAGTGCCTGAGCGATGACACAGGACTGATGATGCATGATTGGACAAAGGGCTCCTCCTCAGAGGAGTGAAAAATTATGTCTGCCACCACCGGGGGGCGGTCCTGCGCAACTCCAGCAATACACCCTGGGGGAGCAAGGGGAGCAGAATTTCTCTCCACCAAACACCTCCGCAAAACACAGAAGGCAAGAGTAATTCAAAACTGGAGAGATCCTTGCAGACATTACCAGGTGAGGCTGAGGATGAACAAAGGCTGAGCCGGGGGATTACAGACTCAAATGACAGCCAGAAGCACTGAACTCCAGTCTGTGGAACTGGTTAGCTCTGCGGCCTGGGGAGGTCACTTATCAGCGAGGGGCAACAGTTCATTCCATTAACTCAAGCCCAGGCGGCGGCCTTGATTACCACCGGCCAGGAATAGCAGGATGAATGAGCAATAAAGCATTCTGATCTATTAGGGGGGGAAATATCTTAATGCAAAGAGGGAGGTTATCTCGGCTTCTTATTCTAATTGGCAACATTGCTTGCTTCCCTACGACATCAACCACGACGTCAGACACTGGCTTCAGACACTGGCAATACAGGCGTAAGCAAGTCATCGCCCCGGCCCCCGTTCTCTGGAGGGGAGCACAGACAGGCTGGACTCACTCTGATTTTAAAGAGAGACAAAGACTCGATGATGAAAGAGACGTAGGTAACATGCCAAGGTGGCATTGTGGCTGGAGGGATCAGCCTCAGAAAGGCGGTGACATTCATCCCAACCAGATCTAGAAGGATGGTTGGGTTTTACTAGACAGAGTGGTCACACGGCACTCCAGGCTGGTGGGCAGGCACCAGCAAACACTGGCGGGGAAGACTGTGTGGGCTGTGCTGTGGGTGTCTGGGAGGAGAGGGAGTGGAGGTGCGGAAACAGGAGGCAGATGGCAGGTGGACATGGCGGTGGCTACTAGGGCCCTGATGGAGCAGCCCTCAGGAACTATGCTGAGGGCTGTGTACACAATGCCTCACTGAGTTCTAAGTAATTCTGTACACACATGCACACCTGTATACACACGTGCATATACATGCATACGTATATCTAGCCATGTATCATTTTATTCCCATTTCATAAGTGAAGAACACAAAACCCAGAGGGGTTAAGTAACATGTCCAAGGCAAGGAAACAGGGAAGCCACAATCCGCACTCAGGTCTGTCCATCTCAAAGGCGGCGTTTCCAAACACTGCGCTGTAGCTCACCAAACGTCAGGCTGGGAAGTGGAGGATTTATCTCGAAGGCCGAGAGGGAGCCATCCGGGGTGTCTGTGGGAACAACACACTCCAACAGCTGCTTTCAGAAGATGACACTGGTGTCCTCGCACCCCATCAGCTTTGGACAGCGCCTGCGATCCGAGGCGGGCAGCCCAGGCGGGGTTTTTAATTAGCGGAGAGAGGGAAGAGTCAAGCCCTCTCCCAGGGAAAGAAGAAGACACACCGAGAAGGCTCATCAATCCAGAACCAGGGGTCCACGGACTGGAGTCTGGCCGTGGGGGGAGGGGAAGGGCAGGCTGTTTATCTTTTTTTTTTTTTTTTTTTTTGCTTTTTCATGGTCTCCCTTGCTTTCTGGTCCAGGTGCTACAGAGGGGATAGGCATCTACAGCACCTTTGACACAGGCGTCCCTTGGGTGCCTGGTGTCAGCCTGGCCGTGCCATCAAAAGTCAGGGAACCCATTCCCAGTCTCACCCCCACCTGATCTGAGGCTAAAGCCCAAACAGAGAGCGAAGCTGGCAGGCTTCGCGTCAGACTTGAGCTGACCTCTCCATTCGACGATGCTTACTAAACCTGTGACGTGGGCAAGTGGTTTTCCTGCTCTGTGCCTCAGTTTCCTCCTCTGCAAAATCAGGACAAGGCCTTGTGTTGCAAGAACTCCCTGAGACAGCCCATGTAACGCGCCTGACCCAGAGTGGATGCTCCATATATCACGGCTATTTTAACCTCCTTTCCTCCCTCTGGGCCTGAGTTTCCCCACATATAAAATGCAAAGTTGTGCTACATGACTTGAAAGAGCTTTTCTACTGCTGATCTCCTCTGGGTATTTTTAGCTGGATACGAGAAGACCTGGGTGTGGGGAGAAACGATAATATTTCCATATCCAGATCTGGGGTGGGGGGAGGAGCTCACCTGGGAAAGAGGTTGTAAATTTGCTCTTTGCAGGAGTCCAGACGGCAGGGCTGGGGCTAAAACAGGATACAAGTCTTCAGGGATGCCCACTGCATGCCAATGTAAGCGAGGCAATTCTGAGAGCTGGAGCTATTGGCTGCCTAGATAGTAAATGAGCTCCCCATCTCTGGAGGAGAGCAAGCAAAACCTGGACAATGGTCTGGGGCAGATGTTCTGGAAGACATTTAAACAGTGGATGGGGAGCCAACGTTTTTCCTTTCAGCATCATGAGGGCTGAGAATAGCATGGCATCATGCTGAGGGGTGTTAACTGACGATACAGTTTCTCATTTAATTCTCACACTCTAGAGAGGTTGGGGGCACTGTCATCCCTGCCTTACAGACAGGAGACAGGATGCAGAGCTAAGCTGCATGCTCAGGGTTGCACTCAGACAGGAGGAGGCAGAGCAAGGACAGGAGCTCCGGTGACTCTAGCTCCTAAGCCAGCTGGCCTCCCATCGCTGATGCTACACCTGATGGCGGAGCCCCAGCCTGACTCACATTGATGGCCGCTGTCCTTCTCTTCCTCCCCCACCTGTCTCTGTCCCTTGCCTGCTCCCTCTCGTGTATTTACGCTGGGCTGCCCAGTAACAAACGGCTCATCTCCTTACCGTGAGGAAGGCGACAGCCGGGCGATTAGTGAAATTTGTTACCCCTGCGTCTCCGAACAAAATTAAATTAAAAGTGCTGCTTCGCTGTCAAGATAAGGGCCAAGCTACTGAGATAATTTTTCACTCTCAAATACTCAATTACCCAGTGAGGCTGGATCAGATACAATCAAATGGGGGAGAGAAAAGAAGAAGGAGAGAGAGAGAGAGAGACAGAGACCGACAGAGAGAGAGACAGAGAGAGAGACAGACAGACAGAGAGAGAGAGAGACAGAGAGAGAGAGAGAGAGAGACAGAGAGAGAGAGAGACAGACAGACAGACAGAGAATGGATCTCCAGAAACATGTTAAAGAGGCTGTTGCCATGGTAATAGGGCTGGACCACATGAGGCAGGTAAGTAGGTGTGGCCTGTGACTATATCTTATAATAAAAAAGATGCTTTTCCTCCCGACTGCCCCTGTCTTAGGCCAGATGGTGTCATTTTTCACCTGAATCGTTACATCAGTCTCCTAACTGGTCTCCCTCACACCACTTTTGTCTGCCTCCATCCCGGCTTCTATGAAAGCCAGAGTGACCTTCTGACCACAGAAATCTGGAAATACCACTTCTTTGCTGAAAACCTTTGGTGGCTTCTCATTGTCATCATGCTAAAGTCCAAATCACGCAGCCGGTGTCACCTCCAGCTCTCTGCTCCTCCAATGTTACGTTTCAATGAAATGAACTCGACACCTCCCTCCCTCCCTCTCTCCCTCCCTCCAGCCGCAGGAATTACTTTGAGGTCCTGCAATATGCCAGGCATTCTGCTCGATCTCACTCCATCCACTGCCCCCTCTGTCTCAAACAATCGCCTCCTACCTTCTTCCCTTCAACAATCCCACCTTGTCCTTCAAAATTCAGCCTACATATTTCCTGCGCCTACGATGATCCCACCGAGCGGGTCAGCTGCTCTCCCTCTGTGCCAACACCGAATTTGCTAGCACCCCCTATCACGCCCTCTCCATGCTCTATGCAGTCGCCTATCTGGCTGCCTTCCCCTACCAGACTGTGGGACCCGTAAGCAGAACTGTGCTTCCGCTGGGTCTGTGCTCCCAGGGCGCACCCCGCAGGCTCCCGGGAAGAGTCTTGTGAACTGAAATGACCTTGCACGTAAAGGGGGGGCACCTGCTGGAGATCTCCAGAGGCTGCAGCGCCTCTCTTCTCCTTGTCCCCAGTTCTCCACCATTACTTCCCCCGGCCCCTGTCCCAAAGTCCTCCTCCTCTGGAGAGCCATCTCTGATTCAGGGCCCTACGCATCCCGAGACCTGCACTCCAGACCACCTCAGCCATTAGCACACGGCTTACACGACACATCAGCTTACTTCTGAGTTTTAAAAGCACCTTACAATTAGAGTCACAGAATTGAAGAGCCAAGAAGGACACAGTGGAAATGGAATCTATTTGACTGCAGAGGCCACCGAATTTGATCGATGTGGTGCTCGCCATGTATCTCCTGTTCCCTCCACTAGCTTGGAAATGCCTTCAGGGCAGGGACCGGCAGTCTTATCCATCTTGGTGTATTTTCCTAAGGCAGCGACACAGCCGTGGCTGCACTGGGGAGCTTGCAAACGAATTGAAGATGCCCAGGCTCTACTCCAAACCTGTTAAATCGAATCCTGCGCTGAGGTCCAAGGGTAGACATTTGTTTGTTAATCCCAAGCATGTTTACTAGGTATGTGTGGTTGGGGACCCTGATAAAAGGGAAAAAAAATACTCTTCACTCGAAACATTATTCAAGGACCAAACGTAAGATCATTTTCATGGTCCAGGACCTTTTCCACCTCGATAGTTAGTTTTGATTCTTCTTCATCCTTTCCTTTACTTTTTCCACATTAGGTACGGATGGAATACGCTCATGCCTCCAGGGATCCCAAGACCAGACACAGTGGTTTGAATGAAATAATGGACGGAAGACGTTTTTCAAGATTTCAAATCAATTTAAAGACATAATACATCTTCAAGATAATCTGACTTAGCTACTGAGACACAGTCTCCCCGTGTATGAAGGGAAGTGTCAGGACTGGATGCAACTGTTTTTTTTCATCGCTTGCTGCCTTCCAGGAGCTGTGCCAAATGCTGTACTTGTTTTATTTTATTTCAACCTCAAAATCACTCTTAGAAGAAGGAAGCATCAGTATACCACTGCCCAGCGGGGGAAGCAGGGGTCAGCAGTGAGACTGAGCGTCCCAAGATCACTCGGCCAAGACTCCTAACTAGCTGTGTTTGGCCCCGAAGACCACAAAGAAACACTGTACACTGGGCCACCTCCAGCAAACCCACTCACCTCAAGCCCATTCCGGGAACAGGCAGGGTGCAGATGACAGAGACAGAAGAATAAGTAAATGCAGACATATGTGACTATCGTGATCCATCCACATATGCTATTTAAATGAATTGTTCTGTTTGCCTCGAAAGCACTCATCGTGATATTCAAGTTCAACCCTTCTCAAAAAAATCGTTCTTCACAGTTACCTGGCTGTCTAATATTCCATCAGGTCTAGGCGCTGTCATTGACTGAGTCGTCCTCCTGCGGTTGGACATGTAGGCTCACTCTAAGTTTTCAGTATTACCGATGATGCTCCGAGGACCATGTTCAGGGTTGGAGTGGCAAGAAAAGCAGTTAGCGCCATTGAAACAAATATGGTCATTGCATAATGTCAAGTGACAACAGTGCAAACGTGAGTGTTGATAGAATTATGTGTTGATGGGAAATAATCTATATGTAAATGAGGGTGGAAAAATTATTCAGTGAGCTCTTTGGTGTAGAAGGTTCTTCTTTGTTTCTTTTTTTTTCGATTTTCTCCCACTAGTGGTATTGCATTATTTTACTTCGGTGAAAAATAAAACCATATGCATGTCACCCCTAAAACAGTGGGGACATTTCAGTTCCCTGGATGTCCTGAGAGTGGAGAGAAGAGCTAAGGACGCATTGGTCTAAACTTTTTCCACAGACAACAACCAGAGGGGCTCCTGAAAGGTTGAAGCCATGTCTTATTAACCCCCGACTCCCCAGAGAGCCACACTGCTCCGCTCCTGGAATCCACACTGTGTGTCATGTAAATACAGGCACACATTTCAGAGGTTGAGGGGGACTCGGGTGCAATTTATTCAAACGCTGTACCCCAACTGAATGGACAGAGAGCCAAAGAGGTGTGCCCAAGGTTCCCGGCATTGCAGTCCCAGAGCCACAGCTGACCCCACCGTGAAGAAACAGTTCTTCCCCGGTCCGACACAGAACAGTGTGACTCTGTGACGTGGGACACTGCACATCGTCATGCTTGTTGAGTTAGCAACGTGTCCTGCAACCTCTTAGCTGGTCTCGCGACAAAGGTGGCTGAGCTGTGGCATCTGCTTCCTTCCATGGAGAACTAGGTGTTTGATTGGACCTGAGATGTTGAGAAAAGGACATTGGCGGTCTGGAACCCATGACTCGGGGGCACATCCTCAGCCTCTGCAATTTCTGGTCTACTCCTCTCCTTAGGATAATCTCTTCCTCTCATGCCTTTATTTACCTCCCTATGGGAGTTCAAGTTTACAAATGGTCCCCAGCCCTGGCCGGTGTTGCTCAGTGGTTAGAGCATTGGCCTGCAGACTGAAGGGTCCAAAAATATGGTCACCAAGCCCTGGCCAGTGTGGCTCAGTTGGTTGGGCATCATCCCACTCACCAAGAGGTCCCTGGTTCAATTCCCAGTCAGGGCACATGTCTGGGTTACAGGCTTGATCCCCAGCAGGGGGCGTGCAGGAGATGTCTCTCTCTCTCTCTCTCTCCCCCTCTTCCTTCCTATCTCTCTAAAAAAAAAAATCAATAAAAACATTCTTTTTAAATGGTCCCCAAGAGCCCCATGTACCACACTCTGCATTCCTCTCCTCTTGAATAGGGGTGGGGCTGTAAACCAATGGGCTACCACTCTGTGATTAAGTTACATCATATGACAAAGATGAAGGGGTTTTCACATGTAATTACGGTCCCAAATCAGCTGACTCTGAGTTAAACATAAATGAATTGATCTGGATAGGCCTTGCCACATCCAATGAGCCCTTCAAAGCAACTGGGCTTGGGATGGAAGAGAGTCAGAAAGGAGAAGATGCTCCCCTGCGGACTTTCCAGAAGCCGGCAGCCATCTGTGAGCTGCCAACGGAGAGGCCACGAGCAAGGGCCTGAGAGCAGTCCTGGCTGACAGCGGCAGGAAGCCAGGCGTGCCTGCCACGCGCTACAGGAAGGGCATTCTGTCAATGACCCCGTGCCCTTGGAAGACGGCCCCGGCCCTCATCTGAGATGAAGCCCCAGCTGATCCCTTTATGAGAGACCCTGAGCAGAGAACCAGTTATTACATGGCTGGACTTCTGAACTACTATGAGATAATATATATATATTGTTCGGGGACGTTAAATTTGTGAAACAGAGTTAATGCACCACCACACAGAGCGGTGACTCCCGTTCTCTATTCCCCATCAGACCTCTCCTGAGCTCAGATCGGTTGGCAGTGTCTCCGTCTGGACGTCTGAGCTCAGCCCTTTCTGTCCTGAAGACCTGCTGGTCCTCCCTTCCCTAGCTTTGCCATTCACTCCAGCTCCGACGCCAGAACCAGGTGCTCATCGTCGGTGCCCCTTTCTCCTTACAGCCCATCAGCCCTCGGGTTCAGCTAACTGTGTGTAACATGTCCCACACAGCCAGCCCGCCCCACGCCCTCCCAGATGCCCTCCTTCTACCCAAATAGCTTCCTAACCGGTCTCCTCCAGTTCCTCTCCTTCCAGCTGCTTCTCCACTGTGGAAGGAGCGATCTTCTTAAAACGGAAACGGGTGATGGATCTCTGCTCGTCAAAAACCTTCCTGGGCTCCCATTTGCACATACTTCAAATGCAAGTCTCTCCTGCTCACAGGGAGGTAGCTTTGTTAGCCCCTGGCCACCTCCCATCCATCCTCAATACCGGTGTTCCTCCAAGACGCCTTTCACACCTCAGCTCCCTGTCTTTCCTTCAGGGGCACTCCTCACGATTTGAAACGATACGTTCATTTATGTGCTCATCTGTGAAACACTCTTGCCCTCCCCTTTCTCCCTGGAGGACTGTCAGCTTCACCAGGGCAGTTACATCATGGGTCTCTTTTCCACCACGGTCCTGGTCCTCAGCCAGAGTCTCAGCAGGAGGAGATGGTTGGTCAACGAGATGAATGGACTTGGCATTCAAAGCCTTTCCCGATCTGGGTCCACGCGCCATTCCCAGCCTTTTCCCTGGCTCTTCCTGTACCTTATGCTTTTGTGAGACATGATTCTGTGCAGTCACGACATAAATCCTGTAACGTAGTGGTTCTCAACCTTCCTAATGCCGCGACCCTTTAATGCAGTTCCTCATGCTGTGGTGACCCCCAACCATAAACTTATTTTCGTTGCTACTCCATAACTGTAATTTTGCTACTGTTGTGTCTTAGGCGACCCCTGTGAAAGGGTCGTTCGACACCCAAAGGGGTTGCGACCCACAGGTTGAGAACCGCTGAGAAAAGGATTATCCCTTCTGCCCTGGCCGGTTTGGCTCAGCAGTTAGAGCGTCGGCCCACGGACCAGAGAGTCCCGGGTTCGGTTCCCGCTAAGGGCACGTACCTCGGTTGCAGTTTGTCCCCGGCCCCGGTTGGGGTCGTGTGGGTGGCGACCACTCGATGTGTCTCACATTGATGTTTCTCTCTCTCTCTTCCTCCCTCTCTCCCTCCCGTTCTATCTGAAGATAAATGCAAAAATGTCCTCGGGTGAGGATAAAAAAAAAAAAAAAAGGATTAGCCCTTCCATTTTTGAGAGGGGGAAATTGAGGCTGGGAAGGTAAACTCACTTGTCCAAGGTCACCCAACTAAGAGCCAGGGCTGCACAAGGTCATGGGTACAAGCACCTGCACAGCACCTGCCGCCCGCAGGTGACCGCCCAGCATGTCCTCCTTGGCTTGGGGAGGGACGTGCCGGGGGAGAGCACCCTGGTCACCCCACAGGCCTGCGGAGAACGGCAGCGACAGCGCGTTCATGCTCGGGGCGGGAAGCGGATGGTCGTAATCTCTCAGTGCGAGGGAAAGGGGGAGAAATCCTGCTGAGCCTAGTTGAAAAACAAGAAAGCAAGAAAGACTGATTATTCCTTCTCGCTAGTGTAAGCAACTAAAAACGACATGTTTGCTTTATCGCCTTTGGTCTCCGGTTTGGTTCCTGACAGCCGTCTCCCTCCCTTCCACGGGCTGTCAGGGGCTGAGCTGCTTTTCGCGGCGAAGGAGGAAGAGGGCTGAGAACAATTTAAACAATGTTTCGGAGCCCGCATGGGCTTAGGAGGGAGTTTTTGAAGTTGTCTGGCTCCCTGACTGCATTCAAAGAAGCCTCATTTGCCAAGACTGCTTGATGTTTCTGCAGGTTGGGAAGAGATAGTCTGGAAGGCACCTCTAAGAGAAAACACACCACACACACACACACACACACACCACACCACCACCACCACCACCACCACCACCACCACAAAAACCAATGTCTATTTCCTCTGAGGTTTGAAAGGGATGGAAAGGGAGAAAAGAGACATCAGAAGGAAGCTTCTTTTAGCCCCATACAATTTCTGAATACATAATTTTCTCTTCTGTGATATCTCGTTAAGTAAGGCCAAATGCAGGCACAGATCAAAGCCAGGTTCCTGCACTTCACTGTCCTTTCAGCAAGAGAAATCCAAACTCCAGTCTCATCTCCCCATGAGGGACACCAGACTCTCCAAAAAGCCAGCATGAGCTACTGGAAGGAATGCATTCACCGACTGCCAATCACAACAGGCTAACTACCAGGGAACGGACTATGATAATGGGGAAGGAGTAAACATCAATGACATCCTCCTGGGGACAGCTCACGGGTGTTGTGACAATAGGTTTTGGGCCCAGTCGGGATGGGTTTCAAGACTCGGTCCCATAACTTAATGAGTCTATGACCTTGGAGAAGTGACCTGCCTGGTTTCAGCTTCATTATTTTACGTACAGAGACAAGGACGATAACCGATCATACAGGAAGACCCGTAAGTGTGCAACGGACCTGGCGCAAAAGTGACATTCAGGAAAAGGTTGCTGTCGCCCTGGCCGGTTTGGCTCAGCGGTTAGAGTGTCGGCCCGCGGACCAGAGAGTCCCGGGTTCGGTTACCGCTAAGGGCATGTACTTCGGTTGCAGTTTGTCCCCGGGCCCCAGTTGGGGTTGTGTGGGTGGAGACCACTCGATGTGTCTCTCTCACATCAATGTTTCTCTCTCTCTCTCTCTTCCCCCCTCTCTCCCTCCCGCTCTGTCTGAAGATAGATGCAAAAATGTCCTCGGGTGAGGATAAAAAAAAAAAAAAGTTTGCTGTAAATTGTTATCCCTCTTATTACTGTTATTCTCAAGTTCCTGTTTTGGGAAAGGGAGGATACAACCCATGGGAGCCCAATGTCAAAACGGGGACAGGAAGATGCTGCTGCTGTTGGCTAATGTGGCAGGGACGCTGTGAGGTTCTCAACTCTGGCTGGAGACTGGAATTTGGCAACGATTTTACAGCAATACCCAGACCCTTTTGCCAGGCCTTCCCATGGAACGGGTCTGAGATAGGTACTTGGAACTGGCCATGGTTAAAAAGCTTTCCAAGTGATTCTGAGGTTCAGTTAGTCCAGAGAACTACCTAACTCTCAGGCCCTAAATATCCAGCCTCCCCAGTTGACCTTGTCTTCTGTTTTGGAGAGAGACCTTCTGCCTGGAGCCCTGGAGTTTGCGGTTTGCTTAGTCCCTGGTCTAGAGCATCATTCTCTAGGAAAGATTCTGGGTTACTTGGACTATTTCTAGAAAACGGTCCATGGCTAAATTCTTACTTCTTATCCACAGTGATTCTCTGGGGTGTGCTGGTAAATATTTAACAACGGGCTCTCTGAGGGGGAAGGGGAACATCCATTGCGGTGCTTGCCAGTTTCTATGGTGTAATTACTTCCACCAGGGTCGATTATACCCAACTTGACTGCAGAGTTAGAAATAATGAGCAAAACTCACAAACGGACATGAGTTGGCTCCAGCATTGGACGTTTTCTTTGTCATGTTTTCCTAACTGACCAAATGCCAGGCTGGTGCCCTGGAGGGGTTGGTCCCCATGGATGCTGCCTTTTGTCTAACTTCTCCGTATCGTAGCTGGTTTTCTGTTTCTGGTTTTAAATCCTCCCAGGCTGATACTCCCTGCAGGGCTTAGAGCACTGACACCAGGAAGTTCTCAGGGTGGTCAGGCATCATACCGTGGTCTGATCAGATTATGAAATCCCAACTCCGCTAACTCATAGTAGCCTCAGTGACCCCTCTAGGTCTCAGTTTCCTTATCTGTAACATGGAGACAAAAACAAACCCCTCTCACAGTCTTGTGTAGGAGTCTACAAGATGAGGCACAGAAAGAGCCCAGACCAGCCTCGAGAGTTCAGTTATGCTCAGTGAAACAGGCCAGTCAGGAAAGACAATTACCATAGGATTTCACTCCTGTGTGGAAGTTAGTGAACACACTGAACTACCAAGCAAAACAGACACAGACTCATAGACAGAGAGCAGGCAGACAGCTCTGGGGACAAGGAGGTTGGGTCGGGGTGGGGGTGGGGGCGGGTAAGGATCAAGCAAAAAAGAGAGAGCACTCATGGACATAAACAACCGTGTGGTTTCGGGGGGGAGGGGGATGGGTAGAGGTGGAAGAGGGCATAGAGGGGATAAATGGTCATGGAAAAAATAAACGAAATAAAATGTTTAAAAATGTGGTTTCTTTTGTGTGCTTCATCTTTCTCCCTCCTTGCCCTGTTTCTACCATGGACTCTAGGAATGGTGTGGCTGAGAACGTAGCGTCGAGTCCTACCTCGCGGTTGAGAGATCAGACACCAAGGCCAAAGGGCTTGCTCGAGTCTCGTCACCACACAAGGGTGCCCCCTCCACTGGAACCGAGCCTGAGCCCTTCCCCTGCCTTCACGATCACTCTCTGTCCCTGTTCCCCTCTTCTCTCCAAAAGTTCCCCTAGCCCTCCCTCTCCCTGGCTGTCCGCCCTGTGCCAACTCTTCCTGCTTTCCCTACGCCCACGCCCACGGATAACCTGAGAAGCCACCCTGAAGTCACCGCTGTGCCCCCAGGGAACCCTCTGCCTTGCACTCCCGTCAGCCACCGCAGGAACCCCTGGGAAGGGCGCCGCAGGCAGTAGGGGGAGGCGGTGCAGAGAAATAAGGGCCTTGCTTCTGTCCCGAATCCCCCAACCCATGGCCACCACTCCACTGCCCTGACACCACTCCTCCCCGACAGCCTGAGGTCACCCTTTCCAGGTCTCTCTGGCTACAAAGGCTTAGAGGATGATTAAACACCAATTGATCTGTCCTCAGTGTTTACTCTTCTGAGCAGCAGGTCCTAGGGGCTCTGTGCTACAGGTGGGCAGAGGGCCACCTGCAGACGTGCCTGTGAGAGCAGCTGTCCTCGGGCAAGGGACATGGACACTGAAAGGAAAAGCCATGTCACAATGTCCCCAAGAAGCCCAGCCCACCAAATTCATGCTCTTACTGAAAATGAAAATGTCATTTTTCCCCCTAGGAACAAGAGCAATGAGCAGGCCAGCACAGTGAGAACAGGCCAGGGCGCATGCCTGGCTCAGGCGCTGCTCTGTCTGCTCGTGGTAGCCGTGTAGCGGACACTGGTCCCATGGCCGGCACACTCGCGAGGCGCGCCCTCTGCATACAGCATCTTCTTCAATCTTCTAAACAAGACCAAGGAGAGCAGTAGGACGGACACCAGACAGATCCTCCTTTACCCAGGAGGAACTGAGGCTCAGAGAGGGAAAACACCTTGTCCTAAGCCACGCAGCTAGGGAAGAGCAAAGCAAAGGTGCGGACCCCTGTCTGCTGATTCTGAAGCCCATGAGCAACCCGGAAGGACCTCTGTTTACTTAAGGGGTTGGTCTGGAAACAGTTTCAAACTTACAGGAACGCTGCAATGATAAAAGCACAGAGAACATGGATATATTGTTCTTTGCCCAGATTCACCTTGGCTCACATTTTGTCCACTGGCTTTGTCATTTGAAAAGGCAACATTTTAACCTTGGGGGATATGCTTCCTTTCTCTGAGCCTTGGTTTGGATGCATAAACTAGAAGATTGGGTGGGTTGTCTGTAGGACTGAAAAACCCTGTGATTGGATGGGAAGTGATGGATAAAGTGGGTTCCTGCCTACTTCTCCAGCCCACCTGTCATTATTCCTGAAACAGAGACTTGGACGCCACTCAGTTTCTAGCATCTCTTCCATCCCCTCCCAGGGAATGCACCCTCTGTCCTCAGACATGGCAGGTGCTGTTCTCCACTTTCACCCCATCCCACTCCCATTCCCTGGATCCCGGCTCCGTCTCTGCATCCTCAGCTTATACTGCAGAACAGCCTCCTACCCTCAATCCACAAAAGCCTCCTTTTCTGCAGATGTGGCTCAAATAGTCCCTCACCTGTTCTTTACCTTCTAAATGAGATTAATGTGTGTGTGCATGCATGCGTGCCCGTGTATGTGTGTGTGTGTTCTGTCAGGGGAGAATCCAAAAGAAAAAAATCTACACATCCATACAAATGAGCACAAAGTTTTGTTTACAATTCGAGTTCTTATCACAATAGAAAATCTCAGTTTAAGAATTGCCAAATTAATTGGGTTCTTTGTCTTCCTTTTGTTGAGTTGTGTGAGTATATATTTTGGAAATTAACTCCTTATCTGATGTATCATTGGCAATTATGCTCTCCCATATAGTGGGTTACCTTTCCATTTTTATGGTTGTTTCTTTTGCTGTGCAGAAGCTTTTTAGTTTGACGTAGTCCCATGTGTTCATTTTTTCCTTTGTTTCTCTTGCCTTAGGTGTTGTATCAGTGAAAATTCTGCTGCGTATGATGTCTGAAATTTTGTTGCCTACACTTTCTTGTAGGATTTTTATGGATTCACGAGTCACATTTAAGTCTTTAATCCATTTTGAGTTTATTCTTGTGTTTGGTGTAAGTTGGTGGTCTAGCTTCATTTTTTTGCATGTAGCTGTCCAATTTTCCCAACACCATTTATTGAAGAGGCTGTCTTGACTCCACTGTATGCTTTTGCCACCTTTGTCAGATATTAATTGAGCATATTGTCTTGGGTCAATTTCTGGGTTCTCTGTTCTGTTCCATTGATCTATGTGCCTGTTCTTGTGCCAGTACCAGGCTGTTTTGATTACAGTGGCTTTTTAGTATAACTTGATATCCGGTACTGTGATCCCTCCTACTTTGTTCTTCTTTTTCAAGATTGTTGTGGCTATTCGGGGCCTCTTGTGGTTCCATATAAACTTTTGGAGTATTTGTTCTAGTTCTGTGAAGTATATCATTGGTATTTTGATGGGAATTGAGTTGAATCTATATATAGCTTTGGGTAGTATGGACATTTTAATGATGTTAATTCTTCCAATCCATGAACATGGTATATGCTTCCATTATTTTTCTATCTTCCTCTATTTCTTTTTTCAATGACCTGTAGTTTTCTGTGAAGAGATACTTTACTTCTTTGGTTAAGTTTATTCCTAGATATCTTAATGGGCAGAGGACCTAAAGAGACACCTCTCCAAACAGGACATACAAATGGCCAAGAGACATATGAAAAAATGCTCAATGTCACTAATCATCAGAGAGATGCAAATTAAAACAACAATGAGGTATCACTTCACACCCCTCAGAATGGCCGCCATCAACAAATCATCAAACAAGTGCTGGCGAGGGTGTGGAGAAAAGGGGACCCTAGTACACTGCTGGTGGGAATGCAGACTGGTGCAGCCGCTATGGAAAACACTATGGTGTTACCTCAAAAAATTAAAAATTGAACTGTCATTTGACTCAGTGATCCCACTTCTAGCAATATACCCTAAGAAGCCTGAAACACCAATCAGAAAGAATATATGTACCCCCATGTTCATAGCAGCACTATTTAAAATAGCTAAGATCTGGAAACAGCCCAAGTGCCCATCAGTAGACGAGTGGATAAAAAAGCTGTGGTACATATACACAATGGAGTATTATGCCGCTGTAAGAAAGAAAGATCTCTTATCCTTTGAGACAACATGGAGGGACCTGGAAAGTATTATCCTAAGTGAAACAAGCCAAGCAGAGAAAGACAAATATCACATGATCTCACTTATTTCTGGAATATAATGAACTAAACAAACTGATGAACAATAGACCCAGAGTCATAGAAGCAGAGTACAGACTGACAATCCTCAGAAGAGGGGGTGGGGGGAGAGAAGAGATAAACCACAGAACTTATATGCATGTATGCATAACCAATGGACATAGACAACAAAGCTGGGGATGAGGTGGGGGGGATGAGGAGGAGGGTGTCAATGGGGGAAAAAGGAGAAACATCTGTAACAAAAACAAATCAATAAAAAAATAAATAAAATTGTTAAAGCAAAAAAAAAAAAAAAAATAGAATTGCCAAATTAAAACAAGCAATGAAAACAAAGACATAAACAACTAAACCAGGGACATTCATGCCCTGGTTCTCTCTGCTGGTGAACTAATAATTAGTAAAGCTTAGAGAAAAAGTACATAGGATTAGGAATCAGAAATCCTGGGATTCTAGAACTGGCTGAGCAGACAGCAGATGAGAAGAATGAGGACCAGAGAGGGAGAGAGACTAAGCCACGAACACACAGCCACCAGCAGAGCTGGCCGGGAGGCCCATGGAGTGCTTGCACCACCGGAGTCATCCCGCAGCTGTGTCTGCTGTCTCCTGCTCAGCACTGTGCCGGGCGATGGACACGCCATCTGCACTTTTCCCTGGGACCTTCGGTTATGCATGCGCCTATTGTGATTAGCACCGCTTAGCTGTGTGAGGTGCAGCTCCCCGAGGAGACTATAGCCACCTGGAGGCTGGGATCCCTAGCCCCATTTCCCACACTGCCCAGCATCATGCTCGAGTGTTTATTCCACAAATATAGGTTAGACTAGAATGAGCTTCAGACTGGAGGACATGCGGCATACATATCCTTGTTTGACAGGTAGGAAGCTCCAAAGAGGCACATTTGCCAAGGGTTCCTAAGTGAGTTAGGGTTGGGGGTGCAAGTTTCAACGTGCACCTCCTAAAGCTGGGTCCAGTGTCTTCTGCTGTGTGTAGTGTCGTCTTTGGTTAAAAAAGGAAAATTCTGCCCCATGGGCACCTACCATACCCAGCTGCCTAATTAGTTACTTTTGCAGAACACCAGGAGGGCTGGCGAATCCATCCAGCAGGGGATGGAGTGAATGGTTCTTCACTTAACCCAACAGTGAAGTGCTGCCTGGCAAACCGCCTTCTTTAGGCAGCAAGATCATGCTATGAGACCAGATTCATTTCACAAGGCATTGTGAAATTTCACTCATGCTTTCTGGACTAGGCCTCCAGTGAGGACCACCCGTAGCACATACTGGTATATTCAGGGCACGGGTCAGTGACTGTGGTATTGGTGTGTTGTTGTTGTTTGGGTTTTGTTTGTTTGGTGGGTTGGTTTGGTTTTTAGGAATAAAGTTTCATCAGGACACACTATGTTCATTCATTCGTGTGTTGTCTCTGACAGCTCTCATGGTACAAAGGCAGAGTGGAAAAAGTCCCACAGCGACTATATGTTCTGCAAAGCCAAAAAATGTTTCCAAATGGCCGTTTACCTGATTTAGGCCATCCCACCAGACACGCACATCTCGGTCTCTCAGCCTCTGTTTCTCAGTCCCCTTGTCCCTCTGCCTTTACGCCACTCACCATGTTGACAACTACAGCTCCTTGCTGTGGGGTGGGGTTCCACCTGGCCGTACCAGATGCCTCCGAATCACATGCCCGTTTCCCTTACCGAGAACCCGAGTCTCAGAGGTGCCAGGGTTGGTCCTCAGACTACATCATAAATGTCTTTTCCAGGGGATCCTACTGCCCAGAATAAGATTTTAGCTGATTTGGTTTGGGCTTCAGAGTGCTTTCGAGGGAAGGGCAGTTTCAGGAGGGAAGAACAAAATTTCTTGAGCACCTTTGGGTGAGTTCTGGAAGCTCCTCTAGACCTGCTTGCTCGTGATGTAGGTGTCAATAGCTCTGTGGGATACGGACGGAAGAGCCCGGATGCCCAGCCATACAAAGGAGAAGAGGTAAGTCAGGGTTCATAGCCCAGTCTGGCTGAATCTAATGCCATGTCTGTTTCTTTCAGGGGGCATGCTAAAGAGGGAGACTAGGTAGGAAAACTCTCTACGGTGTTTCTTCTCTTCTTCCATGCCATGTGCTCTCTACCACCAGCCCTGGGTATCTCCCTCTCTGCCAGGGACCCCTCTGGACTTGTTACTTCTCTTCAAATGTCACACACTCCAATGTGCTCGAAGAACCCAGGCAGAGTGGGTTTTCATCATCAGTACTCAAGCCCTCCTCCTACTCCCGGGCATGTCACCTGATGACCTTCCCCTTGACCTTGAGGTGGAAGAATGAGCAGGGCTGAGCTCAGTGCTGCTCACAGGAGCAGGAGAGGGAGGGGAGAGGAGTAGACCCACTTCCAGCAAGTAACAACAGAGCGAGAGAACAAGAGGAGGCGACAGAAAAGCTCTTACAATAATCCAGACACTGGTCCAGGCCTGTCTTTCTTCATTCATTCATTATCCATTCATTCAAAATACTAACGCAGTTCCTACTATCAACCTCTCCTGGTGTGTGGAGCCGGTGATGGAAAGCTGGGCACAGCATACCGTCCTCGTGAAGCGTCCGGCTCAGCGGAGCATACACGCACACATTGCCCAGAGAACATATCTATGATTGTAAAATTATCTCGGCAGTGGCATCTACGGAGGGGGAAGACCACAGGAGCAGGACTGGAATAAACAGGGAAATTCCGTGGAGGATGGCTTCGCTGAAGACGGAACATCTAAGTGGAGATGTCAGAGTGAGTGGGAGTGAGTCGGAGGGCAGAGGAGTTGCCACGAGAGAACACCTGTGAGGGTTCTGGCAGGACAGCCTCGGGAGTGCTGCAGAAGAGGCCTGAGTGGGAGGGACAGACAGAGCCCTGGGGACCCGGGCAGGCTGGATCACTCAGAGGCATGTAGGTGGTAAGAAGCTGCTAAGCCAGTGGTTCTCAACCTTCCTAATGCCGCGACCCTGTAACACAGTTCCTCATGTTGTGGTGACCCCCAGCCATAAAATTATTTTCGTTGCTACTTCATAACTGTAATTTTGCTACTGTTATGTCTTAGGCGACCCCTGTGAAAGGGTCGTTCGACCCCCAAAGGGGTCGCGACAAACAGGTTGAGAACGCTGTCAGAGAAGCAACATGATCCCTATTTACATTTTTGCTGGGTTGCACTACAGTTAAATGAGACCATTGAGAAGGTGATCTTAACAGTTTTTAAGTAAATAATGCAGGTGTCAGGGACCAGGATGGCTGTGATGGAAAAAGGGATCAGTTAGTGCTGAGACTTGCAGTCACAAAGGTGTTACCCTGAGAGGAAGTATTGCTACCCCCTTTTAAAGACAAGAATATTGAACCATTGGCTTAGGTCATGGGGGTGGATAGCGACAGAGCCTTGCACGGGGCCCAGGCACTTTCCAGCTTCAACTCCTCCAGGAAGCCCTCCCACATTTCTCGGGTGTTCCTCCCTCTCTCCCTTTTCTCTCAAAGCTGAGACAGTGAGAACACCCAGATGACATCTGCTTATACTTTTGCTTCTAACATCTTCTAACATTTTCCCCAGCACCACTCAGCCCCCCAGCAGAATCCTTCACCAGAACTTACTGACCTCCAGGGCATCCCTTTTCAGCCTCCACTGATGGCTTGGGAAAGTGAGATCAGAGCCAGGCAGTGACCTGGACAAGGTCACACAGAACAATGGTGGCCAATCTGGGGCTAACACCACTGTGCCTGTCACTGCTTCCTTCTGAGCACTTCAAAGAGGGCAACAGTGGAATGCTTGGACCCAAGTGCATATGGCCCTAGATTTGGGGAGCACAGCCCAGAACCCGGTTCCAGATGGAAATGGATAGGGTAGGTGGATTGCTATGGATTCCGAGTGCAACGAAAGGACTGTTTCCAACCAGCTTAGGGACTGCCCCCCTGGTGTGTTTAGCTCTCGGCTCCCCCACACCACTGCACTTTATCATCTTCTCTGTGTGACGGCCAGGCTGGGTCAGCAGACCGCAGGGAACAGGTGACCCACTGCATTTGCTGAAGAAGAGCTGGGGTGGTGGTGGCAGAGGCCAGGGAGGGGCTGGGATGACCCTGAAGGCAGGCCTGGGGGTGAAGGCATAGTCAAATGAGATGAGAGAAGCCGCTCTCGTGCCACCACGGGCAGACACTTCCTCCAAAACGAGGACCAGGAAAGGAGCGCGTCATCGGGCCTGGGGGAGGCAGACTCGGCGCGAAGGAGCAGAGCTAGGAGCCAGGTACATTTCACGAGCAGGGCGTTCCCACAGATACACAGCCTGTCCCACTGACTTGAGTATCAAGGGACCTCAGAGACCAAACTCTCCCGGGTTTCAGATAAGAAAACGGGGGCCTGGATGAGTGGAGTGACTTGACTGAGGTCACACAGTGCGCTGGCCGCAGAGCTGAG
This sequence comes from Tadarida brasiliensis, assembly GCA_030848825.1. Lineage (NCBI taxonomy): Eukaryota > Metazoa > Chordata > Mammalia > Chiroptera > Molossidae > Tadarida > Tadarida brasiliensis. Next base: position 16,157,903 of record CM061269.1, on the reverse strand, counting down.
AGTCACCCACATACTCGGTCCTATGCTCCCTCCCCAGGGGCTTAGCTTCACAGTGACCTCTCTCTTACTACTCGCACCCCCAAGGGTTCCCACACCTCCCCCAGCTCACCTGTGCACCGCGAGGACAGTGAGCCGTGAAGTGCCTGGACTCCTGTGCAATGTATAAGAAACAGCAAAAAGGGTCGCGGTCCTCCCCAGGGGGTACCTGCAGAGCTGGCATTGGGCGGTACGTTTATTTGGCCAGAGCAGAGGCTCTGCCAGGACCAAGTTCACTCAATGCTCAATAAACCACCACAGCAGCAGCAATAACCTTGACACCATCAACTACAGTGTCAGGAACGCGTTCCCGGTGATTCTGCAAAAGGGGCAGGTAACTTAAGCTCAGGGAAATCTCCGCTCTGAGTCCCCCTACCCTCTCTGTGACCGTGCTTGTTGTCTTCTTTTGCCTGAATCTTTGTCACCGTCCACGATACTTCTATTGTGATATACTACGAGCTGCACAAGGGTAGGGCTTTTCAAAACGTGTTGCTTGGTTTGTGTTCCCAATGCCCAAAGGAGTGGCAGACACACAGTTGGTGCTCAATAAATATTTGAAGTGTAGAGGGAAGGGAGGGGGAGGGAGGAACCACCAGGAAATAGCTGAAGGAAAGAGCCGAGATTGGTGGGAAAAGGGGAAGAGAAGAAGAGAGAACACGGAAGGGAACAAAAGGAAGACAGAACAATAAAGTGGAGAAAGTCATGATGGAGGAGGGAGGGAAGAAGAGAAGACGCAGGGTAGAAAAAAAAGAAATGAAAACAAACAAAGCAACAAACAAACCCAGGAAAGAGAAGGACTGTGGGGCCCGGAGGTGGAGGGAGAGGGACTGGTCATGAATGGACAGTAAGGGAGGCACAGAGAGAAAGCTTCGGCATTCTGCTGGCGAGGACCAGGCAGGAAGGTGTGCGGGAGCACCGCAGCCCTGGTGGCCTGGCCATCCTGGAAACAGCCCGGCCTGTCGGAGTGCACCCAGGCACCGGGCCAAATGGCTTCTCTCACGTCCTTCGGCTTTTGCTTTGCTTTTCTAAGTTTAACTCTGATTTACGAGGGGAACGCTCCGTGATGGATGTTTTCCCAGTTAGCTATAAATAGCCCAGCCCTGCCGAGGAGACCCAACACCTTCCCCAGCCCGAACTCTGGCAGCCGTTTTGGGAAGAGGGGGAAGACAGGTCAAGAATCATCCATCAGCAACTTCTAAATCTCCACTGCAGCGGAGAGCGGGCTGCTGAGCCACGAGGAGGGAGAGGCAGGCCGATTCCTCAGAGGCTGCGGGACCTTCCCAGCTGAGGTGCCCGCGGAGGCTCCCCACACGGGACTTTTCCGGGACAGGCACCAGGAAGAGCGAGAAGTGGGAAACAACAAGGAGAAAGGAAATGACACTAAAAATGGCTACTTCTCTTGCCCGTAATATATACCAGGCACCACCCTGGCCAGTTTGGCTCAGCGATTGGAGTGTTGGCCGGTGGACCAAGGGGTCGTGCAGTCAATTCTGGTCATCACATCACACTGGTGTTTCTCTCTCCCTTTCTCCCTCCCTCCCTCCCTCCCTCCCACTCTATCTGAAAAAGCAATGGAAAAATATCCTCAGGTGAGGATTAAAAAAATATATATATATATCTATTTAGTACCTATCTATCTATCTATCTATCTATCTATCTATCTATCTATCTATCTATCTATCCATCCATCTATCTATCTGGCAGCATGATACATTTTTTCATATATCATAACCAAAATTCATCTTCAAGTCTCTGAGGCAGTTATAAGACCCACTTTACAGGTAAGAAAACTGAGGTATAAGGAAGTTAAATAATTTGCTTAAGAGCAAAAGGAGCCCAGAGAAGCTGTGCGTTCTATGCTCATTCTGGGTGGAATGCATGCAGAATCATTTTGTGGGGAAGCTGCACCCCTCTCCCGGACCACAGGCGCCTCCCCAGCCCCCTTCTTGGAGAGGCACGAGGGCCACAGGCTGCCTCGATGCACGGCCTTCCTGTTTGCAGAGGACCTTTCTTCTTTCCAGGGCCTGCTCGAAGCCCACGCATCTGCCCTTAACACTAGCGTGTCTGCACCCCACGTTCTCTCCCAGGAATGCAATCGTCAACTTGCTGATTTCTCATCCTTATGAAAACACTCAGGGATGAGGAATTAGATTTACTGGCAATTGCCTGAAATATGCTCTATGTCCCTTCAGAGCACATTTTATCCCAGAGAACTGTGGACCTCAGCCCTTGGTAGAGTCTAGCCCTTGAAGATGTCCATTGTGACACCTTCCATTGAGTGTCATTGTGAGCAGTCGGCATTCACTGATACAAATTTCACCTGCTGAAGGCACCGTCTAGAGTCACAGTGTGTCATGTTCATAGGGACCCTCTGGTCTCGGTGTCAGGTTCGTGGAATTTCCTGAATAAACGCTGTTTCTGCACCATAGCCTCTGCACATTCTATTGCTGAGGATGTTTCCTGTGGCCCTTGGATGGCTGAGAATCCCCGAGTCAACCCTTCAGGCTCATTCTGAGAACTGCCGAGCCGTATGGCACAGACACCTACATCGATGTAACCTGCCTTTGAACCATTTTCCTTCTTCCTGTTTTCCTTTCAGTCCCATTCTCTTCGTTACCTTTCTGTGCTGGATTTTAAAAACAACAGCATAAACTTAAAAAAAAATGACCCCGAAATTCTCTAGGAACAAGGTGGACAGAAAGCACCCGAGGAACAGAGGGAAGGATATAAGGGTGGCCACAGTCCGGCCAGGGTTTTGACGCCAAGCCCGGTGTCAACCGGACTGGGACCAGGTCGAAGAAGATTTGGGGTCTGTCTGAAGCACAGAATCTGCTTCCCAGGGTGTCCTCCTCCCAAGTGGCCCGGACCTTCCCGAGGCCTCGTTACCTTTGCTGCGGCGGCGGCTGCGGTCCTGCTCCGTGTAGAACGTCAGCTGCGCTTCGTCGTCCGCCTCTGACCCCGACGTCCCCTTGCTCCTCCCAAAGCTGATTCCCCCTGCGAGGAAATGGACTCCGTTAGTCATCGCTGGCCTCCAGCAGCTTGTTAATCCTTCCTCCTTCTCAAAGATCAGCAGCCCTGTCCCCGGACTCCTTTCTGTGAATCTCAAGTGACCCAGGAGTCAGCATAATCATGGCAGGAGTTCAGGCCCTGCAGTGAGGCGGACCTGGGGTCTCACCATGGCTCCGCGGTCCTGGGGCTGTGTGACCCTGAGGAAGCGCTCCACTTTTCTGGGCCCTGGGTTCCTTCTTCTGAAAACAGGGACAATAACTCCTAACCTTCAGGACTGCTTTAATGATTGAAGGAGCCCTGGCCGGTTTGGCTCAGCGGTTGGAGCGTCGGCCTGTGGACTGGAGAGGCCCAGGTTCGGTTCCTGCTAAGGGCATGTACCTCGGTTGCAGTTTGTCTTCGGCCCGGTTGGGGTCATGTGGGTGGCGACCACTGGATGTGTCTCTCTCACATCGATGTTTCTCTCTCTCTCTTCCTCCCTCTCTCCCTCCCGCTCTGTCTGAAGATAAATGCAAAAAAAAAAGGACTGAAGGAGTCGTGATCTCTCAAATGCCTGGTCCATGGTGGCTCACACACGTTTCAGTGCTCACTACAGACGAGGCCCAGAGCCAGACACTGGACATACAGAGTTACAGCCTGGTCCTTGCCAACCAGGGGGTCATAAGCTAGTCAAGGTGACAAATGGGGTCCCAAGGTGCCTTTCACCTAATTCATGGCCATGCTTTCCACATAATGAGACCCTGGGAACATGGGGGAGAGCCATCCATCACAGCACAGGTGACCTGGGAAGGCTTTGTGGAGGAAGGAAGATCTCAGTCAGGGCTGGAAGGATGGAAGGGCTTCAATGGTAGAAAACAGAGTTCCAAGGACAGGTGAGAGTTGGAGCGCCCTGGGGCGGGGAGTGCGGGCAGGTGGAGGCCGCATCGGGTGGAGCCCCGACTGGGGAGGATATGTCGGAGCCGCACAGTGGAAGGACCCGAGTGTCGCCCTGAGAATGGGCGTCATGGGAGGTCCTGGAGCAGGAGAATGAGTTCACAGCTGTGCACACAGGTAGGACAGGGCAGTGGCACGCAGGCCTCAGAAGGGTGCCAGGGAGGGCGAGCAGCTAGGAGGCTCCGTGGTCACAGGTGAGAGGAGACGGGGTCTGGGCGAGGCCAGGGAAGGGGAGGATGGGGAGGAGGAGATGGGTACAAAGGGTGCTGCAGAGGCAAACCTTGAGGACCACGGGGGGGAAAAGGGCAATGCATTCATTCGTACGCTGTACCTGATTACAAAAATGATCAAGAAAAAAGGCTTAAAAGAAATATGTCAAATACTGATAGCAATTAACCCTGCAGGCAGGGAGATGGATACTATTTTATAACTGTACTTTTCTGGGGTTTTTTTGTTCCCCAAAAAAGCACAGGATGTGGAAAGAGAGGGATTGAAGGACTGGCGAACTCTTTACCCTGGAGAGGAAACATCGAGGGCGGAGCTTCAGAGCATGCTGGGTGCACGTGGGTGCCGAGAAAACAGGAACTCTGGTTAGGAAGACGGTGTATGGTACCCACGTCAATAGACTATCCCTGGGAGCAGATTCAAGGAGCTGGCAAAAGTGGTCAACCCGGATGGAGAAGTCAGCGGCTGAAGGACGGGGATAGAGGGAGACCGCTTTTCTCTGCAAATGTTTCACATCTTTTGAATTAAGCACCAATTAAACCTATTACCAATCAAACATTCCACCCGAGGAAAAGAAAAACATACATTAGAAGGAACCATTATTCAATTCAAAAAAGGATTTACTACGCCATTTCCTCTGGTAGGGTGTTGAGATGTTCAGTATACAGAAAGCCCATCTGCAGACACGCTTTCTCAAGTTCTGTCCTTGTGCATCCATACATTCATTCGCTCATTCATTCTAGCAAGCTGTTGAGCAATCTGCTCTGTACTAGAAGCTGTCTATACATTATTGCACGCGATCGTCATCATAAGGAAGGTGTAACTGACAAACTAGATAATAAAATAAAGACACAAAGAGCATGCATGGGCAAAGTTACTTGCTGAAAGTCACAGAAGATGAGTAGGAGGGCTAGGATTCAGGGCCAGTCTGTCCAGCTCCAAATATGGGCTCCTGGGTATGCAAACTGCTTTCCTAGAAACCATGAAAAAGGGAATCTTGGGGAAAGCAGACTGTCCTTTAAGCATTAGCGTGCCAAGTGCTGTGTTATGATCTTTGCCTGTACTGGACAGAGGTATCATGATGCCCACTTAACAGATGAAACAACCAAGGTTCTGAAAAGGAATGCGATTTGCTAATAATGAGTGACGGCCAAGCTCAAATGTTGAACCACTTGTGACACTCTCCCAGTTTAAGACTCCGTAAAATGGAAACATTGCTACCTGCCCCACCCCCTTCCTTGAGATAGTATGTTGCAGTGAGTGGGGGAGTACAAGAAGCAACAATGTCTCATTTTTATCTTTAAATGAGTCTTGTCTTCGGTCATGGTCTGTCCCTGTCCATGCTAACCTCCCCAGTCCCCAGCAACCAAGGTAGGGCCTAGAGGCGACAGGAGACTGTCCAGATGATATCAGATGCAATTGCCCTTGTAAGGCTCTCCCCTGAAACGGAGCTGGCAGAGGCCCTGTGGACTTAGGGAGAGAGAAAGAGCAGAGCTCTACAGAGGCCAGTAGAGCTGTGGAGATTGTCATCAAACATTTTATGTTACAGAAAAGGGAAGGAAGGAAGGGAAGGAGGGAGGATGAATGGAAGAAAGAAAGGAAGGGAGGGAGGAAGAAGGGAGGGAGAGAGGAACGGAGGGAGAGAGGAAGGGAGGGAGGGAGGGGCTTCTGTTCATCTACACATCATTCTTGGCAAAGGGGAAATAAAGGCCTGTGATGAAATAGTCAGATTAGGTACAGGAAGCACCTGCCAATCTTCCTGTTGAGTTTTGGGGAGCAGAGAAAAAGGGAGGGAGCTGGGCCTGCTCAGAGTCTACCCCAGGCCCTTCCCACATCCCCTGTAATGCCACCCCAGTACTTTTAAATGTCCCAGCTAAATCCTCCCTCCCTTTGGTTTATCCCCCCCGCCCCTATTACCCTTCCCTCTGAGGTTTGTCAGTCTGTTCCCTACTTGCATGTCTCTGGATCTATTTTGATCGTCAGCTTATCTTGTTCATTATAGACCATAAATAAGTGAGATCATGTGGTACTTGTCTTTCTCTGACTGGCTTATTTCACTCAGCATAACACTCTCCAGGTCCCTCCATGTCATGTCGTCTCAAAAGGTAAGAGATCTTTCTTTCTTACAGCTGCATAGTATTCCAGCGTGTATATGTACCACAGCTTTTTTCTCCACTCATCTATGGATGGACACTTGGGCTGTTTTGAGATCTTAGCTATTGTAGATAGTGCTGCTATGAACATAGGGGTACATGTATTCTTTCTGATTGGTGTGTCGGATTCTTAGGAAGTGGGATCACTGGGTCAAATGGCAAGAGGGGGTGGGAGCAGGGAGGAGGGGGTTAATGGGGGGAAAAGAGGGGGACATCTGTAATATTTTCAACAATAAATAAATAAACAAATAAATAAATAAATCCTCCCTCCCATCCCCTCTCCTTCGTTCTTATCTTCAGTCCTTTGCCAAACAAATGACCTGCTATGCCCCTGTCACGATGAACCTGTCAGACAGTATTCATTCTTCAATGGGATAGTCTACTGGGGGCAATAAAGAAGTCAGCAGACAACTCTAATGCAATGAGAAAAGCTAGCCTTGTATAGCCCTGTCTCCCAGCCAGGCAAAGCCCATTCCCAATTGACTTGTTCAATCCTTACAGTAATCCCACCAAGTAGGTTATTTTTAATCCCATTTTAATGGATGTGAAAATGTAGGCACAAGGAAATTAAGCAATTTTCCCAGGGTCACACAGCTCGCAAGTGGCAGAAACACAATTCCAGTGCCCACGGTGCCCATGATGCACACAGTGCCCATGGTGCCCACGATGCCCACACTGCCCACAGTGCCCACGGTGCCCACAGTGCCCACACTGCCCACAGTGCCCACGGTGCCCACAGTGCCCACAGCAGCTGCGGACGCCTCTCCCTCAGGATCCAGGCGGATGCCAGTCACCTGCTGCACTGTCCGCAGCCACCCCTGCAAGGAGGCACTGTGGACCTTGCTTTACAGTTGGATTAACCAGGTCTCAGAGGAGTCATGTGAGGTAAGTAGCGAGGGAGCCGGTTGAAATCAGGTCTGTTTACCTGCAAAGCTCGCCTCATTGCTAAATAACCTGGAATGTGTGTGTGTGCGTGTGTGTGTGTGTGAAGGTGGAACAGTGGCAAAAGCTTGATGGTTTGACCTCTGAGGATTGGCAGGTCTGTGACTCGCTCCCAATGCCAGGGTGCATTGTCCACTTCTTGTTGCTCCTCCCTTGGACCCCTGTAACTGTCTGCTGGTAGGAACTCCCTCAGGCTCAGCTAGATCCCGGGGATGCCTCCATCATCTCACACGTCCAAGCACACAGCCATCGCACTCTGGCTGCCAGGCCGGCCTCTCCAGCTCCCCCTCCCTTCCCACAACCCTGACCCTCATCTCCCTCCTTAAGTACCAGGGTGCCAGTTTCAAAATGGAAGCTGAGGCTCAGCAAGGCTGCCTCTCCTCCAACCTGTCCAACAGAAACACCACGCAGGCCACACATGCCATGTTAAATGTTCTAGCAGCCACGTTCCAAAGGTAAAAATAGACCTGAATTTTCAGCATATACTCTGCTTAACCTAATATACTCAAAACATTGTCATTTCAACATGGAATGTGTGTAAATTATTATTATACTGAAATATTTCATATACTTAGCACAACAAGTTTCCACAATCCAGTGTACGTGTTCAGCTTACGCACATCTCAGTAGAGACTGGCCCCGGGTCAAGCGCCCGCAAGCTGGAGAACACAGTCCCGTGGCACTTACACAACCATCATTACTGAGCACAATTAAGGACCAGGATCTGGGCACAGGAGAAAGATGAATAAGCCACAAAGGTGTCGAATCATTTTTTAATGTGACTTGAATGAAAAATGGTGTAGCTCAGATTCCATTAAAAGCAATAGCCATTGCCTGTGCCATCAGGCTCTCGGGGTCAGGCAGGTTCCTACACTGGCTTAGTCCATGAGCCGCGAGAGGTAATGCACTTCTGTAGACAGAAATCAGGGCACTGAACTCAGACATGAGTTCTCATGACTGGTCTCCCTTGTTAGCTGAGTGGGCTTGGGCAAGGCACCTAACCTCTCTGAATTCATCTTTGGAAGAGGAACCAGGACTCCACTCACAGGGTCATCGTGAGGAAAGCTATATAGCACACAGAAACAGTTAACACAAAGACCAAAAAGGGATGATGGGGGTGCATTCATGCATTCAGTGCTTGCCCGAGTTTATTAGGAGAAAAGGAAGGGTTGATGGGTGGGGACCCCCTGCCTTCTGGGACATCTCAGGGAGGTGGCAGCCATCCAGGGCATCTAGCCTCTGAGTCCTTATAATCTGAAGGGGCCACAGGCCAATTACAGACTGACTTGGAGATGATTCGGTGGAATGGAAAAGGGCCCCCTCTGCTAGCATTTTAATATGAAATTGTTGATTTTGTGACCTACAGAACAGAAATTAATTATTCAAGGCTGCTCAAGTATTTCCACTTAGGAGCTGAGAGAAAGTGAGAAGGGTCAGAGGCTGGCAAGAGAAAAGAAGAGGAACATGAGGTCCCTGCCCCTGTCCCATGAGCCCCTGGTTCCTCCGGTCCTTAATGACCTGAGACGGAGCCACGACGAAGGTGGGGACACACGTACCCCAGTGGGACATGCACTGCGCTGAGCACTGTCTATACAACCCCCCTCTAAACTTCACAGGGGGTCTGAGAGTTAAGAGTCACCTCAGTTTTACAGAGGGCAAACCAACCTTCAGAGTCTCAGTGTTGCTTATCCAAGATCACACTAGTTACAAATGGCAAAGCCCCCAAATTTGAACCTAGCTTTGGTCTCATTGAAAACCCTCTCTTCTCGTGCAAAGATGGGTCATTAGGGAAATGCAAGTCAAAGCCAAAGGAAAACAACCACTTCACATCTACTGGGTTGACCATAATCAACATAACGAGAAAAGAACAGGTGTTGGAATGGATGTGGAGAAAGTGGAACCCTCATACATTGCTGGTGGGAATGCAAACTGGTGCAACCACTGTGGCAAATAGTTTAACAGTTACCCTCAATAAGTTAAACACAAGATTATCACATGACCTAGCCAGTCTGCCCTAGGGAGATCCCAAAAGAACTGAAGATGGGGCCTTCCAATAAATACGTGTACATGAATGTACATAGCAGCACTATTTACCACAGTGATATGGTAGGAAAAAGCTCAAATGTCCATCAGTTGATAAATGGAAAACCAAACTGTGGTATATCTATACAATGGAATATTATTCAGCCATCAAAAGGGACCTTGCAAACATTCTGTTAAGTGAAAGAAGCCAGACTTAAAAAGTCGTATATCATATGATTCTGTTTATAAAAATATCCAAAATAAGAAAACCCATAGAGACAGAAAGTGACCGCCAGGGCTGGGCAGAGGGAGAAGAGAAACACAAAGCGACCGTTAATGAGTGTGGGTTTCTTTCTGGTGTGATGGGAATGTCTGGAACCACAGAGGCGATAGTTACACAAGCTCATGAATCTACTAAGTGGCAATGAATTATACATGTTAAAACAGTTAATGATTAATGTTATGTGAATTTTACCTCAATAAGAAAAATGTTAAAAATATAGACCCTCTGCTCTCTTTATAATATCACAAGACTGCTGACAGAACTGTAGAATGGGGAAATTGTGGAGAGCGAGAGAGCGAGGGAGGGAGGGACAGAAGGAGGGGGAGGGGGAGAGGGAGGGGGAGGGGAGGGGGGGTGGGGGAGGGGGAGCGGGAGGGGGAGAGAGGAGAGACAGAGGACACAGAAGGGAGGCATCCCAGAGCCATGCTGAAAGGGGCCTAGCTCACGCATCCTGAGTCCTGACCCAGTGTTTCAGTCTGTCTTGGATCCACTGATCACCTCAAAAAAAAAAAAAAAAAATCACAACACTTACTCATTTGTTTGCTCATCCATTTCACAGTGCTCAGCTACGTGTGTTTGGAGAACAGCACAGTGAGCTAGAGCCAATCACTTCCTGACGGCCCCGAGCTTCCTTTCTGGCGAGGAAGCGGTGAGATGCTCCAGGCACGTGCTAAGGCCTCTACAAGGGGTTCATCTCAATTCTGCTGATGAATGAACTGAGATATTCAGAGGTGTTTACAGCTTCCCAGAGATGACGTGGATATCTGGTAGCACACCAGGAACTTGAGCCCCAGTTGGGACCAAAGCAGGGCCTGGGAACAACCTGAAAGTCGTGCTGTGGGAGAGGCTGGAGCAGGAGCTGGGCTGTGCCTCTGCTGGGCCTGTGGAATGAACTCGCTCTTCTCTGCAGCCTTCTCTGACTGGGCTGCCCTGCTCTGCGGCTTCCCCAGGCCCACCCCTCCACGCTCCATCTCCCGCACTCTCGGTATCATGATGGATGGCGGTGACATGTTAAATTAATCAGACTCTGTGTCTTCCTCGAGCTGGTGACAGCGATATTGCATTTTTAGATTGCCCAGAACTGCGCCCGATAGAGAAATGTGTAGCCTGGGAATGTAAAAACCCACCTGACCCCCTGCCGTCCAGGGAATGCAAATGGGGCCAGTCCTGGGAAGGGGGCAAAAGTAGCTGCAACTGCCAGTGCCCCCTACACCACACAACTGACGGTCATTCTGAGCCCTGGGGCTGCACCGCAGACCTTCATCTACACCCGCCCCTGGAAATGCTCTGACCACTACCGCTACCTGCCATCGGGCTCTGCTGACACCGGGCACAGTGCCAGGCGCGTCACCCAGAAGGGGCCACGCATACCCCTCCAGATGCGGGAACGGAGGCTGGGAGAGGTGGAGGTCCTCGCCTGCAGCCACAGGGCCAGTCCTCGGCCAAGCCCACCCTCAGACGCAGCACTATCTGCTCCCCTGGGAAGGGCGATGCCGCAGCATTGCAGGGACTCACGCTGAATCCCTAAAGCTGATCTTTATGGTTAAAACATCTTTATGGTAAAATATAATTAAACGTGACTGTTTAAAATTTCCGAAGAAGATGGAAATGGCCAGAGGCCCACTTAGAGGGAACTGATTTAAAAAATGATGGCGTATCTCTAAAATAGACTTTCATGAGACCATTAAATACAGTGACAGAGATCTATATTTATTGACATGCAAACCTCTCCGTGATGTATTGCGGAGTGAAAAAGTACACAGAGGAGAATGCCAAGAGGGAATCCACTCATGTAAATGTATCCACAATGGCTGATATTTGGTGTGATTTCCACTGAGTGTGTATAAAAAAAACAAATGCATTTTAATATAAAAAATAAATAAGAGAAAAGTAAAAGTTTTCCCGAGATGTCCATGATCTAGCGTTATCAACCAACGTTTAAAAAGCATATTGCAAAACTGTAAGTGCGAAGTGATCCTACTCTGTTTTCAAAATACACAAAGTATATAAATGTATGCTTATATATGTACACACACACACAGAAATAAATATATTAAGGTGCTCTAGTGCTGACTCTCTGGATAGTAAGATTTGGGATAACTTTTTCCCTTTACTGTTGCTCATCTGCATTTTTAATTTTCTTACAATGAATATCTAATGCTTGGTAATAACAAAGACAATAAAAGCTGTGTTATTTATTTATTTTTTAAATTTTATTTATTTCTTTTTTTATCCTCACCCGAGGACATTTTTCCATTTTTTGTTCAGATAGAGTGGGAGGGAGGGAGAGGAAGAGAGAGAGAGAAATATCCACGTGAAAGGGACACATCGAGTGGCTGCCTCCCGCATGACCAACCAGGGCCGGGGACAAATTGCAACCGAGGTACGTGCCCCTAGTGGGAACCGAACCCAGGTCTCTCTGGACCACAGGCCAACGTTCTAACCGCTGAGCCAAACCGGCCAGGGCAAAGTTATGTTTATTTTTTAAAAAAAGACTGTTTTGATTGCTGCATTGTAAGCTCACCCCTAACTTGACCATCACTGTAACATGGGCATTTCTGAGATGGTCACCCCACTACCCAAGGAGGGAGAGATCTCAATTCATCCTTAAACTGTGATCAAAAACTATCTGTGGAGCAGAAGCTCTTCAATCAAGCTCACCTCAGTATCTCATGAAAGTACAGCTTCATCTTCTGGAACATCGCATTGCTCTTTGTGAGAGGCTGTATTTTTCCAGAGATGACCATAACATAATCTCCCATCCCACACGTTTTCTTCTGTAATGGGGCCTTGGCTGCCCACCCCCACCCCCTCGAAGATGGAGATTATTTCCCTCCCCTTGAATCTGGGCGCCTTAGAAGTGTGCTTTTAATAAAGAGGCTGCAAAGGAAGTGACTCCACCCCTAACCTCTGGGGCTGGGTCATGAAAGGTGATGCAGCTTCTGCTTGGCTATCTCGAAATGCTGACCGTAGGTGCTCACTCCCTCTTTGGAAACCCGCCACCACACTGTGAGAAGTCTCAGCCCCGTGGAGAGGCCAAGTGCCAGTGGTCCAGTCAACAGTCCCGGCTGAGCCCAGCCTTTCAGACATCCCATTCCAGGTGGCAAACATGTGAGAGAAGAGGCTTCTAGTTAATTCTAACCCCCAGCCCCCAGCCCCCAGCCATCTGAATCACCCACAGATGTCTGAGTATTTCCAGCTGAGTCCTGGTCATTGTGGAGCTGAGACAACCTACCTTCCCTTTCTCCTTTATCAATTCATGACTCCTAGAGTCCATGAGCATAATGAGATGGTTGTCGTCTTTAGGCACTGAGTTTGCAGGGGTGTATGACGCAGCAGTAGGCAACCAGAACTCCCCTTGTCCAGTCCCATAAAAATATCCACACTCCTTCCAATCTGTCATCACATGGCAGCGCTGGGCAACGGGAAGATGAACTCGGTGTCCAGAGACCCACGCCCTAAGTCTGCCTGTTACTAACACACTGTGTGACTGAGATAGACATTAACATCTAGCAAATATTATATAACACTTTACTTTCTTCCCAAAGATAGCAACTCAGTTGACCCTCACAATAAGTGGATGAGATAGGTGGTGCTGTTTGCATTTGAAAGATGAGAAAACTGAGGGTCAGAGACACGACGAATGACATGCTCAAGGTCACACAGTTCATAAGTGGCAGAGATTAGAAGACACAGGCAGACCCAGAAGGGACGACTGAATAAAAGAGCAGAAGTGGGCCCATGAGGTTGGCCAAGACAAGATCCCTGCAGTGTCCACCTCCAGAAGCTGCCCAGCCTGTTGACATCACAGCTGGCTGAAGGTCGCTCATGTGCCCGTGATAATCTTTCCACCCACGCTTAGTATTCCTACTAATACCGTCAACATTCCTTATACCGCAGGCTTTACAAAAATTGTAACTACTTTTGGATTATAAAGTCAATGCATATTTATTGGAGAAAATTAGAGAAAATAAAAAAGCACAGAGAAGAAAATAATAAAGTCAAATACTATCATTTCCACCTGACTTCCCTACTTCTAGTTTTTAACCACGCATCTATGCGCATGTTTTTACAACGGGATTTTATTGTCTTGTAATGTGAGTGCCTCTTGTAAATTTTGTTTAAAATACCTAGCCTCTGTCTATTAATTCATTTATGTCAGAAATACATATCGGGGTCCAACTCTATGCTTTGGACTTTTGCTATTACATGAATTACACATTTTATATAGGTATGCATACGCACACATCTAGATCTAAATTTATATGTATATGTATTTATATACCTTCATCTACAACAATATCTATGCCTATATCCAAAACGTTTTAATAGTGTTTTCTCTGAATTCTGAGACTTTCTTCTTCTTGTTTACCTTTTTTTTTTTTAATATTTCTTCTTTATTAATTTTAGAGAGAGAGGAGGGGAGAGAGAGATAGAAACATCAATGAGAGAAAACATCGATTGGCCACCTCCTGCATGCCCTCCACTGGGGATTGGGCCCACAACCTGGGCATGTGCCCTGACTGGGAATCGAACTGGCGACCTCTTGCTGCATGGGTCGACGTTCAACCACTGAGTCACACTGGCCGGGCTGTTTACCTTTCTTGCTCTCTCTCTTTTATTGGAAAATGAACTAAGATCACTTGTGGAATTAAAATTAAGCAAAATAAAATACATCTTACCCATTATCCCACATCATTAAGCATTGACTCCAATAACATTTAATGTCTGCAATATTCCACTGTATCAATGTATCATCATTTATTTAATCAATTCCCTCTTGTTTAATTTTTATATTGTTTCCAATTTTCCACAATAATTATTGCATTACATGCTCCTAAAGATATCTTTCTACATATCCCTGTGCATCCAAGTGTAGAATTTTTTGAAAGTAGAAAGATGAATTGCTTGGTCAAAGGATATTAACATAGTTTAAGTTTTTGATCCATGTCAAGATGTCCTCCAGAAAGGTTATACCAATCTCATCCTGATCGGCCATCTATAGGAGTGAGTATTTCACTCTGTCCTCTGCAACACTGAATAGTACATCATTGTTTTCCAATCTCAGTGATTTTGATACACATCCCATGGTTCAAGTTCATTTTGTCGGATTCTTTTCAACATACTCCAATTTGCTCAAGTCTTTTCTGAGTTTTGATGTCCAGAACTCGGCATGATAGCCCAGGTGTGATCTGACCCACCCAGAGCAGGAAAGGACCATCACCTCCCGTCCTGTGAACAGGAGACTTGTAACGATGCAGCCCCGGACTGCTCCCGCCGTACCAGCAGCTGACTTGTGTTCAGTGTGTCCCCGATTCTGCGGTCACATGCACTGCAAATAAATCTGGTCTTTCCCATCTTGTATTTGTAGAATTGATTTTTCTAAACCAAAGTAAAGAACATTCTGTACAGCCGAATTGCATCTGTACCTTTGAGCCCTTTCTTCTAGGGTCTCAAGCTATTTTTTTTTTCCTCCTAATCCTGTGATCTCATGTTTTCCCTATTCCCTGACAACATGCCCTCTGTGAATTGGATAAATACAAAATGGAGCAGAATGTAAGGAAAAGAACGAAGAGTTACTGCGTGTTTACAACATACCGAACCACAGACTAGAAGTCTATGTGTGTTAAAATCATACAGGACATAGAAGAGTATAATTAGGGTGATGCTGATATCCTTGTTTTGATATTAAGAAACTGGTGTCTGCAGGGGTTATCTGTCTTGGGGAAGGCCGCTCAGTCAGCAAGGAGAAGGGATTGGACTGGGGAGTCTGACTATGGTCCTTGCTATTGCCAGTCTCCCACGGCAGGTCTTCCCTGATCTCGGGCAAGGACATCAGCGTTGAAGGGAACTGAGTGCAGACTAGAACATGACAGCTCACGGCGAGAGAACGCCATCCAGGTCGACATCAGCCCCATGATAAAAACTCTTTGGGAACATGTGATCAAATAAAAACGAACCATCTGACTATACTACCGAGCGGTCTATAGTTTTCCCCTTTGGAAATAAAAATACGTTGTTCATTCAGTAAATATCCGCTGGGAGTCAACAACGTGCCAGGAAGTGGCTATGCACCGGGAAGGCAGACTCCTGCCATCGCAGTTTGTGCAAACATTCATACACCATGAGAAGCTCTCAGATATCTCGCTGACATTCAGATACCCCGGGTCTGAGGTCTCTCCCTGATCGACCTGTGCAACAAAACTACTCAAAGTGAAAATGCAGTTTGCCTGTCCTGATTTATTCTTAGCGAACCCACGATGGCTTGTAGTGCTCTCAGCTGCCCTTCCCATATGGTCACTATGTAAACCGACCTCATGGTTCTTGAGAACGAAAATAAAGCTTCAAAAGTGCGTCGTCAGCTATTTGAAAGCGGGGAAAGATGTGTCCTTCTTCAGGATTTTAGACCCTCCTCTACCTAAAACTTCGATTCTTCCATGAGTATCACTAACTCAGTGGTTCTGAAAACACACTTTCAAAGTATTCTAGCCATAGAGAAGGAACTTGCTTGCTTGGGTCTGGAGACTGAAATCGGGGTGTGGGCACTTCAAAGTAAATACTGAGAAGCCCTTCTGTGGGTTAGCATGCTCTCTTTCCTAGTTCTTAGATTCGTGTCCTGGTAAAAGTGACAGATCTGACAGATTCTGAGTGAATTTAGTTTCACACTTTCATCTGGTAATAAGGTTTCGGTTGTTTCATGCAACGGGACAATCATTTTCTTGTTCTTGTTGTTCCCAAACCAATTTTCAAAGCTTGTTTCAGTTTTGTTTTCTTTCAAATTTGCCCACAATGCATGGACAGATTTGAAGTCTCGGCCTTTGGGGGGGTATTTTCGTAAGTTTGGACTAAACTGGTACACATTTTTGGCCTTTTTATCCATCTTTTAGTTTTCTGTGCAAATATAGTTTCTCCCTCGTGCTTCCCAAATGCCTCCTTCATTGTTATTCTCTTTGAATATGTGCTCAGAATTTCATTTTTCAGAGTCTTCCTCTCTGAATACATCTATTTCATTTTAGAGTCTCCAGTCATAAAACCAGAAAAATCTATCCTCTGGCATTAAAATATTATGTGTATATGTGTTCATAAATTCTTGGTTATGATTTTTATCATTTGAAATAGAAACGTTATTTCTTCGTTTAATAATATCCAGTGCTGGCAAGGGTTTTACGAAATGATTATTTTCTTAGGTCGCTGCAAGCTGTGCAAATTCGTTGGGTCCTTTTGGGAAGCAATTTGGCAAAATAAAAAAGAGCCTTAAAAATGTCCATCCCTCTTGACCCACTTCTGGGAATCCACCCTGAGGAAACCACCTTAAATGCAGAGAAAGATGTATGCAGTGTTATACTCATTGCGATGTTATACTCATCGCAATGTTATTTATAAATAGAAGAAAATGGAAAATAACCTTAATGGGCAGCTGGAGTGCAATGGTTAATTATGTTGGAATATTAAATGGATCTAGATGACGAAAAGATATTACAGAAAATACTTGTGCTTCAAGAAAGGGGGTAAAAGACATAAATTCTATATTATAAAAGGAATACCACTGAATATCGTGGAGGGTCTGCTTCTGGTTTGGAAGAATAAGATATTAACGGACCAACCCTCCTGCAGATAACAACAATAAATTCTAGACAAAATACAAAAAAGCAAGCAAACGAAAAACACTACCCGAGGGCTCCGGAAGTAAATAAAGGCAGAAGCTGAAACTTGGGGAAAGCAGGCAACACAGGACGGACCCCCCATGTTTCCACCTTTGTCCCGAGGTTAGGCTGCAATTTCAACACAGCACAAGGCAACTGCAACACCAGGAGAAAAGCTGTTGTCTTTCTGGACTGAGGACCCAGTGGCTGGATCCCAGATCAACCAAGACCACCAGGGGGAAAGGGGCAACCCAGGGAAGTGCCCCACAGTCTGTGTGTGACCTGTGCCCGCATCTCTGGCTGACCTCCATGTGTAAGGCAGACTCCAACCACATCAGCTGAAGAAAACGGACCCACCACTGCTCTCCCCAGGCAAGACAGCTGGGGTCTAACCAAGTCAACTGCCTGTGGAAAACAGAACATCAACACAGTTGGGAGAAAGAGGAAAATCATACAATAAGTGCACAATTTCTAGTGTTCAATCCAAAATTATCCAGCATATGGCGAACCAGGAAAGCTTCATCCGTTACCCAAAGAAGAGACAACCAGCAAGGGCCACCCTAAGACAAATCAGATGAACGAGGACTTGAACACAACCCTGTACTTGTGCTCAACTGGGCAAAGCAAAGATGACTACAATGAAGATAACATATAAGAATTATTGGCAAGAAAGTATCCACAGCAAATGATTTAAACACTACAAATGAAACAGATACATGAAGATTTTTTTTTTTAAATCACCAGATGGGCTTAATAGAATGAAGATAACACAGAGAATAATCATTGGTTTTGAAGATAGATTAATGGACATTCTCTAATTTGAAGAAGAGAGAGAAGATTGAAAAAAATTAAACAGTGTCTAAGGGATTCATGGGACCACATCAGAAGTTCTAAAAATAGATTACTGGGGTCTCAGAAGGCAACAAGAGAGAACAGAGTTTTAAAAACCCACACCTTTAAAGATATAATGACTGCAATTAACCAAATTTAGTGTAAGATAAAAACTAGCAAATTCACAAAGGTCAGGGCACACCAAACAGGATGAACACAGGATGGGGAAGCTTGTGCTTACAGTCAAACTGCTGAAAATCAAACACATAGAGACCTCCTTGCTCGAACCATTCCAATATGGCCAAAGAACAAACATTTTAAGCATAAATATTAGAAAGGAAGTAATACGATTATTGTTTGCCTATGACATAATTGTTTAGAAAAAGAATGACAAGGAATCTACAAAACAACTATTAAAATAAGTGACTTTCACATGACTGAAAGAAAAAAGATTAATATATAAAAGTTAATTATATGTTTATATACAGACAGCAAACGATTGGAAAATAAAATTTCAAAAGCAATTCCATTTATAATAGTGCAAGGAACCCCAAGTACTTAATAATGTGACTAAGAAAAGGTATGCAAGACCTTGTCAATAGGAACAATAGAAAACTGTTCAAAGAAATTTAAATAGAACAATCTACATAAATAGAGAGCTCTATTTACCATGTCTGTGGATTTCAAGACTCAATATTATAAAGATGTGATTCCCCCACCATGTTTATCCGTAGGTGAAGTGTAGTCCTACTTAAATCCCAACAGGCATTTTTTCTTTGATATTGACAAGATAAGTCTAAAATCTATATAAAGGTGTAAATAATCTAAAATAATCAAGCAATTTAAGAATAAAACAAAATTGAAGGACTTACATGACCTGTTTTCAAGACTCTATAAAACTATAGTAACCAAGAGTATATTATTGGCTAAAGGATAGACACAGAGATCAATGAAACAGAATAGAGAGTTCAGAAATATATACAATTGATTTTTGATTAAGCTACCAAAAGAAAGTCCTTCCGACACATGGTGCTGGAACAAGTGGAGAGCCATATGCTAAAAGAAATGAACATAGGCCCTTACTTCCTACCATGCACACATATTAACACGAAATGGATCACAGACCTAGATGTAAATGCTAAAACTGTAGACCTTCTAGATGAAAACAGGAGAAACGTTTTTGTAACCTTGGCATAGGTAAAGGTCTTAGGTAGAAAACCAAATGCCTAAACCATAAAAGAAAAAAACATATATAAATTGAACTGCATAAAAATGAGGGGAAAAAAAGATTTGCTCTCCAGACACACCAGTAGAAAAAGTAAAAGCAAGCCACAGAATGGGAGAAAATATCTGTAATGCATATATATCCAACAAAGGACTTGTATTCGGAATATATAAAGACTTCTGATGATTCTATAAAAAAGATAAAGAACCCAGTTTTAAAAATGGGCAAACAATTTGAATAAATACATCAGCAAGCAAACGTAAGAATGGCAATACGCACTGAAAAGTCTTTAGTCATCAGGGAAATACAAATTAAACCACAACGAGAGACTACTACACGACCACTAGAATGGCTAAACTTTTAAAATTTATTTATTATCATTATTATTTATGTATTTATTTATTTTTATTGTTGAAAGTATTACAGATGCCCCCCCCTTGAATGGCTAACACCTGTTTCTCAAAAAGTTACAACTACAACGAATATGTGACCCAGATATTCTATTCGTGGTCACTGACTAAAGAGGAATGAAAACATGTCCACACGACAACTTGTACATACATGTCCACAGCAGACGTAGGCACAAGAGCGAAAACCTGGAATCAACCCAAATGCCCATCAACAGGTGAATACGTAAAATAAAGCAGATCCATATAATGGATGCTGTTCATCATTAAAAGGAAATTCTGATGCATGCAAGGATACTGAGGAATCTCAAAATCATTACGCTGAGTGAATGGTATCAGACACAAAAACGACATCCTGTGTAACTCCATTTATATGCGCTTGTACACAAGGCACACCCAAGCTGTAGTGATGGAGAGCAGGTCCAGCTGCCTGGTGCAGGCGGGAGGAAGGAGGCGATAGCAAAGGCACAAGGCATCGTCCTGGGTGATGGAAGTGTTCACTGGTAAACACACCTTCCAAAACTCATTGGGTTGTATACTTTAAGTAGATGCGGTTTACTGTACATAAAATACACCTGAATAAAGTTGATTTTTTTAAATTGCACATAGAAAACTATAAATCAAGCTTGGACAGAAAGTAGAGCGACATTTAAATGTCGGTAGTAGTATTCGGGTGATGGCATTACAGGAAATTTGTATTTTTCTGGTTGCACTTCTAGGAATTTCGCAAACTTTCTTTAATGAACACGAAACGTTTTAAATGAGAAGACATAAAGCAGTCTATGACATTTATGAGATTAAGGCCAGTATCCTGTTCCTGGTTCGATGTATGACTAAGATATAGCTTTGACTAAGACATTCTGTTTCCAAATAACCCTCTTCCTGTTAGTCAGACTTAAGGGCAGAGAAGTCATTCCAGAGGGTTAAGTGTTCTCCCTTCTCCTCTACATTTCAGGCACGACCTTGGAACACAGACAATTCAATAATTTGCAATAAGTTGTATTTTCAGCAGAGTAATGTCCATCATGGGTAGGAAAAAACAACTGGGTTTGGGGTTTGGTTCCTTCATTCTGTTACTATAGTGATTTTTTTTTAATTGCCCATTTGATATTTATTTATTTATTTATTTATTTATTTATTTATTTATTTATGTTTTGCTTTTAGAGGGAGAGGAGACAGAGAGAGAGAGATTTGTTGTTTCACTTATTTATGCATTCATTGGTTGATTCTTGCAACAGTACCCTGACCTGGGATCCAACCCACAACCTTCGCGCATTGGGGCGATGCTCTCACTGACTGAACTACCCAGCCAGGGACGATCGTGGTTTTAAACATAGCCCGCAAATCCTTTGACACAGTTCCCACTGAGAGATGGGATCTCCTGTTCTTCAATCTGGGTGGGCTTGTTATTGCTTTGACTCAAAGAATGTCAGAGGTGAGGCTATATATCTTCCCAAGCCCTGTCGGAAGAGGCCACGCGGCTTCACCTGGTGCTCGTGGGAGGGTTGCACTGAGTAAGTCCATCACCACCCGCGGAGCCTGACCGGCCAGAGTCTACCATGTGGGAGAGGCCGCATGTGGCCGCACCAGTTGACAGCCCCAGCTGAGCTTCCAGCCACGCCAGTGGGCCACCCCTGTCCAGGCCGGCTGTCTTCAGGTGACTGCAGCCCCATCTGCTGTTTGCCTGTAACCGCATGAGACTAAGCAAGAAGGGCCCAGCAGAGCCTACTCCAATCCCTACCCACAAAGTGTCCCGAGAGCATTGATTATGCAGCCATAGTAACTGTAACTCTGATCTTGGATGAATCACTTGACCTCTTTAAACTCTTTGGGAATATCATCTACTCCTACTACTGTTGCAAGACTTAAAAGGATGTTGTAAATCTGGGGCTACTGAGCAAATACATGTTGTTTTATTTTATTCACTTATTTATGTTTACTCAACATGTTTATTGAATACCTACTATGTGTGAAGCCTGTGCAGTAAACAGGAAATATAACCATTGATAAGATATGGCTCCTCACAGCAAGAACTCACACTGGGATAGAGAAGGCGGTCAAGAACGAAGGTGACGGAATGAAGTGGGAAAGGCCACCACTCTGGGCCAGTGCAGGAGCTGAGGCAACCACAGCGGGGGCCAGCTCCGACATGCTGGGGGCAGAGAGGAGGGTCGGCTTCCAGATGGGGTGTGTGGAGGTGGGGAGGCATGGGAGTGGAGGGAAGATCATCGCACAACAGACGCTGAGCACCGGGCTTAGTCTGTAGTGAGTGAATCACAACTAAACAAGGAACGTAAGCAGCTGGGGACCTACGGAAAGTGCGGAAAACAGACGCATTTGGACACGGCGGGGGCACTCCAGTGTGTATCTGCCATGCACCTTTCCGGCCCCACGCGAATAAGACAATAAACAGGCAAACAAATAATCAAGAAAAACAGACCTAACTAACGGCTACCTTGGATCATCTCTGCCGACCACCAAAGCGCGAGACAGGAGTGAGGTAAAAGGTTTCATCAGAAGCGCCTCATTCTGCTCAATGCGGTGACAGAGAAAGGGGTTACTGTGGGGCAGAATCTTTGCAAAATCTCTTTTCAAGTCAGGCGTACACAGGGTTCCTGCCTCCCATGGCCTAACGGCTGTCCTGTGGCCCGGTAGGGTCATTCCTGGATTGTCAGATGACCACTGTCATCATTCCCACAAAGTGGTGTGTGTGTGTGTGTGTGTGTGTGTGTGTGTGTTTGGAGTCAGGGAGAATACAGGCATCAGGGGGAAAAAAGCACTTTCCCATTTGTCATTTAAGTAAGTCAGTTTACCACCGACCTCCAGGACGGAGGCAGAATAAGCAGAATGTCACATGACCGATGTGTAAGGTCACGTGTCCGGATGGCAGTGAACGAGCTGATTCAAAACCAACTCTGGAATCTCTGCCCCAGTGCTCCTCACCTATAACTCTTGCAAACAGTCACATCGTTTCACACGGGTGGTGACAGCGGCGAGGTGTTCAGGGGACTCAGGGCCTCCGTCAGACGACGAAGCGCCAGGAGGAGACCCTGCTTGGAGCGGGGAGCCTCGGTACCCCCTTCGTGGGGAAGGTTCCTGATTCTCTGAGGCAGACACACAAAAGGCTCTAAACAAATGTCAGATTTAATGAGCTTGGATCCAAGTGAAATGAACTAAATTCATTTTGCTATTTGCACACCTTCTTTGCTCCCTTGGACCAGTTTAGGGTTTTAAACAGCTTAGGGAGAGGGGAGAAAAGTAAAGGAAGAAAGGAAGGAAAAGGCAAAGCAGTTCTAATACTCAGAGTTGTGCCCATTAAGCCCTTTTAGGAAAGAGTGGGAGAATTTGTTGGGGGATGGGAACATTTCTCCCACATGGTCTCAACATGTGGACAGGGGCTTTCTCCCTCCCGTGGTGGCACCTGGCACACGGTACATGCTAACAGGTAGTGATCGGACGGGTGCAGCAGGAGGAGCTGTTCCTACCGGGACCCCCAGCTGTGGCTCTGCAAAGGCTTTGAAGAGATGCTCTGCGCTCTGATCCTGTGTGCCGAGTTACCAGCGTGCGAATCTCCAGCAGAGATATCCCACCGTGTGGACGTGTTCCTCTTCCCTCACTGCCCTCCCCTACCAGCCCTCCACCTTTCCATTCCAGTAGAAAGCAGCATCTTTCCAAAGCTGCCCCCACACCGCACCTCCCTGCCAACAGGGCAACCTCAGGGTGCATTTTGCATCCCTGTGGGGTGAGGATCACACCCAGTGATCCCTGAATCTTATGACAGCAGGGTATGATGCAAGTGAAACCTCCTTTTAAAAATGTTGTTCTGCAAAACCACAGAAAACAAAACAACAAAAACCACATCATTGTCAACCTCTCCCCCCCCTCCCCCACTTAAAGCGCAAAAATACCCAGTAATTTCATTGTCATTCATAACGGGATTCCCTGGCAAGTTATATGGGCTCATTAACTAAGACACAGGTTTCCGGGGTCCTCATCCCGTTTCTATCAATGTCGTGACTTCAGGTAAGTCACGTGACTTCCCCGTTTTCTTATAAGAGAAAAAATAATTCCCTCTTCCCCATATATTCTGCAAAGGTACTATTCAGTTCAGATGAAACACTCTCACGTGGCCAAGTCGTAAATCTTGCTGACCCCTCCTAAACCTGCTACACTTCCAATTTTCCCCATCCTCGAAAAAGTGATCTCCAGGCATGCACTCACTGAGGCCAAAATATGGCAGCTTTCCATGGTCCCTTCCCAACCGTATTCTTCCTGCCCCCCTTCTTACACACATGCTCCCTTCACCCTGGCCTTTTTGCTGATCATCGAACACATTCACCTTGTTCTTGCCTCAGGGTCATGACATTGCTCTTTCCCCTCCTGGCGTGTTCTTTCTCTGGTTCTTGCAGGCCTCTACTCAAATGTCACCTCCTCCGAGAAGCCCTCCCTGCCCACCCTATAGGAGCTACCCTCTTCTTCTACTTCCACATGCTCTAGAGTCTACACTGTGCTTTATTTCTCTTCATAACATGTATTGCTATCTGAGATGATGCCCGACTTTGTTTGTTGCTTCTCTTCCATCAGAGTAGAATGGTCAGGAGGCTGGGATCTGTCTGTCCATCACCACACTCCCCACACTTAGCCGAATGCCTGGTCTGTAGCAGGCACTCAGTAATTACTTGCGGAAGGAATGAACAGATAACGCCTGTGAAAATACGTGGAAAAGTTCAAAGCTGCGCAGCTGATGGGAAGATTACACATTACCAGCTCTGCCTGCCCACTCCAAAGCAAGGAGGATTCACACGTAGGTTTTGGAAATTTCTCGCAAACACATGCAGGCAGTTCTCCAGATCCGCAGGTTTCGAATCTGCTGGTTGAAAATATTTGAAAAAAAAAAAAATTCCAGAAAATTTCAAAAAGCCAAATTTGAATTTGCCATGCGTCAAACACTATGCCGAATGAAGTGAGGGGTAGGTATAGCCTGCCATAGCCCATATGTAAATATAGTTGTCCTTCAGTATCTAGGGGGGACTGATTCCAGAACACCCCCGCCTGTGGACATCAAAACGCACTGATGCTCAAGCCCCTTATGTAAAGTGGCATAGTATTTGCATGAAACCTATATTTGCATATAAGCTACTGCAGGGTCCGCCTACACATCCCTCCATTGGTGTGGATTCAGCATGTGGTGCTTGGCGCGTGGCAAATTCAAGTTTGGCTCTTTGGAACTTTCTGGGATTTTATTTTATTTTTTTGCCCAAATATTTTCAACCTGCCCTTGGTTGAATCTATGGATGTGAAACCCACAATCACAGGGCTGGCTGCATAGGTTACATGCAAATACTGTACCACTTCATGTAAGGGACTTGAGCATCTGTGGACTCTGGGATCCACAGGGGTCCTGGAACCCAATCCCCGGGGATACTGAGGGGCTTGGCTGTACAGGTTCCAGGAACTCACTGTTTGCTTGTGGAAGGAACTCTCTTTAGAAATGAAATAAATGAATTTCATTCTGCTAGGCATGATGTGTTATTTCCCAAACTGCTCTGGATTTCACAGGAAGTGGCTTCAGGCTTAGGGGTGGGAGTGCCAAGGCTTGGTGCAGCCAGACCAGGAAGGCCCCGCTGAGGACCAGATGGGCTGTGTGGGAGGGAGAGGTAGACCCGGAGCGGCCCCTGCAGCACTTCCCTGGCCTCACTCCCTCATCTCCTGGTCCCAGGGCTTCTCCCTCCATAGTTAATAACAAAGCCTAGGAAAACGCATGTGACGGGGGACTAGATTTGAGCTCAGCCTCTTCCTTGCTGTGTGAGTATGAGAAAAGTACTTAACCTGTTCGACGCTTCTTTAATTACATTTTTTTTTTTTGTAATATGAAAAATAGGGACACTGATTCCTGCCTCATAGATCTTCTTTGAGATAAGGTGTTTGTGAGGAAGAGACATCAGGGGATCCCATTGTGACACGTCTGGTCCTCTGAATTTCTCCAGAAGGCGAGAGCCCGATTTTAAAAGCTTTCCTGGGGGTAGTTTTTGCCCAGTGGAGGTGAACAGATACATAGCACGGGAACATGGAAAGGTAATTCCATAACACTGCAAGGCTATTACCGCACAGGGAAGGAAATTTGCATTCAAAGATCACGTGATTGTGAAATGCAGAACAGTTACAAAATATTTTGGCTCCTATCGGGTACGGAGGAGGGATGCAAACTCTGAAACAGAAGAAGGAGGTGGCTCAGAGGGAAATGTCATCATCTCTGCCGGTGAATGACTGCAAACTCCACCTTCCCACACATGCGAACAGTTCCGGCAAAATGCGTCACCGTGCTGTGATGGCAAGTGTTTGCTGAGCCTCTACCACACGCCGTTTCTAGACCTGAACCAGTCCTCAGACCTGCTGCAGGCTCGTCTGAATCCACAGACTAAAGGACAGCCTGAGTCCCTACGAGAAAGGCTGTGACCCCACAACGAGAGTATATAGCAATGGTTCCTTCAGGCCTTCCTCAGAGGGCACATGGCCATTCACTTGGTGACCATACACGCAGGTAAGAGGAACACCATATATGTATATGTATATGTATATATATGTATATATGTGTATATATACATATTTTTTCTAAAGGTATTTATTTATTTAAATATTTTTATTGAAATTTTTAGAGAAAGAGGAATGAGAGGGAGGGAGAGAGAGAGAGAGAGAGAGAGAAACAATGATGTGAGAGAGAAACACTGATCAGCTGCCTCCTGTACACTCCCTACTGGGGATCGAGCCCGTAACCCTGGCTGTGCCCTGACCAGGAATTGAACTGGTGACCTTTCAGTGCTGGGAGGACACCCAACCAACTGAGCCACACCAGCCAGGGCTATTTTTTATTTTTTTATTTTACCTATTGATTTTGTGAGAGAGAGAGACAGAGACAGAGAGATAGAATGAAACATTGATTTGTTGTTCCACTTATGTATGTATTCATTGGTTAATTCTTGTACGTGCCCTGACCAGGGATCAAACCCACAACCTTGGCGTACCAGGATGATGTTCTAACCAACTGAGCTAGCGGGCCAGGGCAATACTTTTCAAAGACAGCAGAACACTGGTTGACACTAAGACCGAGGGACACAGGCATACTTAGAGCGGGGGATACATGCACTGCCAGGTAGCAGAATGGAGTCTTCGCCCAGGTCTGTCTCACAGGGAGATGGTCACTTTCCCAGTCCCCACGTGTGTAATTTACACGGACATATGTCATACTTGCCGGAATCTCTTCCTACTGCTCCCTCGGTCTCTATCACAAACTACCACAGCGGGAAAGACAAGCAGAGGCATTTCCATTCCCAGTCAAGAGAGGAGACCGAAACCAAGATCTCACCCTAAGAGCAATGGATGTGACAAGTGACCCTCCTGAACCCCTTAAAGATGCAGGGTGGTGGTTTATACCGTATCTCCACTGAATTCACCAACTGGGACCCTTCAAACTCAGATGGGTCCCGGAGGGTGAGAGTGACCACCGCACACTCAGACAAACGGTAGACTCAATCGCAGCTGCCAGACACGATGTCTTTGCTACAGCCAGTGAACAGAGCCTCGGCTAGGCAGTCTGTGGCTATTGATCCGGAAAGGTCTTTCCATCTCTATCTAGGAGGAGGGTCAGAAGCGGTTTCCACTCTCCTGGGGTGGGCAGCACTACACACTTACGGTCAGGTCCCAGAGCTGTGTTAACTGCCCTACCCTCTGCCATCGCGGTCTGAAGGGACAAGCACCCCCTGGACACAGCGCAGCTTATCTCACTGGTCCACTAGGTTCACGCGTCATCACTGGACCAGACGAACAAGAAAGGGAAAGTGCGCTGAAGAGCCTGGTAAGCCGAGTGCTCCAGGAGGTATTGGACATCTGGTGAAGAAGCAGCGTTTGCCACGTCAGTGAAGAGTTCAGGCTCCCATGGCCTGTGGCACGCCATACATCTGTTCCGAAATAAATTAGAAAGCTCTGCAGCTTCTTCTTCCAGGAAGGAACCAGAATGCTTGGGAGGCCTCTCTGGGTTCTGCAGGCAGCACATCCATCACTTGGGGACGTGGCCCTGCCCCGTTTTCCCAGGGGTGCAGGAGGCTGTCAGCTCCGAGGGAAGTGCAGACGGAAAGGCTCTGCGGCAGGGCAGGCTCGGGTGCGAACCCTGCCCTCTGCACCATGTGCTCCAGTGGATCCTGCGGGGCTAGAGCCACTGGGAATAACACGCACTGTGCGGAGTTCATCACAAGCGCC
This sequence comes from Tadarida brasiliensis, assembly GCA_030848825.1. NCBI lineage: Eukaryota > Metazoa > Chordata > Mammalia > Chiroptera > Molossidae > Tadarida > Tadarida brasiliensis. The sequence goes on along the minus strand of CM061269.1, from coordinate 16,129,944 downwards.
AGTTAGGAAACTTACGCAGCAGACCCCTGAGCTTCTGGAATAAGGCCACGCCATCTGGAGAATAAAGGCATGCATGGGCAGGGGGAGGTGGTCCTGGTGGGCCACTGCGTCCTACCAAGAGACCAGGAAACCAGAACTGCCTGTCAAGAGCGGGATTCTGGCAGATCCCCTGAATCACGTGGGAGTGTTAGCATAGGTAGCTAGATATTAATAAAGGAGGGGGGCAGAGGAAATCAGACACTATTAAGCCTAATAAACGAGGGAGCGTAAGCCTGCTTAACCAGGAAACTTCAGCTTCAGACAGTCCAGGGGATTGCAGCATTGCCCCCCGCAAGGGGATTTACACCCCTCCCCTCCCCCATCTAGGGAGCAGCCCATCCTCTGGTACTGGATTGTGTCGGGGGAGGGGGAGGTGAGCACATGCTCGACAGGAGCCGCAGTGGTGACCACAGAGGCCAGCAGTCTGGGATCGGATTGAATAAGGGACACAGAACCTCGAAGGATCTAGGAAATGGCTGGTTTAGGGTGTGGACCCCTCAGAAGCCCACAAAAGCTTGGGAAGTTGAACGGTTAGTCTGAAGAAGCATGTAGTCCTTCCCAAGCCCGAGATAATAAAACCTAAGCCCAACAGAGACAGGCTTGCCCAGTCGCATGCCCTCGCCCCATTCGTTCTCGTGTTCTCCCTACAGCAGCCACGTGGCCCCAGTAGCTGCCCAGGGCCCGGGCAGACCGCGCCAGCTGGGAGCAGACTAAGCTGGCCAGATCAGGACGGGGACATGGACTGAACCATGGCGTGAAAATGTCTGGACACTGGCCCTCCTTCTGGGCCTGAGGTAGGCAACACTGGGCTTTTCCCACGGTGGGATGGACAAAGATGGGACTCTGGGGACCTGGGGCAGCCTTCTAATCTTACCACGCACAACCCCCCCCGCATGGGTCTCTTGGAGTGCTTTCCGTGGGACTCCACGAAGGAACACGATTCCCACCAGCAAGATTAGACATGACAGCTGGCACACCCCAGGGCAGGCCCAAGCAAAGTCAGAGGGCAGGCGGATACACAAGTACATGGCCCGCATCCCATGCCATCCACCACTGGCACCTTTCACTCACCTTACACTTTGACCACCTGGCAGAGGGAGTGGGTGCGAGGTACTGGCTCCATAAATAGGCACAAGCCAGAAACGGACCACTTCTGCTCAATGGGCAGAAGCTGAATGGGTGCCCCTGGTCATCCACCTTGTGGGGAAAGAGGGGGGATTCAAGGTAAGTAAGACAGAGCTTCACACAATGCTTGGCACGTGACACTTGCACAAACAATATTTGTTGAACTGAATTTATAGAAATTAAGGAGACAGGATTTTGGCCCTATAATTGCCTCTGGGTCACTGTGTGACCTCTGGTAAAATACCGCCCTTGTCAAGGCCTCAGCTTCTCATTGTCAAAAAGGAGATTTCTTAGGTCTCTTCCAGGTCACAGCTCTAGTGCAGAGACAGAGATATAACCTGGGAGCCAGTAAACCAGGGCTGGGGGCCCAGATCTGTCATTAACTCACGGCAGAGAAGTGGATTCGCCCTCTCCACATCTCAGTTTTCTCATCTGTATCATGAGGTGATTTCTCAGTACCATCTCCCATTCCACAAGTCTGAATTTCGAAAATATGTTTATTTTAGGCCTCTCGGGGTTCAAGGTCAAGGCCTTTAAGGAGTGGCCACATTTTACCGGAGGCCTCTCCGGTCTTACTGGATGAACTCTCCCGTAATAACACACAGTAACAACGATCATTAATTTTGCATGTAATCGTTCAAGTAAGTAGCATCGTATTACCCTTAACTCAGATGGTATCTTTTAGCTGAGAGTCTGCTGATGCTCCAGCAAGACGAATGAGGGCAACGAGGGATTGCTCTTCGAGCCACCCACTTAAATCTTCCCTGCGCGCGTTTTCCAACCCCAAGAAGTTGGCACAGGCAGTGAGGACAGCATTGGATGTGGCTTGAGAAGCTGTGGCTTCACTGCCAGGTTCTTTTACTTGCTAGCTGTGTGACTGTGGGCAAGTGACTCAACCTCTCTGGGCCTCAGTCTCCTCATCTGTGAACGTTTCTCTGCTCATCTCCCAGGGTTGATGCAAAGATCACCTCAGACGATGAACGTAAACACCTGCTGTGAACTGTTAAGCTCTTTGCAAACACAAGGCATTGCCGTTATGGTTTTCAAAAGCCAATGGCACATGAATATTTCACAAGCACGGACTGGGGCGGATTATGGGCAAAGTGTTCCCATCTAATGGGGTTTTATATGTACACACTCCCTCTCCTTATTAAGCTCTTCCTAATAATCTCTTTCCAAATCTTATCTTCGAACACCCTTCGTCTCCCGTCATTTCTTAATATCTCCTCTCTCGCCTCGCTATTTATCACTGAATGCTGGGGTGGCATTTGGGGAGACAGTTAGAAAAATACGCAAATACATATTTTGTACAGAGACACACACGAAATGAAGGACACCTCGATCCTAAGCTAAGATATTAAAAAATATACATCTTCCTTGTGGGTCTGTCGGAGCTGCTCATATTAGTGGTACTTAGTCTGAAATTAGGTTTAACAACCCCATCCCCCTAGGTGGCCTCAAATCCATTCACATGTGGCACTAATGTGGGGAGCAAGCGAAATGAAACAGGCCTGGATGCATTTTGTTTCCTTTTAAAAATAAAAGTATAAGAGTTTTTACAAAGCCTTTTGGAGTCTCTCTTGGCTAAAAAGGAAATCCTTTTGCCATTAACTGCTCCTGCAGTGAGGCCCGCTAGCTGCGAGATTATGAGGAGGGTAAGCATTAATTAAATCTAACTGTGAGAGAATAATTAGGTACACATATCCATCAGGGCGAGTTGTCACTATCCAGTAACAAAGTTGGATAGGAACTCCATCAGCAGAACTGTCAGGCGGCTGTTAAAAGGATACAAATGTGTCCCCAAAGTGTCATTTCATTTGGGGAGGGGGGGGAATTGGATTGCAAAGGATTAATGAGGCGAGGGGTTTGTGTTTTCAATTGGATGTAAAATGCAAACCAAGGAAGTTGTGATATAATCATTTAACCTTAATGTTTAGTTACATTTGGGTTTCTCACACGTGGTGGGGACAATTAGACCTCGTACATCCAATCAACATTTTCCATCATGCAATGAGATAAAGGTTAGATTTTTTAAAACTAAATTGCACAAAAGTCTACAGCAAAATCATAAAATCTAAATTACACAGATGGCATATTCTTAATAATCATTAGGCAAGAAAAATGAATGCAAATCCCACCAGGGTCATTAGGGGATGCAGGAAGGGGCCCTTTTGTGTGGCTGCCTTTATTTCTGCCAAACTTCAGTCTAACCTCCGAGGCCGGTGTGTGTGCAGAGACCCCACCGGGGCCAGGTGAATGCCAGTCTGGGAGCAAGCATTGCAAATAGGCAGAGCTACAGTGCAGGAGAACGGACGGCGGGCCGGGAGCAGACAGATCTAAGTTGATATCCAGGCTCCAGCACTGACTGACCATGTGAGCTTGGGCAACTTAACTTCAAGTCTCTGAACAACTGTTTCTTTTACAAAACAGGGTTAAGGAAGGGTGGTTACAATAACACATTTGAAAATATCTACAACAGTGACGGGCTCAAAATAGGTGGCCAATGATTGCTGTTGTGTCCTGCTAGGTATGTATCCCAAAGTAGGAAATAGAATAAAAACAAACCACAGCACTGGCCTGGGGATCCGTGCCTCCTGTACTATCATCTCCGCGGGGTGGGGGTGGGGGTGGGGTTCCTGAGCAGTGACGGTTTCCAGCCAAGGCGAGGAACAGGAAGCCTCCCTGGTTTCACTGCAGGCCTGGTGGACAGCTCAAATGGTCAACACCAAGGTCATTTCCTCCAATGCACTTACAACGATTTGTAATTGTTGCACTTGAATGCTTCCTTGCTTGGTAGATTGCTTGCCTGTTTCCTCCTCCATACCTGGAGTCCATAGAGAGACCTAGCAGGGTGTCTCATACTTGGTAGGCACTCAGCTGAAAGAATGAATGAAAGTCGCAGTGGAGGTCATGGACAGGGATGTAGCAGGAAGGGCTAGAATCAGAGAAATGGGACTCAGCATCAGCATCAGCACTAGAGAGAAGTTAGGAAGGACTCATCCCACAGCAAGGGATCTCCTGGGTCCACAGAAGCTGCTCTTAGAATTAGGCCAGAGAATCTATCAGAGAGCCTAGCCATTCTGGGATGCTGTAATTATCAGTGTAACTACTTATCTCAAGATCTTGTAGAGTTATTTCCATGCAGTCCTGCCTGAAAGCAGAATTTCTTCAAGACACTTCCCCGTCTTGGACTTCCCCGTATGAACATAGCTACAAATGTCATGACATTCCACTGAAGGGGATACACCGACCCTTCTCAACATCGTTGGCGAGGTAACCAGGCTGACAGAGGTAGGAGGAGGTCGGATGTTACAGTTATTCCCCAGAACCTTCACAACTAGACCACACACAGGGCCCTTTTCTTTCCGGGAGCTCTCCTAACAAAATGGACTCTTTCTATGGCCTGAAGGAGAAATATGAGGACTATGGATTGGAACAAAATGCCACCACTTTGTCTTGGTAGTGCCCATTTTTCTGGAAGTGTTCTCTTTCCTCCACCACCCTTCGACAGCGTCTTCTCCCTCAGAAAGCAAAGTCTAAATAAAACCACTGCACACAGATCGCTCCCCCTACTCCCACCCCTGACTGAAGGAAATGTCTCGCACAGGGATAAAAATTAAACTACATTTAGTCATCCATGTCTCAAAGAGTCATCATAGAAAATAAAAGAAAATTTCATGAAATGGGGCCAAAGCCAGAAAATGGAAGTTATAAGATGTCAAGATCCATAAAGAGAAATTTCTCACTTCCTGAGAAAAATCTTTAAGCTCTGATTCTTGGGGACAGAATTGTATACATGCCCATTTGATTATACTTTTCACAGTACAGTTCAATCGATCTATATTAGTGCTTTGCCTACTTGATCTAATAGGAAAATTTCTGTAAAGTCTCTTGATGATACATTCATCAACTTGTACTTCTCTCCATTGTTTTTTCTTTTACATATTTTGCAGCTGTGTTGCGCCTGTATATGAGCACAGATTTCATCTGTCTCCTGGTGAACTGTCTTTTTAATAATTAATTAATGACACTCTCATTCCTTTAAAAAACTATATTTTTCTTTTTTTTTTTATCCTCACCTGAGGACATTTTTGCATTTATCTTCAGATAGAGCAGGAGGGAGAAAGGGAGGAAAAGAGAGAGAGAAACATCAATGCGAGAGAGACACATCGAGTGGTTGCCACCCACACGACCCCAACCGGGGCCGGGGACAAACTGCAACTGAGGCACGTGCCCTTATAGGAACCGAACCTGGGACTCTCTGGTCTGCGGGCCGATGCACTAACCGCTGAGCCAAACTGGCCAGGGCTACAAAACTGTATTTTGCAGATAAAATGATTTTAATATATAAAATCCTAAAGACTCCACCAAAAAAAACAAAAACAAAAACACCCAAAAAACTTAGATCTAATTAACACACTCAGTAAAGTTGCAGGACACAACATTAAAATACAAATATCTGCAGCATCTCTACACACTAACAATTGATCAAAGGGAAATAAAGAATATGATCCCATTTACAATAGCATCAAAACCACAAAATACTTAGAAATAAATTCAACCAAAGAGGTGAAATATATCTATCTACACTGAAAACTACAAGACATTGATTAAAAAAAATTTTTTTTGAAAAAGATTCAAAGAAATTGAAAGGTATTCTATCTTCAAGAATTGGAAGAATTAATATTGGTAAAATGTCCATGCTGCCCAAAGCCATCTACAGATTTAATACAATCCCTATCAAGATTCCAAAGCCATTTTCCCCAGAAGTATTTTGCCATATATTTATACTTCTTCCCCAGCTTTCATTTAATTAGTATCTGCCTAGTATATATTTTTCCTTTTCCTTCACTGTCAAACAGTTATGTCTACGTTTTAGGATAATCTCTAAACATCATATAACTGGATTTTGTTTAATATAATCTATCTGTGAACTTTAAGATGCAAATTATATTTGCAGTGATTACTGATGCTCTTGGCTTATTGCTACAATGTTACCTTTCATTGTTTTCCTTCCTTGTGCTTTCTCTCTGCATTTATCCCACCCCACCTTACTGCCCACCTGGAGTTACCATGACATCAGCTTCTAAAGTCAGAGCCCAGCCTGGCCGGTGTGGCTCAGTGGTTGAGCGTCGACCCATGCACCGAGAGGTCACCGGTTCGGTCAGGGCACATGCCCAGGTTGTGGGCCTGATCCCCAGTGGGGGGCATGCAGGAGGCAGCTGATTGATGTTCTCTCTCATGGATGTTTCTATCTCTCTCCCTCTCCCTTCTTCTCTAAAATCAATAAAGAAAAAAAAGAAAAAGTCAGAGCCCAGGCTTTGCATTTCTTCCTCATTCCTGACACATGGGGAGTTTCTTTTTTATTTTTAAGATAAATTTACATTTATAAACAAGTTACATTTCACCCAGCACGCGGTGTGTGTGTGTGTGTGTGTGTGTGTGTGTGTGTGTGTGTGTGTGTAAGGAAGAAGGGCCTCATCAGCTTTGTGTGCCAGGCTGTTGAAGGTTTACACGATTTGTCAGCTTTCTTTCCACACAGGAATGGGAGCTTTTGTTACAAATAAGACCATTTCTGTATTTTAAAACATATATTCTAGAATTGGGACTTTCCCCCCAAACACTGAAGTCCAATATATAAGGACAGAATAGGAGCTGTGGCATCCCCGTACCCTTCCCCTGGGGTCCATTTGGAGCTTGAAAGCCCGCTGTTGGCTCCCGCTCTCTGCCCGGTGTCCTCAGCACGTGTACCCACGTCTGCCCCAAACACGGGGACATGCAGGGCTTCTCTTCGTCATCTTCTAAGTGACTTACTCATTCGATTCCAGTGGAATCAGAAAAGAGCCCAAGCTGCCAGCGTCTAACTGTTTTATCCCAATTCCCCAACAGCCAACTCTATTGCAGGTAACACGGCCTACACGATCTTACACGTTCGAGTGGCATGAAAGGAGGGCTATTTTGTCAATTCAGGGGACTCCCGTTCCTGGGTCTTCTAGTTCCTGTCTGTGGCCTGGATGAGGTCTCCCCTCTATCATTCTTGACATCGACAAGCAGGTCAGATTAGATGACCTTGAAATGCATTTCCATCTCTGATGGACTAAGAGAATGTTGGAAATTGTTTCGCCCTCGTATGTGCTTGGGAGCCTGAGACAGCAATGACTGAGACAGTGAGGCTTTGCCTGAAGTTACACAGCAATGAGACAGCGGTTCTAGATCTAGGATTCTGTAAGCACACATCTGAGATGGCCCCTTTCACCGGGGGTGCGGGCCGAATCTGGCCCACTGCCTGTTTTGGTATGACCCACCATCTAAGACGGGTTTTGTACATCTTTAAGTGGTTAAAGCAAATCAAAAGAAGAATACTTTCAGATGTGAAAATTATACAAAATTCACATTCTAGTGTCAGCAACAAATTCCATTCTTCTCATTAGCAGAACTTTATTACAAAACAGTGGTACTTGATTATTATTAGATATTGAATTTCCTCAATACACACTTAGAGAAAATGTTGTCTCATTGTATCAGTGCCTACATACTGTCCTCGAGTTCGCCTCTTGGTCAGCAAGGCCTCAAATAGTTGCTGTCTGTCCCTTCACTGAAAACATTTGCTGATCCTCCACTAGACCATAGGTCTTTGCAAGGATGGAGCCAGGATCCAATTTCCATACAACACAAGCCAGGCTGTACCTAACAATGGCTGGAGATCAAGACGTCTTTAGCAGAGTTAAAGAGAGGCCAGGTAGCAGAGGCACAAAAAACTATCCCGACATACCTTGGCAATACTGCAGGTCCGGTTCCAGACCACCCCAATAAAGCGAGTCGTAACCTTTGTGCTGGGGGAGGGGCCTGCCTCCCATTTGTGAGAAACACAACACCTATGGAGCTCACTAAAGCAAAGTGCAATAAAACCAGGTGTGCTGCAGCCTTCAGGTCAGCTGCGAAAGGGTGAGGCTCAGAGATCGGGCCCTCCATGGACCAGCTGTACCACATCAGGGCTGTGTCACATCGGTGAGCCTCAGTTTTCCCATCCACGAAGTGGGAAAGATTACGCTTACCTCATGAGGGGGTGAGAATCAGCCCAGGTTTGACCATAAAATAGGGGCTTCCTGGAACAGCAATACTTGTAGGTTTCAAAGTTCATCCCCATATTTTGTCACTTTCTCCTTCAAAAGAGGAAGTCTATTCCTCTACTCCTTGAACCTGAGATGGCCTCTTGACTTCCTACGAGCGACAGAACAAGGCAGGAAGAACAATGTGTGCCCTCTGAGCTCACCCTCAAAGGCCTTGCGCTCCTGTTCTTGCTGTGTTCGGAGCCCTCCATGTGTGACCCAGCCGCAGACAGCTGGCGGGCCACAGGCACACGACCCATGTCAGCTGAGCCTGCTTGGCCCAGACCAGAGGACCTGCCCAGCTGAGCCCAATGCCAATGCTTGAATTAAGAGCCAAATAAATGGTTTCTATTAATTCACACGTTTTGGGGGGATTCTTTGCCACAGCTCTCACTGACAGAGCATTGGACCACTCTGATGAAGAAAACACCCCCGAGTTGTGTCCCTAGGCCCACCGGGACCTCCTCCGGGGCTTCCTGTTGAAGGCTGTTTGCAGTCGCCTCTCCACCCAGCCAGGCCAGACAGAATGAACTGACAGCCACCTGACATATTTCAGACGAACAAAGGAAACCGCCTGGAGGAGACATACACTTTCAGGAACGCAAACTTCTCTGAAAGACACATCAGGGAAGATTCATGGAAGCAGCTGTGTGCTCGGACTACAAATCAGCTCTCCGATGCCTCCGTCCAACACGACCTGGGGATGGCTGGGCTGTGGTGCTACCAGCCCTGGCAGCATCTCTTAGGAGGAGCCTGAGGTCAAGAAAAGGAAAACCAGAGCCCCTGGAAAAAGGCTCCCAGATCAAATGTGTGTGTCATTTCCTGTCTGTGAGGACGCCAAGGCTCCGATGTCTACGGAGTGCTTTAAAGGTGCATTTCCATAAGCATCCCAACACACGCTCATGACAGCCCTGGGAAACAGGAGTGGCGGGTACTATCACACCCCCAGGGCTGGGGATGGAATCCCAAGATGAAGCAGTTTCCTTGAGGACTCACTGAGCTCAAGAGCTGGGTTCAAATCAGGTTTTCTGACTCCAAATACTAGACTTCGCATGAGGCAGTAAATACTTCCAATCCGATTTATAATCAGAGACCATCTGAGTTGGAGGAGCCCTGTGGAAATGATCTAGCCCGTCACCTCTGCTTTCCAAATTAGCGACCAGGATTTAGTAGTACTCACTGGGTTCAGTGTGGCCTGCTTTGCATATATTAACTCCAATCCTCCCAGCCTCCTTATGAGGAGGCCTTTGTACAAATTGCATGTTGGGTAATGGTGATTTAGCACAAGTAGGCATTTCCCAAAGTTGAGCGAGTCAGAGGCAGAGCTGGGATAGGAGTCCACACAGATCTGTCTCCAACACCGGAGTTCATGTCCACAAAGCCATGCAGCTTCTTAGATGGGGACGCTGAGACCTGGGGACTTGAAGGTCTTGTCCAAGATCATGCAGCCTGCTTGGTTAATTGTCCATTAATTCATCAAGAATTCATTGAGCATCTGTTATTTGTCAGGAATTAGGCTGGTCTGTAGAAGCAAGACATGACCTGGAAATAGTCTCTGTACTTCAGGAGATTAATTAAGGGAGAAGAGAAGTGGCCATAAATTACACTAATGAAAGGTAATGAATGACAGATATCATAAGGAAGACAGAGAAGAGGTTATCCAAGTTTGCAGGAAGTTTGCATGGCTGTCATTTGGGACGAATTTGAAGAGACTTCATGGAGAAAGTGTCTTCAGGGCTTGGGAGGAAGGGCAGGATTTGGCACCAGGCAGCGGAGAGGGGAAGAGGTCAAGCTGTAGAGAAGGCAGAGAGGTAGAGAAAAGGGCTTTTCACTGTAGATTTAGGGCTGGACTCCAGGTATCTGGGGTCTATTCAGTCTTCTTTCTCTGCCTGAAACTCCCTCATGGTTCCAAGTTGAACCATTTTGATTATGTAGTGTCAGAACTTCCTCTGGCAAAAGGGGCAGTGAGCCCCGCCCAAACTCCTGGGTAGGAAGGAGAGGCTGCTGGGGGGCATGGGGCTCGGGGGACACAGATGGGAATCAAAGGAACAAAGACTGATCCTGTTGGCTGCCTGTTCAATATTTAAACAGCAACAACCCAATAAGGCAAATGATTTAAAGCCATTAATGTTTCTGAATTTTTTCCCAACTAAATGAATAATTTACAGCCGGTTACTAATAAACAGGAAAAAAAATATTAACATCAGCCTGCATTCTTTGGTCTCCATAAAAGAGCACATGGGGGCTTACCTCCCAGGGAGGATAAAGGAGCCAGAACACACCTCTCCTCGGAGTGTGGGGCGCAGCTAGGAATCATGGGAATTCCAGGGCCTGCCTCTGCTGGTGGGTCTGGTGTCTGCCCACCTCACCAGCATCTTCTGTGTTCACAGTTTCCCCAGATATTCCCATAATGCCCTGCACAGTGTCACTCCCAAATGCCTTGCCATACTGTCTTTCTTCTACCAGTAATGCCTTCCCAGCCTCTCTCCTGGTGAACACGAATACATTCTTCAAAGCCCCCTCCTCTGTGACGCCTTCTTTCATTATCCTCCCAGTCTAGTTCACACCCCAGGCCAGCCCACACCACCTTCACACGCATCCCATTAGAGTACAAATGGCCACGCCCTGCCCTTCACTGAAGGATGATGTGCTGATGGGCAGAGATCTGGGTGGCACATCTTATACATGTATGACATACCAAAGAAATTCAGGCCCTGGCCGGTTTGGCTCAGTGGTTGGAGCATCGCCCTGCGGACCAATGAGTCGCGGGTTCAATTCCGGCCAAGGGCACGTACCTCGGTTGCCGTCCCCGGCCCTGGTCAGGGTTATGTGGGAGGCAACCAGTTGATGTGTATCTCTCACATCGATGTTTCTCTCTCTCTCTCCCTCTCTCCCTCCCTTCCTTCCACTCTATCTGAAGATAAATAGAAAAATATCCTCGGATGAGAATTTAAAAAAATTCAGTGAGTGACTTAAAATCTTACGGAGCCCTGGACGGTGACATACCACTGGGGCTGCCACTCCTGAGGACATGGGCTGGGTTCCTGGGGCTGGACACAGCCTGCAAGGGCCAATGCTGTTTGCTCAGACGGAGACGCCTCACTTTCCAGAACACTGTAGCTCCTACACACCCTCACAGCAGCACAGATACTACAGAAACACCAATGCAAGAAGAGCTACAACTTCTTCCCAGTACTTAGACTAGTCTCGTACAATTCCACAGCTCGGAGATCTTCGTCTGGCCAGCTAAGACAACCTCGAGCCATCTGAGCACTGAAGTGTTGGCTCCGTCAGGGCTCTGCATTCACTTGGGCAAGTCAACGAGCCCGTCTAAGCTTGAATTTCCTCTTTTGTAGAATGAAATTTGGTGGGAGTTTCAAATGAGGCATACTTGTTGAGCACAGAACTTAGAACATACTAAATGCTCAGTAGATGCTAGTTGTACCACATCTTGTTAACCCTTGCATCCATCCATCCATCCATCCATCCATCGTCCATCTGTCCATCTATTCATATAGTCTTCCACTCAGGCAACGTTATTCTATGCCAGTTCTGTGTTAGGCATTTGGGCTACAGAGAGACATAAATCGCTGTCCTTCCCACCACAGGGCTGTCAAAGCAAGGAGGGAGACAGAAGCGTCCACATATGTTTATGCTGGACGGACAGGGCTGTGACAGAAAGCAGCACAGGGCTCCAAGTGCCCAGGAGAGGCGTGGCTCACTCAGCTGAATGACAGCTGAGGGCAGGCTGGGGGCGGGGTCTGCACAGAGAAGACTTTGAAACTGAATTGTGAAAAAACAAGTATCCGTTTACGGCCTGAAGAAGAGAGAGGGGAGAAGAGGAGGGTCTTTCCGCTGGAGCATGGTCAGTGTACACGCTTGGAAGGCGTCCTGGGAGAAGGGAGAAATGGCCTGTGTGCTGGAGGCCACAGGGTACAGTGGTCAGGGCTCGGAGGGGGCAGAGGGAGGCTGGAGTCCAGGCTAGAAAGGAGCTTTGTGTGGCAGGCTCCCACTAAACAGTGTGCCCTTCAGCCTATAGATTCTTGCTTCTAAAACTGGGTAAATGTATCCCTAACGGGTAATGACACCGACAAAATGAACAGTCACAATAAAACAGTAGTGATAGCAGTGGACAATAAAGTCATAGAGCACACAGGTTCAACGTGGCCCTGTGCTCCGTGCTTTACTGGCAGGATCGCACGTGATCCCATGGAAGCCTTCTGAGGACAGGACATCCTCCTCCTCATATAACTAGCACAGGACGGTCCTTCCTCCTGGGACACCCATGTTACCTAAAGACTTGAGGCAGTGTTAAGTAATTTAACTGACAGATAATGTAACATAATTTAGACTAAAATAAGCATGCACATATTATGAAATAGAATGTCGTGGCTTTCTTTTTTTTTTTTTTTTTAAGATTTTTTTTTTCCCCCTTTATTGATTTTAGAGGAAGGGAGAGGGAGAGAGAGAGATAGAAACATCAATGAGAGAGATCACTGATTGGCCGACTCCTGCATGCCCCCCACTGGGGACCGGGCCCACAACCTGGGCATGTGCCCTGATCGGGAATCCAATGGTGACCTCTTGGTGCATGGGTCGATGCTCAACCACGGAGCCACACCGGCTGGGCGTGGCTTTCTTTTCAAAGATGGAACCTGGGAGTTGGGACTCTGAGGCACGTCTTTGGAGCACAGCTGCAGACCCTTGGGGGCATGTTGATGCTCCTGTGCCTTCACTGCAGACGCCTGAGAATACCCGAAGCACGTGATGGGGTATCGGGAAAATGTTCTGGGCAGGAGAGGGACATGGCCCGATTTAGCGGGTTTTCCACAGATCCCTCCAGCCGTCAGGATGGAAGGTGGGTTTGTGGATGAAGACTCTGCTGCAAGGTATGGGTGAGGGATGACGAAACCTCAACCGAGTCAGAGGCAAGGGCCCGGGCACGGGGGACGGACGGATGTGTGAGCCGCTGGAGGCCAAATGAGCAGGACCTTGCTGACAACAGGAATATCAGCTGCTCTTCATTGAGGGTTCCCTCCGTGCCAGGCACTGGGCCACAGCTTTTGCAGGCATTATCTCACATCCTACACGTGATTTTTGGTATCACTGACACTATTTTGCAGATGCGAAAACTGAGGCTGGACAGAGCTCTGACGTTTGCTTAAGGTCCTTCAGCTAGCCAGAGGTGGAACTCAATTTCACATGTGCATTTCTGCTTTTAAAGACCACTGAACCTCAGGCATTGCTTCCTCACATCCAAAGAAATCTTACCCTGCTTTCTCTGAAAGTCAAGGTCTCCTTTAGGGTGCACGTGGGCTTGGGGGAGCGACCACCCAACAGCTGCCCCATAAAACCCCACCACAATAGGAGGGCAGCAGCCGAGTCCTCCCCTCCTTCCTGCTGCTCAGGACGATGCTCGTCAGCAGCCACCAGGCCTCTCAGGAGGAAGCCACAGCTACAAAAACACACTGGAGCTGCTTTCAACCCCGTGTTCAATTCCACGGCAACAGCTCTCCGCTACGCCTTCGCTGCATACCTCTGGGCACCGCGGGCTGGGTGCGAAGCCTAACAAAGCAGAGAGAGGCCGGGTGCCCCCACTCTGGGCCAGAAGGCCACGGTCTCCTCACTGGCAGGAGGAGGAGAGAGACCGTGAAAGACTGAGGATTTAGACCATCATATTTGGGATTTTTGATGATCAGTGTAGGCTAACAGAGCAGCTCCCAAATTGTGTTTCTATGTTTGCTTCTGTTCCTTAAGATGCTAATAAATGTTCCGGGGGTGGGGGTGGGGGAAGAGAGTCTGGAGTCTGTGGTCAGGGTGCTTTCGCAGACATCGAGGGAAACAAAGAAACCCAGCTTTCTGTAGAGGATGCCTTCCCATGGCCTTCCTTAGTCTGAGGTGCATTTGGAAATTTCCAAGAGGAAGCGGGCATGTACAGAATTCCCCAAAGTTTTATTAACCATGAATGTTTTTTTCCCCATGAAATCTGTGAGTTGGGATGTGCGGGGCTCATGCACCCTCTCCTTGGACTCCCTCTTGCAAAAACCTTATCCAATAGTGGCAGTAAAATCACAAGCCCAATGCAATGAAGCCCTTTGAAAACTTGTTTTCACAGTGTCCACTTGAACGCATTTAACACACTAGGCAGTGGGTCCATCTCGAGGGGAAACGGGCCTCCCGGGGGTCTGCGCCAGGGGCTCGGGTTTACGCTGGATCCCTCTTAAACCTCCATGTGGAAGTTATGAAACTGGGCCCCTTTCCAGTGACCTCTGAGGTTCATACACTCACTTATTCAACAAATGTTATTAAATATGTTTTATGTATTTGGTTTAAGAATGTGAAACCTATTTTAGAGAGAAAAAGAGTAAACTAGCAAACAAATAAACATAATTTTTGACCATAATATTATGGAAGAAGTGCAGAGGGTGATATAACAGGTAGCAGGCTGAGGGTGGAAAGGAGGAAAACAGGGGGTGGGGGATCATCATGGAAGACAGATCAGAGGAGTTGGCACTGGAGTAAGGGCTGGAAGGTGAGCGGGGCCAGCCAGCCAGGAGGGCCGCTGCGGAGTGACAGAGGCCTGACGAGGGGAAGGGACAGCCAGTGCTCAGACTGAAGTGGAGAACCACTCCGTGTTCTTGCAATGGGAAGGACGTGCCTATGGCCGAAGCACAAGGCCATGCCAGTCGAGGGAAGAGGGCAGGAGTCGGACTCAGGTGGAACAGGGTCTGAAGCCATGGCGTTTGGATTGCATTCCAAGGATAACAGGAGCCCTGACCGGTTTGGCGCAATAGTTAGAGCATCAGCCCACGAACCGAAGGGTTGCGGGTTTGATTCCGGTCAAGGGTACATACCTGGGTTGCAAGTTCGATCCCTAGCCCCCCTCGGGGTGGTGAGGGAGGCAACCAATCAATCTCTCTCTCTCCCTCCCTCCCTTCCACTCTAAAAATCAATGGAAAAATATCCTCGGGTGAGGATTAACAACAACCGAATGATTTCAAGCAGAAGAGTAACCTTATCTGGTTTACATTTCTACAAAGGTTACTCTGGCTGCTTCAGGGAGACTGCCCCTCAAGGAGGGCGCAGGGCAGGTGGGAGCTGAGAGGTGGCCGTGGTCACCACGGTGACCCTGAGGGGGGACAGACCGGAGGTGCATTTAGGGGAAAAATGAATTTCTTCCTGCGTCTTCCTGGGCCCTGTTTAACTTGTAAATTAGAATAACTTGATATCTAATTACAGTCTTAGTGAAACAACAGATTTTCTTTAATAATCTAATTCTGAAATTCTGCTCTAAGAGAAGGAAACAGATTCCAAAGTGAGAGCCAAGTTTTATGCCAAAAAAGAAAAAACGTTCCATGTGCTATTGTTTATGATAGTAACCTATTAGAAAGAGCCCAAATGCTTAATGATAGGGGCCTCATTAAGACAGTTGTGCATACGAGGAATATTTTGAGGGAAGAAGTCAGTAACACTAAGAAAATGAATTCAGACTGGTAAAAAAAAAAAAAAGGAGGTTATGGACTTGGAATCAAGTATATTTATGGGAGCTGTACTGGTAGAGATGGAGGCTGGTGATTCTTGGTCAATGGTGGAGGAAGAAAGATGGATAGGTATGGCTGAGCAAAATGACAAGTGACCCTGAATGTCCAACCCAGAGCAAATAGAAGACAGCGCTTACTCAGTCCCTGATAAACATTAGCGGAGCCTTCCAAGGCAGTCTGCATCCATCACTCCGTCTGATTTTTACAGCATTCCTCTGACACAGGGATTGGCTTCGCCATACTACAGAAGAGGAAACTGAGGCTCCGAGACATCTGATGACAAAGCCATGCAAGTTGACACGGACTGGGCTGGGATTAGCACCCAGGCTTTGCTGACCGCAAAGAAACTGCTATTTATCATTCAGATGGTTCAACTTGGGGTTGACCACATGAGTTCCAAAAAGGGACTTCGCCGTGACCTCAGCTTAACGTGCAGATTTGGTTTTGTATTGGATACAGCATTTCACGGGATTGAGACCTAGACATTTCCTCAACAAACAGCCACTGTCCACCATGTGTGCAGACACCGATTTAAGCTCAGAAAGAAAAAGATGATTCAAACCATCCGACAGCTCCCACTTTCGAAGAACTCTCTGTCCAGCTAAGGGGAGAGCCAGCCGAAAGACAATTATATTACTAAAAAATGAAATCAGTGTTTAACACACGTACAAAGATGTGGGGGAAGTCACACAGGGGAGAAGTCAGAGTGACAATCAGTGATGTCTTCATGGAAATGTGCCATTCAGATTCAGTTTGGAAAAGACAGGTAGGCCTTCACTAGCATAGGAAACCGTGGTTTAATTGAGAAGTCTGGAACTCAGACTACTTAGTTCTTCCCGGCTCCACTGCTTACGAGGGTGCCCCTTTGGGCAGGTGACTGCAGCCGTCTGTGCCTTAGTGGTATCGCCTGTAAAGTGGAAATTGTCATTGTGCTTGCTTCTTAGGGTTGCTGAGGATCAAATGGGATGAGATATATATAGCATTTTTAACCTGCTGCTTGGAACTAGTGTCAGTAGGTTACAGTGATTCATCGTGTCCAGATAGGAGATTCCAGGCAGAGAGAACGGAAGGGAAAAGAACGTGGAAGTGGAAAAGATGGCTTTAGAAGAGACAGCAGAGGGCAGAGCTCTGTGGTAGCCTGGACTGTCATCTTCATAAGCCTGAGCACTTCTGAAGGTTCTGGACAACCACTGAAGCTCAGAGGGAGGAGGAGTGACCTGCCTCCGGAGAAGGGGGAGGCAAAGAGAAGAGTGACCAGCTGGAGACTATGAAGTGCAATGAAAGAAATTATTGAGATTTGGAAATCAGGCAATGATGAAGGGATCTGTCCCATCCACAAAGTCACACAGATGGTTGGAGGAGGAGGAGGAGGAGGAGGAGGAGGAGGAGGAGGAGGAGGAGGAGGAGGAAGGAAGAGGAGGAGGAGGAAGAGATGATGATGATGATGTGGAGGACAGAAGAGGAGGAGGAGGAGGAGGTGATCATGATGATGACGATGTGGAGGACAGAAGAGGAGGAGGAGAAGGAAGAGGTGATGATGATGATGACGATGTGGAGGACAGAATAGGAGGAGGAGGAGGTGATGATGATGACGATGTGGAGGACAGAATAGGAGGAGGAGGAGGTGATGATGATGATGACGATGTGGAGGACAGAATAGGAGGAGGAGGAGGTGATGATGATGATGATGTGGAGGACAGAAGAGGAGGAGGAACAGGAGGAGCAGGAGGAAGAGGGGAAGGCAAATGAAAGATCTACTTTTTATTGCGTGGTGGGCTGTGTGCTAAGGTACTGGGAGTAGCTCGGAGAAGCAGAGGGGTCTGCCAAAGTGACATGGTTAGTTCATTTGAATTTGAAGAGAAATTTAAATTCCAGTTTGAACAGAGTTGAATCCAGTGCTGTCTAATGTGCAATGCTCCTACCCTTGACGACCACAGCGTTCAGGCTGTGAAAGAGTAGCTGGAACCCCCTCCGGGACCCCAGCCTGAGGATCCTTCCGCGAGTACATTCCGCCTCTCTTGCCTCCTCCCCCCCCCCCCCCCCCCCCCCCCCGCCACGGCACCAGCTTCCATGTAAAGAGCGTCTGCTCTGCTCAGGTCCCATGATGGGCACTTCCCACAGACTATTGCTAATCTCCTCAATCACTCCAAAAGATGGATGAAGCCTTCTCATTCTCAGATGAGGCAGCTGGGCTCGGAAACCTTAGCTCTGCACCCAGGGGCACGGGTCTGCTGTCTCCACGGCCTCCGCTGAGACGATCCACCAGGGAGACAATGTCGCGAATTCCATGAGCACAGGGGAGCAAGGGAGGAGGGCACAGCTCCTCCTGGTACCTGCCGAACCTGAGGACAGCCCGCTGAGCCTTGGCGAGAGGTGGTCGGAGAGCCTACCTCGAGACTTGCTCCTCCGCTTCCGCTTCCCCGCCGAGGCGCTGCGCGGCGCTGGCTGCAGCTGGCCGATCTCGATGGGCGTGTTAGCGCGGAAACTCTCCTTGAACTTCTGCATCAGGGACTCCACTGTCTCCTGTGTCGCCTCAGCTGCCGCTACAGGGTGGGCAATGGGGCTGCGGTTAGGGCTTGATCCACCCCCAGTCCCTGGAGTCCCCTCCCTAACCCGGAGGTGATACAGAAGCCATGGCTGCCGCATACATGTGTATACTGGCTTAGCACTTATTTCTTGAATCCCTGTCATGGTCCAGACACTGCCTCAAACCCTTTAGTTATGGTAGTGAAAAGTCAGACACAATCCTTGATTCAAAGAATGCACAGCTTGCTATTATTAATTTCCAGCACTGCAATACCTCTGTCGAGGGAAAGCACAGAGTATGGGAGCAGCACCCAGAAGGGTCATCTCTCCCATTCTGGGAGTCAAGGCAGCCTTCTTGGAGGAGGCAATATGTTCACTGCAATTTTAATTTTTTTTTCTTTATTGATTTTTAGAGAGAGAGGAAGGGAGAGGGAGAGAGAGATAGAAACATCGGTGAGAGAGAACATCGATTGGCCGCCTCCTGCATGCCCCCCACTGGGGATCGGGCCCACAATCTGGGCATGTGCCCTGACCAGGAATCGAACCAGCGGCCTCTTGGTGCATGGGTCGACACTCAACCACTGAGCCACACCAACTGGACTGTTCACTGCAATTTTAAGAATAAGTGGGAATAAGAAAAGAAGGTAGGATCAGGGTGGGGTTCCTAAAGAGAGTTGGGATAAGAGTGCCCTGGGTAGAAGGAGAGGAGTGTGCACAGATCTGAACACCAGAAAGAACACGGTGCCTGGGCGAGGGACAGGCGTTCAGTGTGGCTGCAAAGAGCATGTGGAGAGGAGACGAGGCCAGAGAGGTCAGATCGCCTGGGAAGCCGCACTGAGGAGTCCGGATTGTATCCCAATGGCAAAAGTTAATCACTGAAAGGTTTAAACAGAAAACTGGCATGTGCCAGTGAAGTCCCTTGGATAACAGTCATGAACAAGAGTATGGAGCATGGGCAATCTGAGCAGAGGTGGAGAGAGGCCAGTGCAATGGCTTTGGCAGGAGCCAGCCAGGGACAATGGCGGCTTGAACCAGAACAGTGGCAGTGAAGGGAGACAGCAGTGCATGGGTCAAGCAACATTTTAGGAGACGAAACGACGGTATGGTGATTGGTAGGACATCCCCATTTTACTCCCGGAAGTTTATGTAAGAAAACCGAGGCCCCTAAATAGGGCACACGACTCCCTGCAAGCTTGCACGTGGCAAAGTCGAGCCTTCTAACTCCTGGCCCAGTGTTCCATTTGCATCAATCCTGCCCAGTGATTCATCAGGAGCCACAGTTCCCCAAAATTTCAAAACGGAAAATCGTAGAAAGTTCCAGAGGATGGAAAAAGTGAGGTCAGTCAGGCAGAGAGAAAAAAAAGGAGGAAGATAAAGGAGAAAAGAAAAAAAAAAGCAGAACAGCTTGAGGAGGCAGGAGAGAGTCACATAAAAGGCGAAGAGAGGAAAGGACAAGAAGAAAAGCGACATGGCCAAATGGCCTCTGCGCCTTTGTTCTGAGAAATTTCCAAAGAGAGCCCCAACTTTGAAATCTTCAAGCTCAGCCCTCCCTCCATCTGTACCGTTACAGAGGCTAGGACATTTCTTCAGTTTGCATCTGTTTCCTTGAAGGGGTTTCACTAGACTGGACAAAGAAGGCTTCTGAGCATCCGAACACCGATGTCGAAGGAGCCCCTGTTTTCCCAGGAAAGTTGATCAGCCGAGAAGGATGTGTCTGCAGAGTAGCTCCTACCCAAAGGCAGCTCTGGGCACTGGGCTCTGTGAGAAGCCCCATCTTTGGGGACAAAGTGGAGACTCTATGTTTGCTATGGAAAAGACAGATGACAATACAAACAAACCACGTGGTGGCATTACAACCTCCTCACCTGCCTGTCTTGCCATCTCTCTCCCCAGATAATCTGTCACATCTACTTCAGGTGAGCAAGACCCCAAACCTAAGCCCCTCCCCCACGCCCGATGCAGGGCCCTCCCACGAGCAGCCAAGTCCAGTTCTGAGAGACCCTGTCGTGCCCATTCTGATGCTTTAAACCCAGACAGGAGAGTGATTTGCCCCACATTGTAAGAGCTGCGCCATACTGTGGTCAGAAATCTAGAGCACCTTAGTATACAGCCTGCTGTGGATTGAATTGTGTTCCCCCACATTTCATGTCTTGAAGCCTTAGCCCCCACTGTGACTATATTTGGAGATAGGGCTTTTAATAGATTAAGTTGAATGAGGTCATACGCTGGGGTCCTAACAACAGGGTTGGTGTCTTTACCAAAAGAGGAAGAGAAAGTGTCCTGACGTACCCAGGGAGAGGCCATGGAACACACAGCGAGAAGAAGGCTGTCCGAAAGCCAGAACCCAACGCTGGACTTCAGCCTCCAGAACTGTGCGAAAACCATCCTGCGTTTGCCCCGCCCAGTCCACGGCCCTGTGTCATGGCAACCCGAGCAGACTAGCACAGAGTCACTGCGGAGGTGAAGGCTTCAACATACGGCTGGTGGGGGACACAGGCGTGCAGTCCATTACAAGGCACCACGGTAAAGAACAAACAAAACCCCTCTGGATGCCCACCATGTGGGCAGGATGGCTACTGTTAATGAAATGATTGGCACAGAACTGTGACATTTACTAATGACATCTCTAATAAAGCAGGCATGAAAGATGATTTACAGGATCTAATTAGAGGGATATGACCTAGTCTAGGAAAATCACAGACACTTTCTTAGAGGAAGTGAGCAGCAGGAAGGTCTAAAGAGAGTATGTTAATGGGGTGAGAAGGAAGTGGTAGCGCGGGGTGGGGGGATGAAAAGAGCAAACGAGGCAGAGGGAAGAGTCTAAACAAAGACCCTCCCCCCGGGAGAAGGAACATGAGAAGGGGCTACAACAGCTACTGGGCCTGAAACACTGGTAAGCAGCCTGAGACAAGTTGGAGAGGTAGGACGCCCTGGCCCTGGCCCTGACCCTGGCCCTGGCCCTGACCCTGGCCCTGGCCCTGGCCCTGGCCCTGACCCTGGCCCTGGCCCTGGCCCTGGCCCTGGCCCTGGCCCTGGCCTTGGCCCTGACCCTGGCCCTGACCCTGACCCTGGCCCTGGCCCTGGCCCTGACCCTGGTCCTGACCATGACCCTGGCCCTGGCCCTGACCCTGACCCTGGCCCTGACCCTGACCCTGGCCCTGACCCTGGCCCTGACCCTGGCCCTGACCCTGACCCTGGCCCTGACCCTGACCTTGACCCTGGCCCTAACTGTGACCGTGCTGGGCCTTGGTTAGGATAGAACATACAGAAGATTTTAGACAGGAATGTGACTTGACCAGATTTCCGTTTAGGGGCGACCACTCTGACAGCGGGAACAGAAGTCACTGCAGAAGGACAGACATGGAAGTGAGACGATCAAGTAGGACTTGGTGCGGGATTCCACACAGGGGCTGACGATGGCCTGGAGAGAGTAGCAGAGGAATGAAGACGTGGATAGAGTAGCCGGAAGGAGACAGAAATAGTAGATTAGTAGAGATAGAGAGGTGGGCAAATCAGTTGGTTTTTTTCCCCAGAGAGTTATTTTTCAAGTACAAGTCCCTCTGAAGGTGGTGTGTGATTGGAAAAGGTAGATGTGAGAAAGGGAGGTAAGAAGGACGACTCCACAGAGGCCTCTGGGTGATGGTGCCTGTCACTGTGAGGAGGAACCCTGGGGGCACGTGTGCTAGAGAGGAAGACTGGCGTCTTCCAGATGTCCGAGTGGAGGCGCTGGGTAGACCGCCAGTGATGTGGGTCCCACACCCACAGAGAAAAATGGACTCTACGGAGACTACACACATGCGTTCCTTAGAAAGGTAGAGAGGGCCCGGCCGGTGTGGCTCAGTGGTTGAGCGTCGACCCAAGCACCAAGAGGTTGCTGGTTCAATTCCCGGTCAGGGCGCATGCCCAGGTTGTGGGCCCAATCCCCAGTGGGGGGCATGCAGGAGACGGCCAATCGATGTTCTCTCTCATTGATGTTTTTATCTCTCCCCCTCTCCCTTCCTCTCTCTCTAAAAATCAATAAAGAAAAAGAAAAAGAAAGTAAGAAAGAAAGAAAGAAAGAAAGAAAGAAAGAAAGAAAGAAGAAAGAAAGAAAGAAGAAAGAAAGAAAGAAAGAAAGAAAGAAAGAAAGAAAGAAAGAAAAGAAAGAAAGAAAGGAAGAAAGAAAGGAAGAAAGAAAGGAAGAAAGAAAGGAAGAAAGAAAGGAAGAAAGAAGGAAGGAAGGAAGGAAGGAAGGAAGGAAGGAAGGAAGGAAGGAAGGAAGGAAGGAAGGTAGGAAGGAAAGAAAGAAAGAAAGAAAGAAAGAAAGAAAGAAAGAAAGAAAGAAAGAAAGAAAGAAAGAAAGAAAGAAAGAAGGAAAGAAAGAAGGAAAGAAAGAAGGAAAGGTAGAGGGAGTGTGTGTGGTACTCAGAACTTGAGCTCTGGCACAGTGCAGGCAACAGAACCATGCCCACTCCTGATCTACAGCCTGTTCTCCATTTCACCCCCAGATCCACCCTCCACCCCAGGCTCACTCTGCCCCACTCTGTGTCCTGGAGCGGTCGCTTCTGGGTGCTTCATGGCTCCCTGGCATCTGGCTGCTAGTTGGGTTTGCCCAGGGTGATGCTCTGCGGGATGGGGAAGGACAGAATTTGGGGGTATGTCTCCCCGTGCCCTTTCCTGTTTCTGTGTCATTTCTGATAGAGACTGGGACCCTCAACCAGCTTCTGCCCCCTTTTCAAGACGACGTTCTCACAGACACCAGTGAAACCATTTCCTCTCCTGGCCCCTCCACAGTTCAAGGGGGTAGTGTTTTCCTGATCATTCTTGTCCCAGGCTCCTCAAAGCTGCCATGTTGATGGTCTTCACGCTGCCTACACCTCTATGAATAGTCACGTCATTGAATTTTTCCTAAAAGCCCCATGGAAAAGTGCCTTCTTTGTCCCTCCAGAACCTGGACGGATACATCATCCCTTTTCATCGTGGCTCTGACATTCAGTCATTCCTGAAGGTCAGCTGCTCCCCAGCCTGTTATTTCTGCTTTCCTCTCTCCTGAGCGGATGCAGATGTGACTGGCGGGAGGAGAGGAAGACACAC
This sequence comes from Tadarida brasiliensis, assembly GCA_030848825.1. Classification (NCBI taxonomy): domain Eukaryota; kingdom Metazoa; phylum Chordata; class Mammalia; order Chiroptera; family Molossidae; genus Tadarida; species Tadarida brasiliensis. The sequence goes on along the minus strand of CM061269.1, from coordinate 16,106,531 downwards.
AGAGAGGGCAGGTCTGCCCCCTGAGCTGCAGGGTTTCTGATCCCGATGATAGCAAATCCCTTCCATCTGTTTGGCTGCCCTTGCCTGGGCAACAGTGCCAACGTCAGACAGGCTTACAGGGCCAACTGCCTGTGCAAACCCCCCGTGGCGCATTTCCTCCTGGGTCCCATTCTCCCTCCCGCCCCAGCCCACCCGATCCCAATCAGTGGCTCTATCAATATCAATATATCACGTTGTCCAAACAAGCCACACTACCTCCTGCTCCCACTGAGCTCTGCCTCCCCAGAGCAACAGATGGTGCTTGGTCTGAGCATCGCGGCAGGTCCAGGAAAGGAGGGGAGAGCACGGGGGGAGCTGCCTCTTCTAATTGACATATGAGAGATTGTCAAGTTTAATGAGAGTGAACCGCTAGGGCCTGCACAGAGGAGCCTTGTCCCCAAGCCACGACAGAGAGAGCGCAGAGGCGAGTGAAAGGGAGGAGGGAGGAGGAAGAGAAAGCAAGAATGGAAAGGAAAACTGTGTTCAATAATGAAGGGTAGGGGATAGGACAGGAAGAGGCAGAGTGGGAAGAAGAGGACAGGGCAGGGAAACTCTGGAGAGAGAAAAGACAAGGAGGGACAGGAAGAACAGGAGAGGAGACACAGAAGGCAGGAGAAGAGAAAGAGGGAGAAAAGGAGGTGGACCCTGAGTGTCTTCGCCGAGGCATGAGAGGTGTGATGGTTTCCAGACACCAGGCAGGCTTCTGCCAGATGCTCTGCCCTGCAGAACAGACACTACGCGCGATGCCTCCTGACACTCACCGATCCTGCAATCTTCCCTCCCCCTCGAAGCCTGAGATGTTTTACCACGAAACCTCATATAAGTTCATGTTCAAGTTCGTACACCACCTTTATCATCCTCTTTAATTTTTCTAGACTCATCCGCCTATGTAGAAAGAAAATTCATAGTTCCTGAACACCAACTCTGCCAAGCAGGGAGCCTAGCGTTTCCCTGTGTTTTCTCATGTATTTCTCCTAACAACCTTGAAAGGTGAGTGTCATTCGCTGCTGTTCAGAAATGAGGGAACTGAGACTCAGAGAAGTAAGTCATCACACAGCTTAGAAATGGCGGAGGCAGGGTTTGGATCCAGGTGACGGGGACTCTAAGGACAGGGGCCCATCCACTGTATCACCCTGCACACCTTCTTTCTGGATTGCCCGGTGGGTGGAGATGGACATCTCAGTCGCGGAGTTTGGATGTGGCCTGGAAGGTGATGCTGACAGCCCACCCCTCTTAACCATCTGGGCAAGGAACCCCAGGCAACCTGGCCCTGTGGGAGCCCGGGGCTTGTTGGGATGGAGACTGACCGGCCAGCCAGAGGAACTTTGCTCAGTGTCGATGATCAAGACTGTCCCACGTGGAGGTGCTAAGCTCAGCTCACACCCACGTCCCAAGTTCTGTCATTACAGAACTACGTTCAGAGAGCCACACGACACGGGTGGGCGTCCGTGCGCTGGCCACATTGCCCAGTGCCAGCATAAAAAGTGCCAATGTGCACTCTGCCACTGCGTCACCTCGAGTCGCTCCTCTCGCCTTTACAACCCTTAGTTTCCTCCTCTGCAAATACCTTCAGGAGGATGCATGTGATTACACGCGTCAGCTGTCTCGGAGCTGCAAGAACGAGCGAGCGCTCAAGAGAGCAGTCATCACCCACCTGGCTCTCATCCTTCAGCTTCGTGATTGGTCGACTCATTCATGCGTTCATGCATCATTCCTTCACTCGTTTGGAAAGCCATTTTCATGATAAAATATCCACTTCGGAAATTGTTGTAAGAGTATGTGTTGTCCCTTTCATCCAGATGAGAAAGCAGGAGCCCCAGGGACAAAGTCCCGGCGAAGATGAGCAGTAGACCAGTCTCGCTGCCAGGTCTCCCATGTCCACTACTCTCCCCTGCTTCCCAAATTCTAGGGTACTTTTAGCCTCAGATCTTGTGATGTTTAAACTGTGTGTCAACTTGCCTAGGCCACGGAGCCCAGACATTCGGTCACACGTTATTCCAGACTTTTGTGCCAAGGTACTTTTTAGTTGAGATTGACATTTATTTTTTACTTTTATTTTATTTTTTATTTTTATTTTTTTATCCTCACCCAAGGACATTTTTACATTTATCTTCAGATAGAGTGGGAGGGAGAGAGGGAGGACGAGAGAGTGAGAAACATCAATGTGAGAGAGACATATCGACTGGTTGCCACCCACACGACCCCAACTGGGGCCGGGGACAAACTGCAACCGAGGTACGTGCCCTGAGTGGGAACCAAACCCGGGACTCTCTGGTCCGCGGGCCAACGCTCTAACCGCTGAGCCAAACCGGCCAGGGCTTGAGATTGACATTTAAACGAGCAGATTCTGAGCAAGGCAGACTATTCTCCATAATGTTGGTGAGGGTATCCAATTCATTGAGGGCCTTAACAGAAAAAAAGACCACCTTCCCCCCACGGAAAAAGCAATTCTGCCAATAGACTGACTACCTTCAGACTCGAGAAGTAACATCAGCTCTTCCCTGGGACCACAGTGGACCAGCTTAGACTGAAGATTTTGGACTTCCCAGCCTCCACAATCACACTAATCAATGCCTTCAAATCAATCAATCAATTAATCAATCAATCAATCAGTCAGTCTCTCAATAGATACATAAAGATATAGAGATATATGGAGTTGACCCTTGAATAGCACAGTTTGAACTGCACAGGTCCACTTATGCACACATTTTTTTCAATAAATACAGAGTCAAAGTTATATGTGGATTTTCTACTGTGCAGGGGGTCAGCATCCCTAACCCCTGCTGTGCCAGGGTCAACTCTATAGAGAGAGGACGTATATAACTAGTCTATACCTACATCTCACATTGGTTTTGTTTCTCTGAAGGACCCTAAAACAGACCTCAGTTTGCATCCCTGCCTCTGAGCTGGGCACACTCAAATGCAAGGATAGGGAGGATGGAAGTACGAGAAAACAGCTCGGGCCTAAAGCACACCTCCGCTGGGAAGACCCGACCGAAATGCAAAGAAAGAAAATCCGGAAGCGGTGAGAGTCCAGTCACTGAACCCAGCAGGCCCTCTCACGCAGGAGTCACCGCTTCAGGAAAAGAAAAAAATTAAAATAAGTAAGAAAGAAGCCAGTCGGTGTTCCTTAGCCAGATAAGAATACTCCGCCAGTAGAACACATTTAACACCCATGTACACATTTTAAAAAATGGCCACCTCTTCCCAATTCTCAGGGATCAAAAGTTGATGGATCGAATTTTCTCACTTTGTAGTTTTTTCTCCCACATATTTTCTTAAACCTTTGATGCCTTGGCACAGCTTATCTTCAAGCAAGTGCCTGCAGACAAGAAAAATGAACAAACAGCAACAAATATAAATTGGAAAACGGAGAAATTGCCTTTTCTTTATATACACAGTCTCGGGCCTGCGAGTGGGTACTGCAGACTTGTAGGGTGGCCATAATTCCTGCTGGAGAGCTGCACTGAGTTCGAATGACGGGATTCAATTTAGTGACAGTTTCCTCTCTTCTGTTAAAAGCACAACCCCTTCCAGGTGCTCTGGAACTGGCTCCATGGTCCCTCACCCGGACACAGTTGGTCTCTAAGGTTCTTCCTGCCTAGAGCCCTGCCATCCTAAATGTAAATGAAACATGCTTCCAATAAGATGGATGCAATAACCACGGTTTGCAAAGCGCTTCCACTGACGCCGTCCTTGCAACCTCCCATTTTATGGAGCCAGAGAAGCAAAGGGGGTTGTCAAAGGTCAGGCTGGAGTTGCTAGGACAGGCCAACAAGTCCAGTTCAACAAAGCAAGGATCGAGTGACTAGAAAGGATGGGACGAAGACTGCTCTGTCACCGGTTACCACCTTGCTGGCAAGGCACAGCTATGGAAAAGGCTGTGGCATCAGCCACAGTTTGGAATGTTAGCCATCTTTCATAAGGGTGGGGCCCTACCAACAGGGTGGGCGTCTTTATAAAAGAGGAAGAGAGCCCGGCTGGTGTGGCTCGGTGGTTGAGCGTCGACCCATGCACCAAGAGGTCGCCGGTTCGATTCCTGGTCAGGGCACATGCCCAGGTTGTGGGCCTGATCCCCAGTGGGGGGCATGCAGGAGACAGCCAGTTGATGTCCCCTCTCATCGATGTTTCTGACTGTCTCTAAAATCAATAAAGAAAAAAAAAAAGAGGAAGAGAAAGTGTCCTGACGTACCCAGGGAGAGACCATGGAACACACAGCGAGAAGAAGGCTGTCCGAAAGCCAGAACCCAACGCTGGACTTCAGCCTCCAGAACTGTGCGAAAACCATCCTGCGTTTGCCCCGCCCAGTCCACGGCCCTGCGTCATGGCAACCCGAACAGACTAGCACAGAGTCACTGCGGAGGTGAAGGCTTCAACATACGGCTGGTGGGGGGCACAGGCGTGCAGTCCATTACCAGGCACCACGGTAAAGAACAAACAAAACCCCTCTGGATGCCCACCATGTGGGCAGGACGGCTACTGTTAATGAAATGATTGGCACAAAATGGTGAAATTTACAAACGACATATATTAATATAATAAAGGAGATGTAGGAGATGTGATAAGCATTTTAGTATTTTTATTTAATCCAAAAACAGCTTGCTGAAGTTGGAACTATAATCCCCGTTTTAACACTCAGAGATGCTGAGGCTCCGTGTGGTTAAATAACTTGCCCACCTCTCACAGCTTATCACAGCGCCAGGCACACAGTAAGGATGTTCAAGATGAGAGTTACTGTTATTGTTGCCCAAAAGATGTTAAAGCATCACTTATAGCAAATCCGGATTTTCTACCCAACTTGGTGGCCGGTGCATACCCAGAATCTGATGGGACTCACAGTCTCTTGCCCCATTCCTCGTCTGGATCCATCCCTCCGTAACGCACACGAAGGCCCTGAGTGCGGCTCAGCTGTCCTGGGCACTGGAGGGCACCCACATCACACACTTGGAACCCTTCATCCAACACCACCACCGAGCACAGTGTCAGAGGTGGGCACGGGGCACACAGTGACGAGCTGAACACTGCCCCTCCTTTCCACCGTGACTCGGTTCCGTGGGAAAAAACAAGCAAAGACAATGAAGATAGATTGTGCTAAATGTCCAGATAGAAAAGAGACATGTGACGAGAACACGGAAAACGTCCTCTCATTCCTCCTGGGAGCAAAAAGGCTTTGGAAGTGTCCCAGGGGAGATGCCGACCGTGCCGAGCCTTGAATGCAGAGCCCGGGAGAGAGGACATATAAAGAGGTGTCAGCAGGCGGCAGAGGCCGGGACTGGAGAGAAAAGGCCACAGGGTTTGATTCTTCTAGAGCGTACAGTGGGAGGTGATTTTATGACCAAGAAAACCCGCCTTCGCGATACACGGGGTGTACGGCAACCCAGGCTCTAAACCTCCATTGTCACAGCACGTACGTGACTTTGGGTATTGGGTCTGTTCCTCAAGGTCTCTAAATCCCAGGTCCTCATCTGTAAAACCTTGAGCATTAATCTCCCTCAAGAATTCTGAGTTTTTGTAGGGTTTTTTTTACATTTAATTCAATGCAATAATATATGCAAAGTTTTAGCCCAGAACCTCACACGGATTAAGCACTCAATCAAGTAGAGCCTTTATTATCATTATTGTTATCCAGCTTAAGTGAGATAAGCTTGTAGAGGGGACCTTGCACCAAGTCAAAGCTTAATACAGGCTAAGTACTCCCTTACCCCATCGGGTAGCTCATGGCCTTCGGTTAAAGACAGGACTCTAATTCCCCTTGCCCTCTCAGGTGTAAGCACGACTATCATCCCTGGTCCCTGTGACACCCTGGGGTTCCGTCTCCACTATACGTCAGCCACTCCCCATCAGGGTCATGCCTCGGACCTAGCCGTAACCTGGGACCTGGATGTGGCTGCAACGTGAATCCTGAAATTACAGCTACTGCTCATGGTCCTCCGCTTCCTTTCATGCTTGTCAGGTCTCTGCTTTGGCCTCTCAGAGACAATCACCAGGTCCTGGCTTTTAGTTCTGTTGTGGCAGACACTTGGGATGATACATATCTGTTGCTGATGAAGGTCCAGCTCCATCATTACGAGCCAGAGGAAGTTGTTTTTCCGGCAGCTGGTTGGCAGAGAGAGGAGAGTCCCATGCTCTGACCTCTCCTCCTGTCCTCCCCAGAAATTTAATCTCCTCTTGGTTTCACTTACTCCCCCAGAGAGGTAGCTTGAATTTGTCTAGTTTGTCGTATAGCAAGGTTCACCTACCCTTCCAGTTTGCCAAGATTATCTCATCAGTCACATAATCACAGTCACAACTGTAATAATATCATTTACCATTTATGGAATCTTTATAATGTTACAGTATTATTCTAAAGTAAGTACAGCCATCATTTAATGTAATTCTCATAACTGACTATAGTCTATGGAACTATTAGCCTTGTGTCTTCACCCCTCCTGCACCCATACCCTGGATACAGTATAAACGGAGTGTACGTCACGGACCTTTGACTTGTGCCTGGCTTTGTGACTTGTTTTGGCCAATGGTGTGTGGGTGGAAATCAGCATGCACCAGTTATGAGCCTGGGCTTTGAGGCATCCTCTATTTCTGCTCACTCATGTACACCTGCCACCAGCATGAGGGGACCTGTCCCAGCCAGCCTGCTGGCTCAAGGAAGATGAGCAACTCATGGGAGAGTCACAACTCTGCAACATAGAACGAAGTCACCAGACTCCGACAGCCCAGGCCACTGAGCCCAGCCAACCTGTGGAGGAGTGAACCCATCTGAGATGAGCACACTACTCACCCTCCGATACATGACAATCAGTGTTTATCATTGGATGCCGCTGAGATTTTGTAGTTATTTGTTATATCACATTCTTGTGGCAAGAACAACCGATACACAACCTTCTAAGATAAATCTAATTATATTAAGCTTACAAATGGATAAGTGATGCACACCAGGGTTAATTAATTTTTCAAGGGTCACATAGCCTGGGCAAATACCTTCAAATACTACTTCATGGCTTATTTTGGAGTGGGACCAATAAACATGGTTTAATGAAATGACTGTGGAGTGGATAAAAGGAACCCCTCTCAGCCAGCTTCGCTTTAGACCATATTAATGACCATTATGAGGACGGTCCCAGAAATGACAACCATCTAAAACCAATGTGTCTCTCTTCGGTTGCATAAAGACTGTTAACACATCTCTTCAGAGCTCTCAGGGTCGGGCTGGGCTTGCTGAGTGGTGAACAAATGTTTTATAGCCTATACAACTGGAACCTGAATGAGGAATTTGAAAAATATGCATTGTGACATTGGTACATTACCGCCCCATGCTGTGGTGGGGGAGGGGGTTCACCAGAGCAGACTATGAAACGTACAATTCTCATTACTTCAACGCGCAGGTTTTCCCACCCGTCTCTCTTTAAACTAAGGACAAATCTTCCGACTGCAAAAGGGTAGTTATACCTTTAAACACATGTAAGTCAACTATCGCAAATGGCAGGGATTTGGGAGTGAAATTCATGCAGCGGCATTATAAGTATGTCCTATTTCTCAGTATTAAGCTCTTAAAAATAGACTGGCTAAATACATAGACAATAATGGATGGAGGCTGAGTTGGCGTTACCATAAGGCTCAGGATTTTCCATTTAATGACTTATAATTTTAATTCCCCATTTCTACATGACAGCCAGAGCAGGCTTTCTTTATCATTGTGATTACACGGAACCTCCACACAAACATGAAAGCAGAAAGCGAGAGCAACATCAGGGGAGGGGAGAGCCCAGAATCCTGGACCAGAAACTCAGCCCATCTGCAGGAAGAAGTCCAGATCTCCAGTTCTAGCCTCGCTGCTGTGTGGCTTGGGACGCCTCACCAAGCCTCTCTGAACTTTGGGAAATGAAAATGTCTATGAGATGTACACGTGCTAAGCCGGGTCACTGTACAGTTTGCAACATTGCAGCGTTGCTATTACCAGTAAAGACTGAGGTTCTAAACTCTGTTCTTCACACCCTCAATCAAATAGACAGGGCACATAGAGCTGAGACAAAGAGCTGAGACAACACAACATAGTAAATACACATTCAATAATTTGGGTATCAGAGATCTCATACACAGTGCAAAATTACTTCGTGATTGATCTGAGGTTCAGATCCCGGACCTGCCTGTTAGCATCTGCTCACCCTGAGCACAGCAACACTGACTCTCTGAGCCTCCGCGCTTCATTTATCAGTAGGGATGAGGACACCCACAAGAAAGACGTAAATAAGCACCCCAGTGATACCATTAAGTCATCTGGTTGACTTGACGTTTACTCTGTGCCAGGCACCATGACCTCGCATGCCACTAGCCACAAGCCTGGGAAGTGGGTGACGCTAGTGTCCCCATATGGGGACAGGGCTTGGCCTGGAGTCCAAGCTGACCTATGACCTTAAACGCGGCTGGAATGATGCAAATAGGAGGAGGAGCAGAAGAAGGACGTGCAAGGAACAGAAAAGGGATCAGCCTGTGGAATGGTGGGCTGTCCCGAGCACCCCTGGGCGATGCCATGCAGATATGGGGTCATGCATGCACCTCGGGAATTAGTTTTATTGCCTGGCTCGGTAATCCTGAATTACCTTCTTCCTTGCTTCCTTAGTCCTGGCTGAAACAGGCTCAGCTCAATTGTGGATCCCTCCTTTTTTCTTTCTCCTTTTCCCAGGGAGCAGCCAAAAACCTTCACTAAGGCAGCAGAGGGACAGGCTATCATGTCTTTAGTGGAGCAGAACAAATTCCTCCTCTGATGTTTTTGGTGAAATAATAGCGATCCATCCCAGGGAGCCATTTGTACAAGGAGCCCGCATGCATGGGCGGGTGGGTCTGAGGAATACTCTCATTTGCTAGATGTGCACAGTGAGATAGCGAAATGTGATAAAAGAAACAGACAGGCAGAGAGGCTGTGACGGAACCTCCAAGCCAAGCTCGTCTGGCAGCAAGTGGAGATTCTGACAGCCCTGGGCGGAGGCTCCCACCCCAGCCGCTGCTCCGCCAGGGGTGTTCCAGGATTATACACGCCATCTGCTCTGTCTCCTCGGAGTGGCCCCCTCTTCTTCCTCACCCTTTATCTCTTAGCAGCCACCTCCTAAATTACACCTCCAGAATTTGGACCCTTCATGCCTGGATTAGACGTGGGTGCCCAACTAGATTTTGGGGGCATATTCTCCAATAATGTAATCAACACATTCTGCTGGGTGTTCTTCCCTCCTCTTCTTACTATGCAATTTCCATTCAATAATTTGGGTATCGGAGATCTCAAGGTGACCACCGAGAAACTAACGTATATTCTTAGGCTACATTGACACAAGCATACAGTCTCAGAGTCAAGAAGAGGGCATCTCCACTGCGCACTGCTCAGACAGCCCGTGGAGGTGGCACCCCGAGAGAGAACTGTGTGTCACATTAACAATATTTTTAGCAAAGTAGAGCAGGTTCAGATATGAGAAGCTAGCCTGATATGAAGGCTTGTCATGGAACAAATAAGGAGCAAATAAGACACTGTGGGAAAGTAAAGGTTAGCTGCCCTCAATCATTTGAACAGCTATAGTACCAGTACAACTTTTAGTACAAATGCTTAGCCTTCTTATTACTGTAGTTATGTCCCATGCCCCATGGTACATGCGTTATATACGTGATAATTACAAGAGCTAATTTTTTGAGTGTTTAAATTGGGTCCGGCACCTGCTAAAGTGGGTGAAAAAGGAAAGGGATTAAGAAGTACTAATTGCCAGTTACAAAAACAGTCACAGCATAGGGGATTTAGTCGATAATATTATAATAACTATATGTAAGGTGTCAGATGGGTACTAGATTTATTGGGGTGATCACCCTGTAGTTTATATAAATGTCTAATCACTATGTTGTACACCTGAAACTAATACAATATTGTATGTCAACTGTAATTAAAAAATTTTTTAATTAAAAAAATAAAGTACTTTGCCAATATAATTCCATGTAATTCTCAATGATGCTATGAAGCAAATTCTATTTATCTCTCTCTTTTCACATGGGAAAACTGACCCTGAGACAGGTAAGGTTCTGGACTAAGGTAGGGTTTTACGATCTTAGCGTTTTTGACATTTGGGACTGGCCAATTATTTTTTGTGGGGACTGTCTTGTGTATTGTAGGATGTTTAGCAGCATCCCTGTCCCCCACTTGAGTTGCAAAGATCAAAAGTATCTTCAGATATTGCCCAGTAGTCCTGGAGGGGTAAAAACCAACCCTGGTTGAGCATCACCTGGACTAAGGTAACCTACGTGGTAAGTGGAAGGACTGTCTGGAACTAAGATCCATGATCTTAAAATTAATAGTATCAATCACAATCATAATAGTAGCATGTATTATTTTATGAGCCCTCTACATGCTGAGGTTTCTAAACTTGGAAAGAAGAGCCCGTGGAGGTGGCGAGTCCTCTGGAACGGGAAGTAGTCAGGCAGAGGTGATGCACTCCAAAAATAACACAGAAGAGATTCAAGTATTACACAAAGATAGGGAAGCCCAGCGATACTTCTAAAAGTCCGTTATTCTGCGAATTTAAACCCAGAGGTTCTAATTTTTATTCTAATTGTCTTTCAATAATTATAGAGGAATAAAAAAAAAAATCTTAATTTGAATTGTCTTCTTCTTAGAAGAAACCCAAAGAAATTCACCTTGCTCTTACAGATCAAGATTAGGAAGATGTCCTTCCCAACTCCCTCTTCTTCCCTCACACACACCCTCTGGTCCATGCACCTGGGCTCACAATGAATCGATCCATTATCTGATTTTAGGCAGAAGAAAGCTGAGATACAACAGCAAGTCATCAGCGGTGCAGCAAATTGGCAAGTCTCCACCGGCGTGGAATAAGGTAATGGTGCCTGAGAAAGGAAGACACTGACAAGAGAAAGCCCACAGCCACCCACCTGCTTCTTTTTACGGCCAGAACATCGATTTCCTGAACCGTATTTGAACACGGAAAAGGGAAGTGAAGGGAAAACATGAACATCTCTAGCAATTAGAGACTGGAACCAAAAAAGACACGAGGATCCAAGTCAGTAGGTGACCCGCTGGAAGCCCATCATCCAGGTGGCATGTCAGAGTCGGGTGTCCAGAAAGCCCGCTGATGCGAGGCATCATACCAGCAGGAAGTTACATTAAAGACTGGATGGAGTTGGGCTGGACATGAAAAAGGATTCTTCTCTGGTTGACTTGAGCAATCCTGTGCAAAGGACAGGGACCGGAGCAACGCTTGGATGCTGGGTGTGGTACAGCAAAGAAGGAGAAAGAGCTTTCCTAGGTGCATATATAAAGATGCAGTGGTCCGAAGTCATCTTCGGTTCAAAAGATGCCGAGTCATTTCATATGGCTGGGATTCAGTGTCCCTGGAGGGCTGGCTGCGGCAGACAAGGTGAGAATGGTGTTCTGACTACATCAGGAAGAGATCTGAATACCAAGCTAAGCATATGAACTTTAGTCTGTAAAATAAAGAAGATGATACATAATGTATTATAAGATATATGTACGTACAGAAAGACTTTGATCGGAAGAGTGACACTGTCAGAGACGTATTTAAGAAAGATCAATATGACTGTCGGTGTGGAAGAGGAATCTTCAAGGAAAGGCTGGATAGAGATAATCATGATAAAACGAGCCAAAATGTACTGAGTTACTCAGCCTGTGCCAGTAACTGTGCTGAGCACCGTACCTGAACTTGGCAACGTACTACTCACAGCAACCGTATGAGGTAAGCCCGTCAACAAACTGCTTTTTGTAGAAGAAGGATTTAAGCTTAGAATTCAAATTGTGCTCAAGGACCCAAGCTAATTATTGTTAAAATGAAGGTACTAACCCAATTTGATTCTGGTGACTATGCATTTCACTCAAGGAGACTGTGGAAGTCTGGGCAAAAGACAGTACAGATCCTGGTTACAGCACTGTCAAATGAAATAGAAAAATATACTTATATATATGTAAGTATATTTAAATACATATACATGTGTGTGTGTTTGTACATATATATTTAGGGGTTAGAATGGACAGGAATGATCGAACTTAGATCTAAATTGAAGGAGAGAGAAGTAAAGAATGCATCCTCGTTTTCCCCTGGGAAGGCCATATAACTATTAATATATGATTTGAGAGTCAACTATACCCCAGCGTATCCAAAAGTTACCTGCATGTTCCCATAGTCGATTACAAAAGGATGATCTGTCAGTGACGTTTTCCTCACCATGATCAACTTCCCTACCAAACTTAATCAAAACATTCATTACATAAAAAAGTCACGGCATGAAGAATTTTCTTCATCGTACCATCAACCACAGGGTAGAGGTTGTTGGGAGAAATCACAAGCAAGACTCTGGGATTTGGGCAGAACAGACAGCCAAGGGGGTCCAGGCAGACAGCCAAGAGGGCACTGGTGGAAGGAACACAAGGGCTGGTGGATGACTTCACTTAAAACTTAAGTAAAAACAACTCATGTAAATATTCCCACTCACCTGTTTAATAAGCTTATGAATATCTCCGTAACTTGCCCTTTAAGACCGGTTTCACTGTTCTTCCTGGACCTATTGCCTATTCTGACCTTCAGTGTTTCCCCCCTTCAGCAAAGTCTAAATCCCTTTTGCCACCCTGTGTGTCTGGTTGTGCCTGGCCCTCCCTACCTCATCTTCTCTTCTGTCACAGACCTCGTTCATGTCCAAGCTAATTGTCTCCATCCAGGTGTGCCGTGTGCCAACCAAGCTTTTATGGGAAATGCCACGGAATGTTAACTTCATTTGGAATCAGGTAATTGCAAAGCGCTTCCATTCTTTTTTTTTTTTTATACAGAATGAATAAGTATTGTATTAATTGTACCATTTCCAATTATAACCACAATTGCAGGCCTGTCATCCCCTAACTGTGAGTTATTTTTCATGGAACATTTTTTTTTTTGAAGTTTTCTTTTTAAATCCTCTACCCTGCTTCCTTCCTCACATCATTGTAATTAAGATAATGCAGCATAATTATAACTACATGTTGGAAGCTCAAATGCCAGCATGGACTATCCAACTGGTGCTACATACTTACTGAAATTTCTAAAGCAAAAAGAAACAGTGTCGAAGTGATTACTGAGGGAGAAGAATGAAGACAGGTGAAGGCAGCAAGGAAAAAACAGAGCAGCACAGCACCCACGGCCAGAATCCTCGTGCGGGAAGCTGAGACTGGGTATTTCTAGGAGGAAACCAAGAAGCATGCTCAAAGCTTTCGGATAGCGAGAAAAAAATTCATTGAGCATCTACTATATGCCAGGTGCTTCACATATATCACCTGATTTCTTCATCAAGGCAAATCCATGAAGTTTGCTTTTTATTCCTATTTTATAGGTGAAGAAACTGAGAGTCTAAAAAGTTAAGGAAGTTGGCCCAAATAAAGAGCTAGTTTGAGCAAGCTGAGACCTATTTAATCCTTGATGCTAGTATTAGCTAATTAAACACCACTCCAGCCCTTTTTATTTTTTTCATTCAAGACTGCATTCATCCATGTGTCTGTGGGTCAATGAGGTCAGCGCGTTCAGACTGGGCTTTGCGTGCTGCGAGCTGCAGGGTGGCTTCAGGTCTACTCCGCGAGCCTCTCATCCTCTTTGGACCAGCGGGTTATATGGGCATCTTCCCACAGAGATATGAGAAGCAAACACCACTGTGCAAGCACATTTCAAGCGTTTGCTGTGTCACACCTGCTAACGTGCCAATGATCAAACCCAGTATCAGCGGGATAGGAAAGTATGTCTGTCTGGCTCACAGTGGCAGACGGAGAATGAGTATGGACTGAACCATAAGCCATCTCGTCTATGTGACTGCTCTAAGCCGGCAGACGTTGCCAAAATACCTCAAGTCTCTGAGATAATCTATTAAAGTGTCTGGCACAAAATAAGTAGGTGCCAGGATGCTACTGCTGCTGCTGATTCTCCATATTTGTAGTTTTTCATAGGAAAGGTTCATAAAGATAGTTCTTAGAAAAGCGGGCAGAATGAACACCTCATAACAGGTACAGCAAAGGGCTGGGCGTGAAGAGTTGAAGAAAGCTTCATGCAGAAGGAGGCTTTTTGAATGAACTCTTAAAGACGGCACAAGGTTCACGGATAAGGAAATGAGAGACAGCGAGTCCCAGAAAGGGAAAACCGAGTAAGAAAATTTCCAAGGGGAGAAAAGGGCGCAGGTCACAATTATAACAATCCAATGTCCACACTTCTTTCAGAATTTTTTGGTTTATCTAACCAATTCCAGATTTATTTTATAAGTTGACCCCTATATCATAACCATAAAGGATACACAGCAGAGTTTTCTCTATGCTACAGATGAAGAAACAGAGGCTCAAAGACAGTGCATAATTTAACTCTGGACATTTTAGCTGAGACCCCACGGTGACGCACATCAGACATGAACCTGAGTTGAAGGGAGGTCACTCCAGGAGCTCCCGTGAAAAGTGGGGAGCTAAGAAAGAGTGGGTGAGCTACTAAACCCCTCAATCCCAATAGAAGCATGAAGATGAGCTTTGAAGAAAGACTATACTGGCAATTTCCTGGGAAACAGCATGGCTGTGAACCCCACCTCCTCCTTCCTGGGGGAGGGGGTGCAGGTGTGGGAGGTGCCAGTTTCTTCTGAGAGGCTCTCCCAGGACTTCTTAGAGAGCTTCGTGTGTGGTCCCTGCCCAGGGAGCTAGCATCCGGCTCCTAACAGGGAAATGCAAAGGAGAGATGGGCTGGCAGGTCTGTACCCCCGGAGTGTCCACCACGGCCCAGGCAGGATGGGCCGAGAAAACCAGCATGGGGTGGAACACAGAATAGCTGTTAAAAGAAGGTCACACTAGACTGTATGGGTTCAAATCTTAGGCTGGACACATTTTAGCTATGAGATCTGGGGCAAGCTCCCTAAGCTTTCCAAGGCTCAGTTTCTGTATCTGTAAAAAAAAAAAAAAAAAAAAAAAAAAAAAAGAGTAAGTAATAACCATGCTAACATAGGGCATCGTGAGGATGAAGCGAGTAAAATATTTAGCATGTTGTAAATGCCAAAGAGTTAGCTACCAAACTTATCTGAAGTTCTGAGAAATACTCACCCTAGAAGGGTGAACAGACCTCACCAGAGAGAAGCTGGAAAAATGACCAGAGTCAGAGAATGAACAGGGAAACGGGGATGCAGCCAACCACACGAAGAGCCTGCAGGGGAGGGGATATCAGGATAGGGCTGGTCCCTAAGGAGGTCCTGAAAACACCTTCACACAAAGCCAGCTGCAGCTCAACCAGGCACAGACGTTGCAGTCAAGTCGCAGCAAGGCCAATCAGGTCGGACCTTTCCTGATGCTCTTGTTTATCCTGCAACCTCATCCACACTCCACCCCAGAGGGGACAGAAATAATAGCTGAAAAGAAGGGAAGGAGGCAAGGGAGAAAGAGAAAGCAAGCATGACTCACCAACCTTTCTGAGCTGCAGAGAGAACTACAGTCCCACTTGGGGGAGCAGAAAGGAAACTCCTTTGAATAGTGACTAAAGGGTTGGCTATTACGTGACATTGGACATCCCTGAATTGAGACTGTGTTTTGCTACATTAAGTAAATGCTGGATTTGCATTACCTACTGCTCATCAGAAAAGTCATTTGGTTTTTATGCAGGAGCAGAGGGGAATCTAATACCGTAATACTACTCAACAAATAAAGGGTAATAGGAAACGAACTAAAGGTGCTTCATGACTGTATCTTATGGGCCATATTTGGACAACATAGTAAGTTACAACTTTCTAATACTATCTTTGTTACAGTTACTATTGTGTAACATTAATACAGCTTTCCCCATTCCAACCAGGGCTTTCTTTTCCTTTTAAATTTAATAGAAGCATCACCCATATCCAGATAAAAATTACTTAGCAGGGAAGTGGCAGAATTTGACTTGAGTCTATACCTCCCAACTCCTGAGCTACCTTCAAATCATGATTCAATCGATATATACAATTGGGGGTTCCAAATAATGCATTTTTTTTAGCTCAAACTTGGACTGATCATTAAGTATTTTTCCCATTGGGTACTTTTTCTATATGCTCCCATAGTACCATGGACCCCTCACTATTGTAACTTCTCATCTTTTCAAGACACATGACTGCTACCTTTCCCAACTGAAATGATTTCCACACTGGCAAAGACCCTGTTTGCACAACGTACTGCTATTTGTCCAGTCCTTCTCCGGCATATAGTGTCCGGCACAGGTCACACAATCAATGGATTAAGTAACAGGGACTCATCGCTTTCACTCTGAGTTTCCAAACACGATCTTTGTGGGTTAAGTAATGACTCGTATCTGTAAACAATTAAATTGCAAATTACTGAATACATAGCATTCTGTATTGAAATAGATTCCCAACTAAAATCACTTCCGTTCATTTTTAAAATCAGTTTTAGAAGTATCGCCGTTTAGAAGTAGGTGAAACCTTCCGAACCATCCTCTACAGAGGGCATCACTGGGTCCCCGTGAGGGGGACGCCCGAGGCGGGTCAGGGGGCAGGCCGGCTGCGTCCACCTCTTAGTCCAGTGCTCTTTCCGCTGCACCGAGCTGGCTGAGGAACACTTTGGCTGTGTGGAACTGATTGCTTTCATGGATTTACACTCCAGGGCATCACCTGGTCACCTGGTGAGACTGTCACGGGGGAGAAATGACAAGTGAACAGAAGCCTGGAGGAAGTTTCCACTCTGGCATTAATGAACATGTGGCGGCATCCCAGCCTAATGTTGCATGAGGTTTGGGGAAAGATCAATAACCACCAAGTCAAAACAGATCTCCAGCCTCCTGGCCTCCCTAGACCACCACACCCACCCCTCCAGGCAGCCAGTGGGCCCTGAGTGTGTTATTCATGGCTGAATCTGAGGCTGTTGATCCAACATCTTTATGAAGCATGCCGAAACAGGTGACATTCCCCTGAGCACAAGGCACAGGGATTTCTGACTTTGCCATAAGGTGTCAGGCTTTGGTAAAATGGCCCCCCCCCACCCCCCCTGCATGAACTCTGCTGGGAGCTTATCCCTTTCCCCACGGGGCACCTGCTTCTCAGCAGGTGTGCAGGAGGACAGATGGTGATGGTCAAGGTCGACTCAGGGCCGTCCCTGCAGTGGCAGTGCGCTCGGCACGCATTTGGATTCTTTTACTTCTCACCATAATCCTGTAAGTCTCATAACTTCTCATTGTGGCTATCTCAGGAGGTTTTACCACCCCCCACGCTCCAGGGCTAGCCGCGGGAGAGGAGGTGTTGGAACACACAGTCCGACCCCAGAGCCCACGCGACACCCACTAAGCTCCGGGACTCCCTCTGTTAGCGTAGGTAGCTAGATGGTGATCAAGAGAAAGAGCAAAGGGAACCAGACTTTAGGAAGCCTCATAGACTAGGAAGCTGAACCCAGTACTGGGCCTGCTTCACTAGGAAGCTATAGCTTCACACACTCCCCAGGGAACCACCGGTCCATCCTCGAAGATTACCGGGGGGAGGGAATGAACAACACAGGAGAACGCCTCTGCTGAGCCGCATGCCCAGTAGAAGCCAAGAGGGTGCAGGGGGAGGCCCTTCTACCATCAGCACATGCCAACACATGCCAGCATGGTGACCGCGCAGGCCTGTCAGTCCAGCCTAGGGACAGGCTCGGATAGGATTAATGGACACAGAGCCCTGGACGATCTAGGAAATGGATTGGTCAGGGGGAGGACCCAACGCCAGCTCCTGAGAGATTGGGAAGTCGATTGGCTAGTTAGAAAGGGGGCTTGGTCCTGCCCAAGCCCGAGATACTATGACCCACGCATGGGCCAGGAGAGGTGCCAGCAGGAGCACAGCCAGGGGAACAGCTGGCCGGACAAAGACTGGACTGGACTGATTTCAATACGGACTGGAGCAACGGCACAGGATTCCCGGATCTCTGCCTTTGCACTGGACCTGCTGAAGACAAGACTGGATCTTTCCACAGCGGGATGGACGGAGATGAGACTCCAGAGCTGAACCCAGGGCAGTCCTTTGTGTTCGCTCCTCCTTCAGTGAACCGTACCGCGACGCCACGGCCTCCCACGCGTGAGTGTCCTGAAATGCTTTCCTCAACCCCATGAAAGGCCGCCATTTCCGCCGGCAACCCCACTGGCCACGGGATGGCCACACAATAGCTTGCAGAGGTCCTGAACTCCTCCTCCAGCGCCTCCCTCTGCTGCCCTGCCCCTGGCCCACCTCTCCGCGATGAGCACATGCACTCAGGTGGAGGGTGCGTGCGGCCCGCTGAGCACTGACCACCTGCCCTGTGCCACTGAAGCATTCCGTTCAACACTGCATGTCAACCTCTGCACGGGAGCACTGCTACCCTGCCTCCCTGAAGGGCAAAGGAGGTCCCGGCAGATGGAATAACAGACTAGCCAGCAAGAAGCAAGGCTATGCTACGGAGTGGGAGGCCTGGGATCCTTTCCAAGCGCCCCAGTACCGCTCTGCCTGGCTGGCCTAGCTCGAAGAGGGTCCCAACCTCTCAGCTGCTCCCTGCTCCCTGCTCCCCTCAGGGAACACAGCACTACATACATAGCATGAAAGGGCAATAGCTACTCATGCTAATGAAATGCTTGGGCCAAAAGACTGGAGACAGTGGTGGGTTCCTGAAATCACGGGCCATAGAGTTCCCTCTTTGTTCCCCTCAAGCCCTCAGCCCTGCACCCTGCTCACTACAGGTATTTTAAATCCCAGTGGCAAACAAAACCTCGTCCCTTGTCTCCATGTATTCAGCGGTGAGGTTCTGGGCAGGTCACTCTGCTGCTGGACTCTTGCTTCCATGTCTATGGGATGATCGCAACACCTCCCATAAAGGCGTTTGCATTGATAACATGAGAGCCTAGGTGTAAAAGATCTAGTATAATGTCCAACACAAAGGAAGCGTCCAGTATTAAAAAAAAAAAAAAAAGCTGTTATAGAAACGTCTGCACTTGAAGCGACACCCTGATGACCGGAGGTCTCTAAATCTCTGGAACATAATCACGGAGGAAAAGTGTCCCTTTAGCACTTTTATAACAAAGAGTTCGTGACTTAGTTAACGTGTCACCCAATCCATAGGCACCGGATCTTATCAATAAGATCAGTAATGATGCTGATGGTAACATCGAGCGTGTGCACAACACTTTAGAGTGTGTTCTGCCGGTGACAGTGGAATGGGAAGAAGGAACCCCAAACCGAAGGTGCCTTAGAGATGGTCAAGCCACAGGGAGGAGCCCAGACATTTGGGCTGTGTTCCCTTATCCTGCACGTCCTGTGGCGTGGTCCACTGTCTCCCCCATCTCCATCCTCACCTCTCTCACCTATCACCCCCATTACAGTCCATCTCATCTGCCAAAAATGCAAAAGGGATCTTTGGATTCACCAGTTTAAAGACCTATCGTGGTTTCCCACTGCCCTTCAGACACAGTCAACAGCTTACACGTGGCCGGTGATGACAGCCCTTCATAACCTGGTCCATAATGTGCCACTGTCCATGCCCTGTGCTCCACACCCAGCCACACCAAACTGCCCGCGGTAGCTTCGAGCCTCCTCTCTGCCCCTAGCTGAGTGCCACGTGTCCTTCAGATCTGCAGTCTGGTCTCCGCTACTCAGAGGAGTCCTTGCTGACCCTCTGGACCCCGTTACATGGCCCATAGCACCAACTAATTCTCCTCTCAATATACATGATTATCGTTCCATAGCGTCTTCTCCACAGGTTACAAAATCCCCCAGAAGCAAAGCACGTAGCCCCTGTGTAAGAGCCCAGTCGGTACCAGGCACATATATGACATCTGACTCCTTCTGTCTCTCTGCCTCAGTTTTCTCCAAGGCCAGAGGATGCGGAAAATATCCATTCTTCTTGTTACGTGGGGTTGGCGGGAAGGTAAAAAGACACATAGGACAAATACAGAGAAATACATCATCTGGACTCTGAAAAATCCCAAAATTTCATGAATGCAGGATAATCTGTATTTCCCTACATCTATCTATCTATCTATCTATCTATCTATCTATCTATCTATCTATCTATCTATCATCTACTATATTGTGTTGTTCATAATAAATTCATTTTCTGAAAACATCTTTCCTTAATTGCTAAATTCTTATGAGTTTAAGGAGAAATAAAATCCATACAGTTCTGAGTCACCTACCATTAAATCATTAAAACATGATTTAGCAATTACATCTTAATGTCGGGGAGGTTTAGGAGTGATTTAAATAGATTCCGTAACACCATTGTGTTCTCCTTCCTTCGTTTTAACCACCTTTTCAAATACAATGTCATGTCAAGCAAAGGAGCAATGCCCAGAATTAAATTGTAGTAAATGCTGAAAATAATGTGAAGGCATGAACTCACAAACCAAGAAATAGCTTTCTGGGAGTTTGACAGTTTGGCTGATAATATTCCTGTCTCTCACTAACCTGAGCGTGGTGGACAAACTGACTATAAGTCAGATCAAAAAAAGCCCCAATCATTCACTCAGCAAATTTTCAGCACCTGTTATATACTACGCTCTGAACAAGGAATATATGGACCTTCTCCTTATGGAACTTAGATACTAGAAAGAGAGAGAGGCATCAACCAAGTCATTACATGACTCGCATGCACCTCCCAGGAGGCTCCGTGAGCACGACGGGACGTCTGATGTGATCTGAGAGGTTGGCACGCTTTCTCCCGAGGAAAGAATATTGGCGCTGGCATCTGACTTTACCTTTATCCTAAAGCAATGGTTTTTAGGCCGTCCGGTGTGGCTCAGTGGTTGAGCACCGACTCATGCGTCAAGAGGTCGCCGGTTTGATTCCCAGTCAGGTCACATGCCAATTGATGTTCTCTCTCATCGATGTTTCTATCTCTCTCTCCCCCTCTCCCTTCCTCTCTGTCTAAAATCAATAAAGGAAAAAATAAATAAATAAAACAATGGTTTTTAGTCATGAGGGTAGTAGGAACTTATCTATATTTTAGAGACACTATCAGATTTGCTTTGAGGACAAAAGACCCCAGACAGCAGTAGTGCGGCAGGGTGAAGACCACCAGCATTGACCACGCCACATCATCTTCTTCAAGACTCAATGTCCTCACCTCTAAAACAGGGCTTACGATTCTTCTGCCTCTGCTGCAAAGTTGCCAGAGGGACTGAGGATAGTGGGAGGGGCTAAGAGGATAGTGGGAGGGGCTAAATGATAGTGGGAGGAGCTCTGAGGATGACAGAGAAGCTAAGGAGATGATGGAGGAGCTAAGACAATGATGAGTGTGCAAACACTTTGCAACCTGAAAATGCCATGCACACTAAATTAACAGGAATAAAAGTTGCTCTATCAGTATCTTCATTTCCACAAGGGAATGGACGTGTAATGGCTTATGCTCACTGTCACTCAGGGGAACTTGATGAAGTACAGGGGTCATTACCTTTTCGTTGGTGGTGGGAGCGCGACATCCTCGAGAATTTAATGAAAGAGCCCTTTCCTTAAAACAATGCGTCGTGCAAGGCAATGGTCTGCAATCCCCGCTGGCTTCCAGGGGCCAGCACCGGTCCATCCGCAGACCTCAGATAGAATCCAGGGGTAGAAGCACTCAGACTGACACCACAGAGGTACCTTTCCAACTTGTCAGATCGGAACCCATCATAACATACGCATTTTATACTGCTGCCCGAGACAGCAATTTCCAACCCTTTTCATCTCAGGGCACACATAAACTAATAACTGGAATTCTGAGGCACACCAAAAAATTTTCTGCCGATCGGACAAAAAAATAGTTATAATTTGGATGCATTCACACCAGAGGGCTATTGTGTTGGCTGTTGTCATTTTTTTACATGACAATCTAAGGGAAAAGAGGTCAGTGCCCCTGACTAAATAGTCAGGGACGGCGTGTTTTAAAAACTCTTGCGGCTCACCGGTTGAAAATTGCTGACCCAAGAGAACAAACGTTGCATGAAATAATACTAATATGATATCCTAGAATGTTTTCTATTTTCTCCTACTTTATTGCTCTCTATCTTATTTCATCTCAGTTTGGTTCTTCATGTTTTTATATTTATTTATTTATTTATTTATTTATTTATTTATTTATTTATTTATTTATTTTTGTTACAGATGTTTCTCCTTTTTCCCCCATTGACATCCTCCTCCTGTTCCTCCCCCACCCCCCAGCATTGTTGTCTGTGTCCATTGGTTATGCTTATATGCGTAAGTTCTTTGGTTTATCTCTTCCCCACCCACACCCCTTCCTCTGAAGTTTGGTTCTTTATGTTTTTAAAAGCTATGACTCAATAAATTGAACCTGACTTGCTGTTTAACCAACGCTGGTTAAAGAATGGCAAGCACCCTTTTGAGTTTTTCCCTGGTCAATTAATTGCTGGTGTGCTCTCCGACAACACACATCCTCGCTGAGCCTTGCTTTCCTGAACTGTGAAATGGGGATAATAATGTGCACTTAATTAAGGTAAGAGCACGGGAAATCACTGCACAGATGTCCTGGCACAGAGTAGGTGTTCAATAAACAGTAGTGATTATAAATAGAGGCTGTTAATGGGGGAATCAGAGCAAAGCCTCTTGCCTGAGGGTGGGGAAAAAAAAGGGGGAAGAAGAAGAAAAAATATCTCATTCATTTTCTATCCAGGAGGTCTTTATGTCTTTCAAATGTAGCTATTTGCTGCCAGGAGGGGAACTGGGTCCAAGTGCCTCTGCTTGCTGTGACAGGCTTTATAAATAAGTAAAATGCTTCATCCAACATTTATGGTTGTGTGTGAGTCAAAAAAATAATAAAAGGCACACGGGCTTAGGGTTTATTTATAGGGACTCCCTGTTTTCCCTCTCCACCACGATTTCACAGTTTAGCTTTCATTTGCTTATGATTGTTCTTGGATTAACTTGACATCCAAGCAGAAGGTATTAATTATTAAAACACAGACCAGACAAAAAGGGGCCCACGCTGCTCCCCCAAACAATGACAGGATGATGCAGCAGAAGGGAGCTCCCGGAGAGAAGGGCTTGGAATTGCCAGCACCGCACGCGTTCCCACAGAGCCACCCTCGGGCAACGCTCATCTCCACAGACATCCTGTGGGCGCCTACTCTCCAACACGCGGGGGCTGTGCCAGCCACGGCCGGGGTGAAGATGTCAAAGATGAACTGCACTATTTCCAACTCACCTCCCAGTGAAGGAGGGGCGCTCCGGGCCAAGGACGGAGGAGGCATACAAGCACCAAACTATGAGAGAAGGGAAGGCGTGCCCTTGCCCTTGAGTAAAGTGAGCTAGGGATGGCAGGAAGGGGGAAGCCCTCTGAGGATGCAGCTGCTCTGGGGGGAGCGCAGCTTAGATACCAGCCCGCTTTCAGTTTAAATCCCTGCTCCAGCACACCCTGTTTCCGTGATCTGGGGCATGGCACAGTCATCCCACTTGTGACACAGGTAATGGTAATACCTCCCTGGCAAAGATCATTGCTCTGCTTAAACAAAAATTCGTGTGACTTGCTAGCCATACTGTAAGCATTCATTAAAGAGTAAATATTTGGCAGCATTGATATGGGTACATGTTTAGCACATAGTAGGTGCTAAATAAATAGCGCTTGTCTTCTTCCTTTCCTTTGCTTGAGAGTATTAATTTGACTGCAAAGTGCACCCACCTCCTGGCGGCTCCAACTGCAATATGCTCGCATATCGCTGATACCCGCCCTTCCTCGGTACACGTATCCCCCTCGCCTGACCCGGACTCCATATGGTTCAGAATTGCCCATTAATTCATCGATCCAGCATCTGATAGTCATTAATACTGACTGAGTAGCTGGTATGTCAACACTGGTGTGAGCACTTGGAATTCAAAGAGAGACAAAACCCTTACCTTCCCGGACCTTCTCATGGGGGAAAGATGGTAATAAACACATCAATAGATAACATACAGCCTATGTCAGATGGTGATGGTGCCAACCAGGAGGCCCAGGGAGGCTGATAGAGAGAGTAACATTTGTGCAGAGACCCGAGGAGGTCACTAAGCTGCCAGGTGGGTATCTGAGGGAAGAGAATCCCAGCAGAGGGAACAGCAGGTGAAAATGCCCCAAGTGGGAAGCACACTTGCCCCCAGACCATCTCTCACGTTGGCCTCTGGACAGGAAGAGCGAGCAGAGGGAGCTGATTTCGCAAAACCACTGTGCTTTGTCACACGCTAATACAAACAATGCACATGGTGCCAGGTGACATGGGTCCCGTGACCACATTGGATTCCACAAATACATTTACAAAGAGACAGAAGTCTGGCTGTGTGCTCTGCTCCTGGTTCCACATGAGGAGGGCGTGTGGCTCTGGGCTTGGTGACTGCGCTGTCACCGCCAACCACACCTTCTCAGGCCCTGAGCACTACAGGGACTTGAGCTCTCAGCAGCACCCAATAGCTCAGATTTGGGAATAATCTCTGGCAACATCAGAGTCTTGTGGAGGAATTCAAACTAAACACACTAAAACCAGAAACAAAAGCAGGAAAAGAAAAAGGGGAAACGTGGAGTGGAAATAGTTCTTTTGGCCCAATTAATTGAAATGCTCACAGGTATGTGATGTTTGCCAAAGTACGGTGTGGGGGGCGGGGGGGTGAATGTCATATACACAAAGTAAAGGCTCCAGGGGAAACCTGCCTGTCTGGGTCCCTGGCCTACCTGTGTGACTTAACATGTCCGCTTATGAATTTCTCCACCTATAAAATGGAAATGATAATAGTACTTATCTCAAAGGGCTTACATTGTAGCAAATGACTTAATCTGGGTCATTATGTAGTACCGTGCCTGGCTTGGAGTAAATGACATAGAAATTAGTGTCTGGGAGAATGGATATATACATTTTGCTAAGTTCATGTAATGAAACACTACATAGCAATAAAAGAGAATGAATTAGAAGTACCCGAAACAACACGGACAAATTTCGCAGATAGTATGTCGAGCAAAAAGAAACTAGAAGGAAAAGCGCACACTGTTGGATCTCAAATACACAGTGAATAGGAAAAACCAACTGATGGCAAACATCAGAATATTGGGTACTTTTCAGAGGTGGACATTGTCTAGGAAGGTACAAGAAGGAAACTTGAGGGATGTTGGAAGTGTCATTGCCATAACTAGCTAGCTAATATTAATACAGGAAGAGAGCAAAGGGGAGGCCCGGCATTGTAAGCACGGTCATCTGGGCAGCTTCACCAGGGAGCTGCAACTTCATGCTCCCCAGGGAAGCCCAGTCCATTCCCTGCAGATCACTGGGGGAAGGGGTCCAACAAAGAGGGAGATGGGTACATGCGCAGTGAAGTTGGGTGACGTAGGGAAGGTGCTTGCCTGTCACTCTAACCTGGGAAAAAGATAATTGGCCAGGGAGGCGGAGCCACAGCAAACATGCAAAATCCTAAAGGATTAATTAGTTAAGCTCCTGGTTATAATCGCCAGACAAAGAGTTCTCTCTCTTGCGCTCTTGTTTCTCGCTTGTTCTATGACCCTCAATTGCCCATGCACTAGCCTGCCACATGGCCTTAAGCAGCCATGGTCACGCGGACCCCACACACAATGGGCTGCGGCTGGGACCCCAGCTAAGATGGCCAGATGCTGGACTGGACTGTGCCTTAATATGGAGGGAGACTGTGCAGTGGCCTTCATCCCAGCCCTGCTGAAGACGAGATCGGACTTTTTCCATGGCAAGATGGAGGAAGACAGGACCTTGGAAGAGAACCCTCTTAATTTTACATCATCAGTAAAGCTTCCCATGATATCTCATCCTCCCATGGGGACCTCAGGAAGTTATTTTCTCTATGGCACCCCAAGAACTCCACTTCCACTGGTAACAGGCGGGCACACAGAGGGCACCCTATTGATAACAGAAGCATTCTATCCCAAGGCTGCCCACTAGAACTTCCTGTGGTGAGAGAACTGACCACATTCTGTACTGCGTAATACAGTCATGCAGGTAGTGTGCGATACAAAAGGCACATGTATGCGGCCACTGGGTATTTGCAATGTGGCTTGTGTGACCAAAACAACTGAAGTTTTAAGTTTAATTAATTAAGTTTCAGTAGCTACCTGTGGCTGGTGGCCACTAAACGAAGAGGCACAGGTGTAAATTTCAGCCTGGACAGTGGTAACAGAAGCATATACATATGTAAAACACATCAAGGATGTAGTTAAGATTTGTGTAATTTATAGACTTTAGGGCATATCTGTTATCCTTCAAAAGCTGGCTAGGATTATTAATTCGCACGCATTACCGCATACGGTCCTCACAAGCTGGAGGCAATGCGGGGAGGGCAAGCCCTACTGTGTTCCCTTCTGCGGGGGCTAGCCTGAGCCTCAGGGAGGTGGCCGTGAGTTACGAGTGGTCATGCAACTTGTAAATAAATGGCAGGGTGGGCAGCGAGGCCATCCAAGCCCCTCCCATGGATGGGAAAAGGGCAACACGAAATGCCCGGAGGAGATGACGCCATTCAACAGCCCAGTCGGTGAATGCCCATGTGTGAGCACCTGCTGAGTGCCAGCGCTGAGCACGGTGTTTGAAACGGAGCGGCGGGCAAGGCCGGGGAACGCCCGTCTTCCACGGAGCTGACACGAGAGATCTTTGCCCACCTCACACTCTTGCTACCGATCCAAAGCCCCTTACCTGAGCTGACTTGGCCAAGGGCCAAACTGCCTGAACTCAGGCTCGACCAGGCATCTGTCAGGTATCAATTTTCTGTCAGATAATCAGTTTTGAATCCTGATTCTTTGCTGAGCAAAACAGTCTACTTATTTTTCGGAGGCCTACTCTTTCATTTATGAGATAAAGGATGAAACAAGATGCATACTAGAAAAATACTAACTAAAAGAAAGGATTAAAGCATTAATAGTAATAAAGTATTAATTATTAACAGTAAAAGTTCAATTCCCTTAAAAAACCCAGCAATTTAAAACATTATTCTCTTAGCAATGTAGTCCTAAAACATAAATATCAAAAATTGCCAGAAATAACTGAAATTGAATAGTCTAGATTTTGAACGAACGATTTTAGCACATCTGTCTCAGAAACAACAATAGCACAAAACCCCAGCATACAAATATTTAGATATAAAAATCTGACTAATAAAATTAACAAGTACAATCTAATGGCTACACGTGAAATCTTGTGGCTGATAATTAGAAAATATGTGATGTTTCTCAAACACACAGGAATCATTTACAAAAAGTAGCCATGTCCCAGGGAACAAAGCAAACTTCGACAAATAACTAATAACTTCATCATATCCAGATTATTCTCTGACAAAGTCCAGTAAAATCAGTGTCAATAACAAAAAGATTAAAAAAGCATGCTTAGAATTTTAAATAAAAATATTTGGTATAATTAATTGTTCAAAAGAGAAACAAATTTGAAAAACATTTAGAAGTAAATAACAACATGCACAGTATATAGCAAAACATGATGTCTAGATATAAAGCGATGCTTAGAAGTTAAATATTTAATGCAAATATGGTAAAAGAGAAAGTTTGAAAATAAACGAGGTAAGCTTTTAATTCAAGAATTTAAAATATAACCGGGCAATAGCAAAGGATGTAGAAAGAAATACTGAAGATAGCAGAAATTTATGATATAGAAAAGAAATAGCATAGAGTACCAAAAAATCATAACCTAACTGAAAAATAATAATAAAATAGATATAACACCAACAAGATTGAGAGAAGAGATCCAAATAAATCCATATCTGGAATTAAAATGAAGATATGGTTATAGATATGACAGAGATTTTAAAATTGTATTTATGAGATATATATCTATATGCACACAAACATACACATGCATATGGATATACACACAGACTTATCACACACACACACACATATATACAAATATAGGGTGTCCCAAGAAAATATATACACACTTTGAATAATTATAAATTCCAATGGGTTAAATCTGAAAAGAAAGAAATATCAATTGAACTATCAGCTGTTACAGTGTGTATATATTTTTGGGACATCCCATATGTATATAATACTATTTGCTAAATATTTAAAAAATAATATTAAAAACAAAACATTATGTCCATAAATCTGACAACTTAGACAAAAATCAGTGAATCTAAACAAAAGCATCTAATACAAAACTGACTTAAGAAGAAATAGAAAACTGAAATAGCCATAAAAATAACTGAGTCAAGTAGACAGAAATGATCATCTAACAAACAGACAAACAAAAATATCAGGCCCAGATATATTTAGGCAAAAATTGTAACAAAGTTTATGAGATATTCCCTATATCACATAATAGTTATACATACAAATAGTTTTAACATAATAACATGATAGTATAAAAAGGAAGTCTGTGTAAACTTATATTTTATGTAACCAGGTTTCAGGCTCGATTCCCAGTAGGGGGTGTGCAGGAGGCAGCCAATGGAGGATGTTTCTCTCTCTCACGGATGTTTTACTCTCTCTCTCCCTCTCTCTTTCTTGTTCTCTAAAAAAAAAAAAATCAATCAAAACATATTAAAAAAAAAAAAAGAATAAAAGGGTGTATGCGATATGTGCACAAAGAAACATTTAAACCTGAATTCAAAGATGTAAAAGAAAGTCCACATAAAGAAATATATTATTTCACGAATGGGAAGTCTGAGTTTTGTGACTTTTGCAAATTAATCTGTAAATTCAATGCACTATCAATCCCAATCGCAGCGGGACTTTTCCTAAAATTAGAGAAGTTTACTTTAAAATTCACATGGAAGAGTAAAGAGAAAAAAATAACCAAGACACTTCAATCAGAACAATGAAGGGGTCTCAACCTATCTGATAGCAAGACATTATAAAACTGTAATAATTAAAAGCAGCGTGTTACTGGAGCAGGGCTCAGTAAACAGACCAATAAAAACAAAGAGAGAGCCGAGAAGCTGCCCTCCACAGACACAGTATTACAAATCAGCGGAGTAAAGATGAACTTTTAGAGAGTAGACAGAACAACTAGCAATCCATGTGAAACAATAAAGCAAAACAGATCTCTAAATCATTCCATATACAAACAAATCCATAGCTAATGACCTCAGTGTAACAAGCAAAATCTTAAAAATTTAGGACATACAAGAGCATCATTAAGACATTAGGATAGTGAGCGATTTCTTCCATAAATTACAAGAAGTAGAAACTCCAAATGGAAAAAAATAATGTTATAGCACTAAAAGGAAAATCTTCAGAATGAGAAAATGATTCTCTTAACGAAATAAAATGTAAGTTATACATTGGAAAGAGATACTTTCAAATGACAAGGGGCTACTTATTTTTTTTAAATTTGATGATCACTAAGAAAAAGAAAAACTACCCCTTAGAAAACTGGGCAATGGATATAATCAGGAGGCTGACAGAACAAAACTTAATATAAGAAAAGATGTTTAACCTCATTAGTGATCTCTGACATGCAAATCAAATCAGCATCTCATAGCCTACAGATGGGGAAAATGTAAGTCATCTGATAACAAGTGTTGAGAATTTTGGAAAATGGTAGTTTACCCACAGCTGGTGGGCGTGTGAGAAGATATTACATTTAAAAGCACAGAGGACAGTCTGAGTTATTATCGTGGATACTATACATGAAGTAAAAGTATAAACACTCAACTCGGAGAGAAATGCCAAATTTAGGAGAGGGAGGAATGGAATCGAAGGAGGAGATGATTTACCGGTGTAACTGGAAATTTTATTTATAAAAAGATACCTGAGGCAGACAGCAAACTATTGAAGTCTGTTCTAATTTGGTAAGAATATGCGTATATTATTATATTCATTGTAGATTCAAGTAGCTTGTAATTTAAAATAAAGGCAATTTTAGGAGCATTTTTAAAAGGATGCAATTCAAGAGAAAGAATGATAAGATAGAAGGACATGGAGGAAGCCAAGGGGAAAGACAGTACTCAAAATGAACACTTATAACGTCAGTACACTTCCTGGAATTTCAGCCTCCAGTTAGGCTCTGCGTATCCCAGCAGACAGTACCAAGAACGGACACCGGTTATAAGATCCAGATTGCCATTAAATTAATCCACCCATCAACACAGCGACCTTGGCTCTGATTCTGGGGCTGATGTTTGTACTTTATGCCCTGTGTGAGGTCGTGATCAATATCCTCAACTAGACCCTCTCAGAAGTTAGAGTGAATTTCAACAAAGACTCATGAGAAAGACAGTACCTACGCAGGCATGCCAGTGTTCTAAGCAGCGTTATGCCTTATAACTCACTTCATACGTACAACTAGCTTTATTTTATTGCCCCATTTCGGGTAGAAGGAGATGGAGGAAAAGGGGGTACAAAGCTTCCCTCAATCCTACAGCTAGAAAGCGGAAACACCTGGAACAGAACTTAGACAGGCGATGCTTCGTGACCCTGTGGTAATGTCATCAGAGCAAAGCCTGTTACAGGTCGTTTCGGGATCTCCGAGTAAAGGTGTCCGGCGTGCGGCTGTCTGGATGTCTGACTTCTCAGCAACAACATTTTGGAACCGCTAAGCCAGAGCTCATTCCTCCTGCTTGCGTCTGGCCACCTTCTGACGGCAAAGCTATGGATTCTCCTGCCAAGCAACTGAAGACACCCCAGATTTTCCAAATAATGTTAGAGAGAAATTCAAACACGAGCCCCCCCACTACAAACCCCTCTTCTGGAGAGGAGGAACACATCGTGTGGTCTCAGTTACTGGACCATGGACATACACTCTCACCACGGGGCAGCCTTCCTTGGAGAGGACCGTGAATGTAATTCCCAGAGCAGACAGCACCCGTTGGGTTTACAGCCCTGGCTATGGTTATTGTTACAGGCAGCGACTTCCTCACTGTTCTCCCAGCTCCCGTGACTGTTCCCCACGTTCTCTGTGCTCCCCCGAGCAGCAGGAGGGAGCCTTGGAGAACATAAATCTGGCACCCGCCAAGGGCTGCCAGTCACACCCACAACAAAATCCAGCGTTTCACCACCACCAGTGTGATCTGGGAAACGGTGGGTCTCCAACCTCAGGGCCTCCAGTTCTCCCCTCTTCTCACTCTGCTCCATCCCACGGTGTCCCCCGTTGTCGGATCCCAGCGCAAAGCCTTGGGGGTGACACTCTGAGGGGCTGTACTCTCTGCAACAGCAGGCCTAGACCTCTTCTCACTCTTCACCCCCCCCAGCCACTTGTCACCCTTCTGCAGTGAAGGTTCTATGGAGGGGCTGCTGTGATTAATGTCTGTCTTTTCCTCCACCACCTCCTTAGAATGTAAACTCCATGAGGACAACAGCGTGTCTATTTTTTTTTTGTATGTTTTTATTGATTTTTTTGTTTCTTTTTAGAGAGAGAGAGAGGAAGAGAGAAACATCGATGTGAGAGAGAAACATCAATTGGCTGCCTCCTGCACGCCCCCTACTGGAGATCGAGCCCATGACTCGGGCATATGCCGTAACTGGGAATCGAGCAGGAAACTCTCAGTCCATGGGACAGTGCTCCATCCACTGAGCCACACTGGCCAGGCAACAATGTGTCTATTTTGATCACTGCTCTGTCCCCACCATCTGAAATGTGCCTGGCACACAGTAGGTGCTCCGTGACCATCGGTGAACAGAAGGAGAGGAGGAGAGAGAGGTTGGCTTTTATCATCATGATTCCTGGACACTGTTTTAGACATGTCCATGTGCCCAGCCTGGACGGCATCCTGGGGTGGGCTGGCTTTACCCCCAGCACATAAGGACAAGAAAAGATGAGTGTCCGATACCCAGGGACATCTTTGAAGGTGGCAGCAGTTCCCCCAACGCCTCTCGCCAACTGCTCAGGGGCAGGCAGAGAAGGGACAGCATGCCCGGAAGGCAGGAAACCGAAAGGGCAGGGCGAGAGTGGGCTCCTCCAGTGTTACCCAGCCTGGCACCAGCCCCTGTGCATTCATGTCTAATTAACAAGGCCCCAGAGAAGAAGCAGGCAACGGAATCAGAGCGCCAAGCTCCGCACAGCAGCATGTGCAGTGGGAGAGGGCAGGGCCCAGCTGGGCGGCCCCGACTGCATGGGCCTTAATGAAGTTATTAGACACGACACTGCAGCCAGGGTGCTCCTGGCCGCGTCCACCCTCAGGGCTGGCTCGGTGGGAGGCTGACACGGAGGAGGTGAGCTGGGCACAGCCCTTTCCCCCTCTCCTTCTTCCCTTCTTCTGTTGTAAACCTGGTAGCCAAGACAGATGCTCCCCCATGAGAATAGTAACAGGTATAAGGAGAGGGTGTGCACGACCCTTCACAGTCTACGTTCCACCCCATCAGCTCATTCCTTCTAGTTACTGCACCAGAATGCATTGAGGACTTCCGAGAGGCCAGGACACGTGCTAAGTGCTGGGGACAGAGCGAGTGTGAACAGATCTCAAATTCCATCTTTCCTGGAGCTTATTTCCATTTTGGAAAGGGTAACGCTGTATATGTATTTACCTACATATGTCTGCATATATGTGTGTATATGTGTGTGCGTGTGAAAGATGTACAGCTGATTCTTGAACAATGCAGGAGGGGTTCAGGTGAACCCTCTGTGCAGTCGGAAATCTGCACATAGCTTTTGACGTCCCAAAACTTAACTATTTCTAGCCTACTGCTGACCAGAAGCCTTACTGATAACAGTTGATTTCCACATAGTTTGCGTATTATATATTTTATACACTGTATCCTTACAACAAACTAAGCTAGAGAAAAAAAAAAAAACCTTAAGAAAACTATAAGGAAGAAATAATATATTTACAGCATTTATTGAAAAAAATCTGTGAGCCTGACCGGTGTGGCTCAGTGGTTGAGCGTCGACCCATATACCAAGAGGTTGCCGGTTCGGTTCCCGGTCAGGGCACATGCCCAGGTTGTGGGCCAAATCCCCAGTGGGGGGCATGCAGGAGGCGGCCAGTCGATGTTCTCTCTCATCAATGTTTCTCTCTCTCTCTCCTTCTCCCTTCCTCTCTCTCTAAAATCAATAAAGAAAAAGAAATTTTTTTAAAAATCTGTAGATAAGTGGACCCATGCAGTTCAAATCATCTTATGCAAGGGTCAACTGTATATTTTACATGTAAAGTAATATATATATTAAATATTAGATTGTATATGTATATATAACGAGCCGGGGGAGAGATAAGGGGCCAGCATATCACCATTTCCATCCCCCACAGGATGGAACAGAGTTGCCTGGAGGTAAACGGACCACACAGCAGGAGACACCATCCTAACACGAGACCCGTGTTTGCAGCAATAGGACAGAGACAGGGATGTTCTCCTTGCTCCCAGAAGGAAGTCTCTCACCTTCCTCTTCACAAATGCCTCCCTGTCTTTAGCTCTCCCTTGCCCCTGTCTCTCCCTTTCCCTCAATAAATCACAGTGCAGCATAAAGACATCAGGGATGCCCACCTCCCACTTGCAGCATCCCAGGCTTGCTGGGCCAGGCCATGGCAGGCCTGTCGTGGTCTCTCCTACTCCCCAAACCCGGGTTTCCCTTCCCGCCTGGCCGTAGATCTGTCAACCATTCATAGATGTGGAGAAAATCAGCGCTTAGGGACCTAACTCACTCCCTCCTCCGTTTATTTTGCCATCTCCTTCCCCCAGACTCGTCCTTCCTCTCTACCCCTCCTCCTCAGGATCTAGGATGGAGGAGGTGAATGTTCCCCAGAGATCACTGGGTCTCCTTTGACAGGTGGGGGAACTGAGGTCCAGAGCAGGGCGCCGAAGTCAAACCCAATGGCATGTCTAGACAAACTTGAATGAAACACAGGGAGGTCCATTCCCAGACGCACTGTGGCATCTGCTGGAGCACGGTGGGTCCTCAGTCCTCACTGGGTCACAGCGGTGGTCTCCGGCGATCTCCTGACCTTGCTAATCTACGCTTGTGCTGCCTCCCTAATCGTCGTGCTGGGAAGAACAGTGTCTCGGCATGGCACTCCCTACCTACAGGCTTTCAGTAGCTGCCCAGTCCAAGGCCCCTGTGACCTGGCCCCTGTCGTTCTCTTCCTCCTGCTGTTCCTCACCTGTCTCCTTGCTCCAGCCACCGAGGACTTCCTGCAGTCCCTAGGATGTGCCATTCTGTCTTGCATGCCTGAGGGCCTTTGCACATCCCCTCCCACTTGGGTTAATTGATGAACTTCTTACCTCTAAGATCCAGCTCACGTGTCACCCCCTGAGGGAAGCCTTCCCAGCATCCTCAGCACATGTTACTGTCTGTGTGTTCCTAGAATGCCTGTCCGTAACCATGTTCCAGCACCTTCCAGCAATAATGCATGCACTGCTCACTGTGCACCGAGCAGTGTTATAAACGCCTTACACGAACACCTCGCAGCAGTGTCTAACCTGGGTGTGCTCACACACCTGTTTCAGAGATGGGGGCACTGAGGCCCAGAAAGGCTCAATAGCGTGCCCCGGGGCATAGAGCTGGTATATGTCAGAGCTAGGACTGCACACTGGCCACTCTCACACAATGTCACCCTGCTGTGATCGCCTTTCACTGTACGCTCTCTCACCCGCCATGAACTTGCCAAAGACATGAACCCCCTCCAAAACCCCAGCACTTGGCACAGCGACTCGCGTCTCCGCGTGGAGGGTGCAGTCTGGAGACGGCCACTGAGTGAGTGAGACACTCTCTCTTGCTTTTCTGTTTTCATAGCACGCTCCCTAGCAGGATGGTGTAGTGGCTAAGAACACAGACTCGAGTGAGACAGACGCGGGGACACGGGTCCCAGTCCCAGCTGCTGAGTCCCATGGTGACTGGTCTGTAAACTGGGGCACGTGATGATACCGTACAAAATAACCACGAGGATTAAGTAAAGAAAACGCGCAGATGGTACTCGGCACGGCGCCTGGACCTCAGGAGAGAGCAGGTTCCCCGGAAGCATTCGTCACGATGGCGCATAGCACTCGGCGCTTCCCTTCCCTCGCCAGTCCTTCTCTCCCCCAGTCTCACCTTAATCAAGAGGCACACCCTCTCAGCACGGGCGTGCTGGGGTCTGCCAGGCCGAGAGGGGAGCACGGCTACTCTGGCCCACTGAGCCCAGCGCCCTCCTTCCCGTCCACACGGCCACCTTCCAGCTGTGAAATCGAGTCCCTGCTCGGCTGGGCCCAGAGCTGTCAAGGGCCTGCCAATTTCACAGTTCAGGAGACTGCTGTTCCCCCCTGATTAATGGGGTGCCAGCAGCCATGGGCAGGGCCGTGACACTACTCACACAGGGCTCTCCCGATCACCCCCCCAACCCCGCCATGCTTCCTGACTAGGAGAGAGAGGCCGGCCTCATGTATATTGATGCAGGGGGAGAGGATGCCTTCGAAAAAAATAAGTAAGATTTCACCTAAGTCTGTGCATTTCCCTCCATGAACTCAGCATGTCAGCATGCCTCAGGGAAGAAAACCACACTCACACACACACATGCACACACACGCATGCACACACGCGCACAAGCACACGCACGCACACACATGTACACACATGTACACACACATGCACACACACACACAGAAATATGAAAAACCGAGAACACTTTATACCACTGATCTGAGCAGAGCTTTCACATGCCAAGGATGACCCAGGGAACACAGGAGATATTCAACCCCGGAGCATGGATGGCGTTATTCTGAAATTTGCCCCGTTCCACCCTGTAACCCTAGGGGGATTGGAACAGATGAGGTCCAAACTCAGCTGTGCCCGTGAGGCTGGCCCCATCACCCCTAAGTCACTGCCCTCCACCTCCACCGTCCTCAGCTCAGACACAGTGCGCTCTCTTCCCCATAAAGCAAAGCAGAATCCACTCCCGTGATGTTCTCCCTGGTGGGGAGAACGCAGCCCCTCCATTCCGAATACGTAATCTCTAGAATGACACTTCAGCTGCCGTGCCTGTTTCCCCATCTGTGGACAGCAGAATGCTCTGGCACAGCCCCCCTCACGGTGACCCTTCTGGGTCACTGAATGAGCCAAGCTTTTTCTTGGAGAAAGTTGTGTCCTCTGTTCTTCAGCTCTTCATTTGGCCAGCACGACGTACCCTTCTGACTCCCCCTTCAACCTTCCTTCCTCAGGAAGCCTTCCTGAACAGCCAGGTGTCCCCTGTCCTCTCCCAGAGCACTCCGTTCATCTCCTTCCCGGCAGCTTTGTGTTCGCTAACGCAGTAACTGTGTGATCACTGGGTTAGGGTCTCAAGTCAGCCTTCCCATTACAGGGTGACCTCTCTGAGGGCGGGGGTCCTGACGGTCACTTTCACTGCTCTGTCCTTATGAGTACTGGGTGAATGAATGAATGAATGAATGAATCGCTGAGTCGTTGGGAGGACTAGATGAAGTAGCAGAGAAAGCGCCTGTTCACACTATAATAATGAGTATCCACGGAGCCTCTCCTTTGCGAAAAGCACTCCTTTGAACCCTGTGACAGGTCTCCACTCATTCAGTCCAACAACTCAGGGATGCACACTCTGATTTTCCCTGTTTTAGAGATAAGGACGGTGAGAGAAAAGGGCATTTACTCATTTGTCCAAGATTATACACAGCTAGTAAATATCCGAAAGCGTCAGGAGGTAACGGGGCAGCCTCGCTCCAAAGCCCACGTGCCTGCCCACCATGCATTAGAGAGATCTTAGGTTCATCCCTCCGCCTTCCCTCTTGGCTTCTTCTCAGCGCTAACCACCCTGGTGGAAGGCTCTCTCCCACAAAGTCTTTCTGGTTTGCCAGCCTCACTCTCTTACTTCGGGAAACCCACACCCCCTTCCCCAAACCAATTTTCCCATAGACAATTAAGGTAACAAAATGTAGCCCTTGAGATCAGAACATTCTCTATCACCCTGCAGCCCTTGTACAGGAGAGGAACCCTCAGTTCCTTAGGATGTGAGGGAAGTTCTCACGTTTACAGAGAGTCTTTCTTACAGTGCTGGAATCGCTTTCTCCTGCAGGAGCCCACAGGGAAACACACAGACGCCAAGACCAAACCAACCTAACCCAGAGGCACTCAGAGTACGCATGTCCGCTTCTTCCGGAGACATTGACATGTTCAGAGCAGAAGAGCACAGAGATCTCACAGTGCACCTTATCACGCACAGTCAGGCTGAGGTCCAGGAAGGAGGAGGACCCAACTCAGGCCACCTGGCACGCTGAAGGCAGAGCCCAGGACCCCTCATTCCTGCTCAGCACCCTCCCCTCTTCCCCAAAGCAGAGCCCACTCCTTCCTCTTCCCCAAACCAGAGCCACGGGCACAACATGCCGTCGCAGCCAAGGACGCAGCTGGATGGACGGAGCTGTCTGAGCTGCCTGCGTGTCCACCACGCGAGGCTGCTTTCCTGGGGTGATGGACAGCACCAATCAGCAATCAGGCTGCACTTAACATGATTATAACGAGGCAGACACATCTGGTCTCCGAAGGCTTCATTCACAAGCGAAATGATGAGGAGGTGATCTCACACTCTCACCACGTCCTTGGACACTTACAGACAGTCCTGGAGCCAGGAGGCTATAAAAAGAGCCTTGAGACTGGCCTCCGAAACTCATCAGCCTGGTGCCAGCGCTGGTTGCTGGTGCCCTTTCCCTTTCTGCGCCAAGGAGGTGTGAGGAGATAAGGGTTCATTAGAGTAAAATTCTTCCTCTCTTCCTCTTAAAGACCTGTTTGTTCCCAACAACTCCTCTCCCCCCCACACACACACACGCACACTCACACTCACGCACCATTAGTCATGCCAGCTAGGCGTAGGGCACTGAGTTCTGGCTCAGCTTCCACGGGTCCGCTGCCCTGAGCAGAGCCACAGCCCCGGAATTCCGGTGAAAGGGGAAGACACTGAGGAATGTGGCAGTTTAGACCTGCAAAGGTCCAAGCTGATCATGAGACAGATGGCAAGACCGAGGCTCAGGAGAGGGACATGATTTTCCCAAGAGCATTAATATTTACGGCAGGTAGTCTCTGCTCTAGACTCTTCATATATTATTAAATTTCATTCTCAAACCAACCCCAGGAGCCTGATGCTCTTAGTAAACCAGTTTCATAGATGAGAAGCCAGAGATTTAAAAAGATGAGTTCACTTATCCAACATCGAGGTGCTATGTGGGTGCAGGATGCATACCCTCGTCTGCCCCATTCCAAACCCATCATCCTGCGGCTGGCCGTCTCCCAGAATGCCTTGCATCCTGGTTTTGCTTTGGTTCCTGGACCAGTCTATCTCGCAACATTTCCGTAAGTTCACAGTGGGTTAAATCCCACCCTGGTTTTCACGCACTGGTGGGGTGCTAGATATTGAAAGGAGTCCTGTGGTGAATGCTTCTGTAAAATAAAGAACCGTTTAGGAAAATAATCTGTCACTCTTTGATTTATCTCTTTGCTCAACCGAGCTATTCACAAACCAGGTTCTTCAGAAGCAAGGCACACCAGTCCTGCTCCGAGAAGACGGACTCCCCACTGTTCCGGACAGGATGTGATGCTTTGAGGGGCTGCCGCCCCACAGATGCCCCCTTTCGCGAGCGGAAGCAGCAGGTGCTCCAGAAGCCAGAGGGTGCCATGCTGGGCAATCTGAGACCCACCCAGGTAAAGCTGACGGAACCAGAGCTCCACGTCTGAGCCGCGGAGGACAGCCCCCGTTGGCTCAGAGACGATGACGTGGCCTGTTGCGAGGATTTGCCCATTTGGGCACTCAATGTGGAATAGGACAAATGTCCTCATGGAGTGTTTGAATAGGAAAGACAAGAAGATCGTCTGAGACAGAGAGTGCAGAGCTCATGAGGAACGGAGGGGAGCCAGGGGCTGAAGCTGCGAGGCAGCGGGAGCCAGGTTAGGAGTGGAGAGGGCATCCCCGACGGGGGCAGAAGAGGAGAGGAGAGATAGCGGCTCATGCATTTAGCGGAGCTACATGCTAACAATGGCTCTTCCTCCATGAAGCTGCTACTGTGTTATATCAGCCCTGGTCCCTGTGTTCTAACAGCCAAGGCAACAGAGTACTGGAGAGGAGTGAGCATTTCAAGGTCACGTAGCCCTAGGTGCAAATCCTGGCTTGAACGCAGAGCACACGCCTGGTCCTCGGCAAGCTACTCGCGTTCCCCCAGCTGGGCGTCCTCATTTGAAAAGGGGGACACTTTGAGGTCCTGACAATACCTTTTTCCATGAGGATTACATGTGTAAATATTTGTTAAGTGTAACATGGAGCTCAGCCCATACAGGCTAGCTAATATTACCCCTACTGCAACTAAAAATAAATCCTCATCCACAGAACCAGTCTGTTCTTTGAAACCTGAACGAGCTGAATGAAAACACTCAACGCCAGTCATTCACTGAGTCATTTACTCATTCAATGTATCCATTCATTCAAGAATTATTTATTTGATGTCTGCTCTGTGCCAGGCAAGGTTTTAAACAACATTGAACAAAACAGACAAAATACATTAGGGGACACAGACAATAGATACACAAATATCTATAATGGGTCAAAAGGTGATAAAGGCTATGAAGAAAAAGAGAGGAGGGTAAAAAGGAACAGAGAGTGTGAGGTGTTGTGTGCCTGTGGTTGTGTGTATAGTGCTATTTTATATGGGTGACCAAGGGTGACCTCAATGACAAGGTGACTTGTGAGGAAAGACCTGGAGGGAGAGAAGGAATAAGCCATTGCAGGTATCTGGGAAAAGAGCTGTTCAGAAAGAGAACAGTGATGCAAAGGCCCTGAGGTAGCTCCCTCCAAACAGATCCTTATAGATGATGTTTTTAAAGAGAGAGAACTCATGGACACGGACAACAGTATGGTGATTGCGGGGAGGAGGAGGTGAGAGAGGGCACAGAGAGGATACATGGTGGTGGAAAAAATAAAATAAAATAAAATATAAAATAAAAACAATGCAACAATAACGTTGCCACCCTATGTTTGTGTAGTGCACTAGTTTACGAAAACCATTCACCTCCATAATGGTTTGGTCGTCCCACATTCTTGTAAAATCGGCATCTCCATGTTACCAATGTGACAACTGAACCCTGGCACTACTGACATTCTGAGTAATTCTTTACTGTGGAGAGCTGTCCTGTGCACTAGGGGGTGCTGAGCAGCATCCCACAAAGTGCCATCAGCATGTCCCATCCCTCCCCAGGCATGACAAACAAAAATGTCTCCAGAAAAGTAGGGAGGATGACAAAATCACCCCTGGTTTAGAGAAAAGAGGTCACTAGTCCTAGATCTCAGAATCAGTGAGCAGATGAGGTTAAATCCTTACCCAGCTCTCCTAGTCAAGAGAAGTGTAGACCACCCCCTTTCCACAGCATGCCCAGCTTTCTGTAATACTGCCTGGGTGCCATGTAGTATACTGGGGGGCAACGGGATGGGAAAGTAGGGGTGAAGAGGAACAGTGGGCAGTCCTCTCCATTTTGCTGACCACTGGCCAGCCTCTGCTCAAACACAGAACAGCCCAGCCCAGGAAGGAACACGCCTATTTCCCCATTCCAGGGTCGCCGCTGACTACCCAGGAAACTTAGTGGCCAAAAACTCTTTAGAAGTCGACTCGCCCTGGCCGGTTTGGCTCAGCGGTTGGACTGTCAGCCTGCGGACCAGAGAGTCCCAGGTTCGGTTCCCACTAGGGGCACGTACCAAAAAAAGAAAAAAAGAAAAAAAACTTGACTCTTGTCCTGCAAGGCACAGAATGGCTCCTGGCCGAGGTGCGGGGGTGTTCTCTTCTTCACTATTCATTCCAAGATGAAGAAACATGCATAGACGAGAGGGAACGACCTGCTTCAGGTAGCATAACTTTAGAATGCAGAGGAGAAAGGTCATGCGATAAATGCCCAGCTTGGAAATGCCAAGGTGCAGCGATTGTCTGGGCCACCCGTAAGGTCAGCTCCCTCTTCAGAGTTGCCCTGGAGCCAGGTACCTGGTGGGATCATCTGTTCACATGCAGGTCGGTGGCCTCTCTGGCCTCGTTCAGTGGGCCCCAGTGCACCTGCAAGTGACCGAGCATCTGTGGATGCCCCCCCGCCGGGAGCCTAGAGCCATTTCATAATCCCCATGCCCTCCTTGTCCCTGGGGATGAGATCGTGTGTGCCAGACATAACCCTCACAGATAGGAGCCCTCCTCCTCCTGAGCAAAGCCTGATGGAGGAGACAAAAAACAAGAGGCCGTAAGAAAGCAAACTAACAGAGCTCGGGGGGTGGAGTTGGCAAGGTAGCTCAGCAGAGATGCTGTCCATCTGATGGCCCTCTAGGGAGCCAAGAGCTTCCAGTCAGGAATTCATTCATTCATTCATTCGTTTGTTCATTCATTCATTCCACACATACTTAGTAATCTCCTACAATGCGTAAGAACCTAGGTCCACATCCTGAAATTGGACAGGAAAAAGCACCCCTTCAGCAGGGGTGTGATAGAAATGCTAAGATGCCATTGGCTGGAAAGACAGATAGTCTATATTAGAGCCACCATCTCCACCCCCTCCATCTCCTAACACACACAGATACCTACTATTCATTTGCTGTGCAACCTCAGCTAACCCCTTCCCCTTCTCTGGGCCTCTGTTTGCTGAGTACAGTGAGCATTTCAGATAAAACAACAATAACAGCTTTATTTTAATAAGTCAAAGCTCTGCACTAAATATTTTACACGATCTCCCTTAATTCTCACAAGAATCTTGCAAAAAGCAGTTCCATTTTAGAGATGAGGAGACTGAGTCTCAGGGATGTTCGTGACTTGCTTCAGTTTTCACACTTTGTAAACTGCAGAAGCGAGACTTGACCCTGGTGTGTCTGCCCGGGGAGCTGGGCTTCTTCCCTACTTTCTGTTCTGCTCCCAAGTTCTCAGCGGTCTCTTGGCCTCTCATCTGCTGCCCCTATCTGGCTGGAAAAACTAAACTCAAAACGTTGGAAAGAAGAGAAAATGATGTCTTCTTCTGCCACCAACCTAGGCATCCCTTCTTCTGGTACCAGTGGGGAGTGGATACACACGTGTTCTGGAAGGTCCTGAGGTCCTAATGTCCTCCCACCTTGACACAAAATAGGAGGTGAATTTATTGCTCCCATGGGCTTCTCTGTTCCCACTGCTCAGGCAGCAAGGGCCACCTCAATCCCTCCCCCCTTTAGGAGAACACTCAAGTTCAAGAGCCCACAGGGACCACGGAGGATGTAGGTCAAGGAAGAGCGTCAGGCGGTGTCTGCGTTGAAATGGAGAGAGCAGCCCTTCCAAAGGAGCTGCCACCCTCAGGCTCGGCCAAGTGCTGGACGACCTAGGGGTTCCAGATTCTCCGGTAATCAAGTGAGACAGAAATGTGGATTGGGATGTGAAATTTCCCGCTTTATAAATATTGACAACTTTATTGAAAAATGCAAAATGTGCTCTTAATGCAAGCAAAACAAACACAGCTGGGGGCTAAACTCTACCTGTAAGACCCCAGAGTGCACCTCTACTCTGCTCTCCCCAGCCTCGTCCCTTCTGCATGTCAACTCCGTGCCTAACCCCTCCTTCTCACTTGGCCCTATTTACTTAGCACCTTTTTAAAAAATCGCTTCCCCATTTTTTGTTGGTTTCTCATCTCATGCACAGCAAAAGCCAATATCCTTACTTATCAGGCCCTATGTGACCTTCTTTCCAATGTCTCTGTGACCCAATTTATTCCATTGCTCTCTTCCTATTCCTTAAAGGCTCCTGGCACACCACTGCCCCAGGGCCTTTGCACCTGCTGTTCCTTCTGCCTGAAAAATGCTTTCTCTAAATATCCAAATGGCTAATTGTTTCATTTACTGTAGACTGGTCCTCAGATATTATCTCATCAGTGAGGCCTTTCCTTGGGGTGCTGATTCCCTTCCTTCTTTTATTTCTCCCCCACTCTCATTCTCATGATTTGATACTACATCTATATAACTCTATATAACTTTAGATATATCATATAATTATATATTTTATATACTTTTTTCTTGTTCATTTGCTTTGGTCTTTTCACACTGGCAAGTAAGCTCAATAGAAACAGACTTGCAAATATTTTATTCACTGTTTTATCCTCAGTGCCCTAAATAGTGCCTGACACACGGTAGGCACTAAACTAAAGCTTATTCCATTAATGAATATAAAAATCAGTGAAAAAATATTTCCTTATTTAACAAATATTTACCCAGACTTCCTGACACAGGGATGTGGAGCTTAACATATCTCAAGAATGTTGAAGCGTTCAGACTATTTGACCCAATAATTCCACTCCTGGGAGTGTAAACTGAGGAAATAAAATAAAATGACAAAAAATGTTTAAGCCCCCCCAAAAAAATATATATATTTATATATATAT
Source organism: Tadarida brasiliensis (assembly GCA_030848825.1). Classification (NCBI taxonomy): domain Eukaryota; kingdom Metazoa; phylum Chordata; class Mammalia; order Chiroptera; family Molossidae; genus Tadarida; species Tadarida brasiliensis. Next base: position 16,063,296 of record CM061269.1, on the reverse strand, counting down.
AAATATATATACAAATATATATATTTATATATATATTTTAGAGAGAGAGGAAGGGGGAGAAAGATAGAAACATGGATGTGAGAGAGATACATTGATTGGCTGCCTCCTGCACGCCCCCTACTGGGGATCCATCCTGCAACCCAGGCATGTGCCCTGACCAGGAATCGAACCAGGACCTCTCATCTCAGTCCATGGGATGACGCTCGGTCCACTGAGCCACACCAGCGGGGCCCAAAATGTTTGCTGCTGCTGGAAACAAACTAGCAGGAACAAAAGGAAGGGGGAGGAGCAACTGGAATGTACACCGATAAGTAAACTATGAGGCAGTTAAGAATGACAAACATGTTGACATGCTTATTGAATAATATTCAATAAGAGATAAAACACAAAATAATATAGATTTCCACTTTTAATATGTAAAGGAAGAGGGAAAAAAGTGGTAAAAAGTTACTGTAGCAATTGATGAGGTATTCTGAAAAATATGAATTTTTACTTGAATTTTAAAGTTTTCTACAGTGAGCATACACTTTTTTTTTTTTAATCCTCACCCAAGGACATTTTTCTATTTATGTTCAGATAGAGTGGGAGGGGAGAGAGAGAGAGAGAGAAACATCAACATGAGAGGGACCCATTGACTGGCTGCCCCCTGCAGGACCTCAACCAGGGCCAGGGACCAAACCGCAACTGAAGTACGTGCCCTTGCCCGGAATCGAACCTGCGGCTCTTTGATCCGTGGGTCGATGCTCTAACTGCTGAGTCAGACTGGCCAGGGCGAGCATACACTTTTATAATTAGGCAGTACTAGAAAAAATATGGGCCAATCATGTGTGGGTGAGGATGGAGATTACTGCCTTCCTCAGGTGGTTGGGGACACGGGAGCCAGAGGCAGGCTGGGTGCCTGTGGGAGACAGGAAGCTGAGCTGCCTGGACTCTGGGTGACAGTCAGGCCCCCCCACTGGGTGACTTCCAGCCATTTCTAGGGAGGCCACCATGGGAGGAACAGTACCCTCTGACTGCTGGGAAATTGCTCCAACTCTGATCAGTCGGGGAACAACCCCTTCAGCCCTACATTTCTCAAAGCTCCTTCACCCTGTCTGGCAGCGCGTGGGGTGGGGCTGCCTTGCCTGGCACAGTCTAATCAAGTCAGAATGCCCCGAGGGTCCCTGGAGACAAAGAGGAAGGGGCTCTGTGGGAGCAGGGAGAAGGGGAGACAGGGAGATGGGAGAGGCACCTAAGAGGTTGGGAAGCACGTGTTCAGAGGATGTCCCTTTGTTTTGCTATCGTGGCAATTAATGCTGGGAAGTGACATTTTAAGGGCTCTGGTGACAGCTTTGGTGAGATTCCCGTTTGTGATTCCATGGCAAATCTCTGTCTCTGTCTTATTTTAGAGAGTGTGCAGACGGCTCAGAGGAGGGCTGTTTGGGGATGCCGAGCTCCTGTCTGGGGAAGCACCGCCCGTCTGGCCCGGGGTTCAGGCTCCAGGGCCGATGTGTAGGGCCTGGAGACCACAGCGGGGAAGCTCGGCGGCAGGGTCAGGGTCCGGTCTTCCACTCTGTGGTACGATTAACCGGGGCAAAAACAAACTTTCTACCATTTCGCCAGTGATAACTGGAGTTCAAAACAAACCAGAACAAACTTCTCAGTTCTGAATGTTTTCCAGGCTGGCTAGCTTGAAGAAACCTACTCTTTCAACCAGAGATTTTTATCCCCCTTTGTTTTCCAAGAAGTACTAAGAAGAAAATGGAGTGGAAACAGATTCGGTTCCAATTTTACAATCTGAGAATTAGAAGGGATTACTTAGACGGTGTCAGCCTTGACAAGTGACTCCCTGGTCTTCTCTGAATACTTCCAAAGACAAAGAGTTTATGATCTTTAAAATGAAGAGGGGGAGGGCAATGTAGATGTAGCAAGTTGTCTGCCAAATGATCTTCAGGATGCTGCAGGGATGAACACAATGTGGCAATTCAAAGGGAGTAGTTGACTTGACCTCTAGAAATGAGGGTTGGAGCAGCTCCTCACGACCACACCTGCTCGGTGCCCTGGGGTGAGCGATTTAATTTCTCCGAGCTCAAGGAAGGCTCCTTGCCTCTTAAAAGGGCTCAGCAGCACACAGAGTTTATCATATAGTTTATGAAGCCATTCTATAAATGTGAAAGGGCTATATAAAATAAAGCAGCTATTACTGTTTTATACCCCTCTAAACTGTGAGCTTCTAGGAGAAAACTATTTCCCGTCTCGCTTTGTACCTTCTGCATTAAACACAGTGCCTTGCGTATAGTAGGTGCTCAGTAAACATCTGTTAAATTAGCAAGTGAATGAGTGGATGAGTGACTGAGCAGTGAGGGAGAGGTATACCCAAAGAGAAGAAGCAGGGACTAAAACGTCAGCCCCTCTGTGCGAAGGGCGGATGGACATGCAGAGGAGACAGAGAGCACCAAAGAGCCTCTGGGAGGCTGACCTACGCCGACTGCAGAGAGTGTTTTGAACGAGAAGAGGGGATAGGGCACCGGGGCACGTTGGTGTAAGAAAGCCATATACAAACTCATCTTCGTTTTACCCTGGACAGCCTATTTTTCAAAAATAGCCTGATGTGGAACCCCAAAATATGAAACAGTTTAAAGCAATCCTGTTCTGTTAAGACAGTGCTGTCCCCTTGTCCCCAGGCAGCCCAGCAGGCACCCTCCAGGCTCCGCCCAAGTGGGAAGGGCTCTGGGAGAACCCCCAGCTGGGGTTCCAGGACCGGTGGGAACAGGCAGGCGCTGAGCTGGAGCCTGCAGGATGGGTTAGAACTCGGGGGTGGGGGGAGGTAGGGGGTAGAAGAAAGAATGTCCAAGGAAAGAAGATCGAGGAGACACAAAGGGTCCTTTGGGAGGGTGGGGTGACCCATTTTAAGTGTGGAGACAATGGGACAGTGGGCCAGAGGGTGGGTGAAGGACACTGACCAATAGGTTGGCCCCAGGGACAGGGTGAGTGAGACATAAAGCTGTCAGGTGTCCCTTTCCCGTCTCCAGCACCATCTGAGCTCCTCCATCTGCCCCTCACCTCAGTGCCTGGGATTACATCCATCCTCCGGATCTCAGGGAGCACCTTCAGGACGCTGTCACAGACCCAGTGACCAGGGAGCTGCCCCCTGGGGCTCTCCCAGCACAGTATAGCCTCTCTATGGCCTGAAAGGTCTTTGAAATTCAGACTATGACCCACTCATAAACTGTGAAACCAATTCAGTGGCTCCCACCAGCATTGAAAAGATGACATGACAAGAATAGAACATGTCAGAGCACGTCACACGTGATGGGGTAAGTATTCTTTGGCAGAACTTATTTTAGAGACATGCACACACACGTACACATGTGTATTTGTGTGACCACTGTGCAAAATATACTTCTCACTGTGATTGGCGTTCAACATTTTCGATAAAAGACAGGCTGCTAGCGTCTAAGCCCCTGTCCTAGCTCTCCTGATCAAACACACGGACAGGATTCAGGCACGTTATCCTCAGACACGCTTGGGTTCGGGAATCAGGCAAAGCTGGGTTCAAATGATGGCTCCATCCCTTTTTGCTGTATTGATATGATCTCCAAATTTGGATAATTTCTTCCTTATGAGATAGATGGGAAGATTCAACAGATCACTGATTTGCTAATACTAAATAAGGTTTGTACAGTTCAGAAAAAGGGTAAGTAGTCCATGCAGAGGTTACCAGACTGTGAAAAGGCTCTAAGGTATGTATTGATCCATTCATTCATTCATTCATTCATTCATTCATTCATTCATTCATTCATATTCATTCCTCCATCTAATAACCCAACACATATTTTAACACCTGTTATGTGCCAGTCACTGTATTAGACACAGAACACACCCAACAGAGCTGGGACACAATCTCATGGAACTCTGAGTCTCATAACAGGATTAAATTATCTAATAAATAAATACAAATAATAGAAGGTATGATTACAGAACTAAACAGGGGAATGGACTGCAGAAAAAAGAGGAGAATTCCTAGAGAAAAGACTTCATCCGCTGAGGTACGATTCAAGCTAAGACCAAAACAGTGAGAAGTCAGCCATGACAGATGGGGGGAGGAAAGAGGAGAATTTGTCCAAGAAAAGGTAATCATGGCATATGCAAAGGGCCTGTGGCGGAAGAACCTTGGCAAGTTTCAAAAACAGGAAGAAGGCCACTTTGGCTGGAGCAGAGAGGTGTGGGTCAAGAGTGGTGAGGATTCTGGGAAAGCTTTAAGCATGAGACTTCTGCAACCAGAGGGATCCTAACAGAGTGACTGCTGCGTGTAGAAGGAAAACCAGCCCTGGCCAGTTTGGCTCAGCGGTTAGAGCGTCGGCCTGTGGACCAGAGAGTCCCAGGTTCGGTTCCCGCTAAGGGCATGTACCTCGATTGCAGTTTGTCCCCGGCCCCGGCTGGGGTCGCGTGGGTGGCAACTAGTCGATGTGTCTCTCTCGCATCGATGTTTCTCTCTCTCTCTCTCTTCCTCCCTCTCTCCCTCCCACTCTATCTGAAGATAAATGCAAAAAAAAATGTCCCCAGGTGAGGATAAAAAAAATTTAAAATTAAAATTAAAAAAAAAAAAAAGGAAAACCAGGTGAGCAGGAAGGTATGTGAGGATGGGGTGTCTGGAGGACATCAGGAAGACGGATGTGGCTTGAAGAGGGGAGATGGGCAGGGGTGAGGTGAGGGGCTGGCATTGGGCTGCAGCCTCTGTGTGCAGACGTCTGAATACCACGATCAGGTGGTGAATGAGGTGTCGACTACCCAAGGGCTCTGAAATTTGAGAAAGCACTGTACAGGATGACACTGAATGGCATTCGCAGGGGCTGTCAGAAGGGTGAGTTAATAAGCAGCCTCTCCGTTCTCTGTCACCCTAGAGTGCTTTATCGACACCAAACAGGAGTGCCCGGAACCCGCGGGGACCACTACAACACTCCAGAACACCAGGATCTCCTGTCGCAAAGTCCCTTCTGCCAATTGAACTCAGAATTACGGTGCAGCAGCTTCCTGCCTCGGAGAACAGATGTTAATTACCTATTTTTCTTCCCAGATTTGTGGGAAGCTCGTGGTTGCTACACTTTAGCACCCGTGGGAGTGAAGAGCTTGGCGCCTTCCCAAGGATCGTGAGACTGTGCTGTCCTGTGCTCCCAGCCCAGCCCTGCCCTGACCACGAGGGCTTCGGTGCCCGGGTTCAAGCGGGCTCTGCCACTTTCCAGCTGTGCGGCCTCAGACGAGCCACTTCAGACGTCTTTGTTTCAGTCCCCTGCTCCGCAGAGTGGAGGCAACATTAGCACGTAAGTCACAGGGCTGTTGTGAGGACTTCCCAGAACAGTGGCTGTCACCAAGGAGAGGTCACAGCTGGTGTCACAGAGCTGGTTTCGCAGCCAACCCTTCCACCCACCTGCCCCTCGGGGTTAATTACAAATGGCTCAATGAACCTCAGAGGGAGGGATGGGGGTGGGGGGAGATGAACCAAAGAACTTATATGCATAACCAATGGTCACAGACAACAGTGTGGGGAAGGAAGGAGGGGGTGGGAGTGGGGAGGAGGGGGTCAATGGGGGAGAAAAGGAGGGCCATCTGTAATATTTTCAATAATAAAGATAAAAAATAAATTAATTACTAAGTTAATTAAAATAAAAGTATCTGGAAGGCACACACACAAAACAAACAAATGGCTTAAGGAGAGAATGTACAGGACAGCAGTGTGGTTGTTACACGGACTCAGTAAACATCCCTGTCTTCTCAACAAAGGTCCCACCCACCCTGAGATGTCCCGATCTGTGATCCTGAGCCACACCAAGGTTCAGGCAACTGGCCCCAAGTCAGAGACCGAGCCGCCTCCCGCTCTGTCAAGGCCACCGCTGGTCCACGATGCCCTCTCTCCCGCCCTCGGTCCTGGGCACAAGGAGGAAAGCAGAGAACATCTTTGTCCGCACCACCTCACCCAACGCATGCTCACAGAGGGCAATTGTGAGGGCTGGATTTCACAAAGAGAAGGATTTGGACCAACGAGAATTAGAAGGAAAAAAAAATGAAAAGAGAAAACTGCACCTATAAAATGTGGTAAGTATGCAGGTAAAGGCCAGGAGGGTCCATGATCATATACAAATAGCCGCTGTGATGTGGTGTGGGGCTGTCTGTGCAGACGGGTGTGGGAGTGTACGTCGCCCCACTTGAGAGTATAAGACCGATTTTTAAAGTGAATAAATATGGCAATACTTACCAAAATCACAAATGTGTAATTTGTAATTACAAATGTATAAGGTGTGCCCTTTGATGCAGAGATCATGCTTTTAGGCATCTGTCTTACAGAAATAGTCTCACGCTTTGCAAGATATATAAGTGTATGTGTGCGTGTGTGTGTGTGTGCGGTGTGTGTGTGTGTATATGTGTGTGTGTACAGGATGTTTATTGACTTATTATAACTGCAAAAAATTGACATAATGATCAACAACAGGGGGTAGTAAATGTTGGTGCCTTTCGTACATTCATATTCTGGGATCCTATACAGCTTCCAACAAGAATAAGACAGGTGCACAGGGCTGACATGGAAAGAAGCTTTTCTTGCATTGTTTGCTAAATTATCAAATTGCTTCAGAATGATGTATGTGGCTGAGATGGCCCCATCAGTGTATATCTGTGCATATTGGAAAATGCTAAAAGAGTATAAATCAAACTCTCATCAAAGGATTAGCCTTTGGGTCCTGCCAGTGGGATGGGATGGAGACAAAGTAGGATTTTAGTTATTGCTTTACACAGCTCAGCCTTCTTTCTTTTCTTCCTTCACTTCTTTCTTTTTCTTTTCTTTCTTTCTGTTTTTCTTTCCCCTTCCTTCCTTCCTTCTCTCCCTCCTTTTCTCCTTCCCCTCCTTCCTTCTATTACAAAGAGCATGCATTTCTTTCACAATAATAAAATAAAATTTAAAAACCCCAATATCCAGCCCAGCTGGTGTGGCCCAGTGGCTGAGCATCGACCCATGCACCAAGAGGTTGCCAGTTCGATTCCCGGTCAGGACACATGCCCAGGTTGTGGGCTGTGTCCCCAGTGTGGGGCATGCAGGAGGCGGCCAATTGATGTTCTCTCTCATTGATGTTTCTATTTCTCTCCCTCTCCCTTCCTCTGTCTCTGAAATCGGTAAAGGAAAAAATGAAACCCCAATACCCGTTCGGCCATCCCCGGCCCTATCCCTTGATGAAGTGATGAATTTGTTCATTTCCTTGAGCTTCCATGCATAATATGCAGGGAAGGGAAACATACATTTAAAGATGAGTAAGAAAAATGAGAATTAAGATGTATCCAGTTTCGCCCTGGCCGGTATGGCTCAGCGGTTACAGCGTCGGCCCGTGGACCAGAGAGTCCCAGGTTCGGTTCCAGCTAAGGGCACATACCTCGGTTGCAGTTTGTTCCCGGCCCCGGCTGGGGTTGTGCGGGTGGCAACCAGTCGATGTGTCTCTCTCACATCGATGTTTCTCTCTCTCCCTCCTGCTCTGTCTGAAGATTAATGTAAAAATGTCCTCGGGTGAGGATAAAAAACAAACAAACAAACAAAAAAAACGTATCCGGTTTCTGTTATGTACCAAGCACAGTGCTGAGCACTCACACGTGATTACATTCCCATCTCGGGGGTGATGTCAGGGCAGGAGCTTCTAAAGCACAGGCACTAACCAGCACGATGGGACGTCGGCCCTAACACTGGAGTAGTCTCCTAAAGCCACCATAGTCCTGGCCAGTGGGGACTTCAGGGGGTCCTCGGGGAGGGGTCCGGGCTGCCAGCAGGAGGGCACTGGGGCAGAGCTCAGGGCTTTGGGCTATGTACCAACAGGCTCGGAAGGACTTCACTGTTTAACAAAGGGCACTGCCGTCTGAATGGGAAGCCGGCTTAGGCTCTGGACACCCAAGCGGCCGTCGCGTGGTAATGGAACTTTCTCCCTCCGCTCTCCAGACCGCCTCCCTGTTACTTGCAGGTCCGAGCTGAAAAGCAGCAGACGGAGCTGCCATGAAGCCTTTCACATTCATAGGCGCATTCTACATGTGAAATGTGCAGGTGGAATTAGCCCCGGGCAAGGTGATGTCAAAGGGCTTTGGGATGGCTTTTGCATGGACTGCCCAGCCTCTGAATGCTCGCCACTCCCGAGCAAATGCATGGCTGTGCCCGGGTCACCCCACGAAGGACAGAGCTTCACGGTTCTCTCTCAAGGGCCACCTGAGGCAGCAAAATACAAATGTGGTCTGAGCTGCTGCTGTTAGCTCTTCTGCAATCTGCCACAGAATGGTCCTCGCCTGTCCAGACAAGGACCGGCAGGTGCTCAGGGTCCGTAACGCTGCAAGAACAGCTACCAGCAGCCACGCCCCCCTGGTCAGGGTGCCCAGGATCCCACCTGGAGCTTTCTACTTCCATCTACGTCTGTTCCTCTCCTGCCCTTATGGTGGCTGGGACACAGGATTCAATGAAGTGCTTTGTCTTCTTTCAAATTGTACTTTATTTTAAAGCCTACTCAGAGGACCATCTGAAAAAACATTTTTGCTCAGACAAAAACAGGTGAGATGAAGGCGTGGATTCGCTTGCAGCCTGAAGGGCACAGTTCCACCCAAACCTGCTCCCCGCCCCTCCACCGGCTGCCTTGCGGGAGGATCGGGTCTCGTTCCTCACGCATCCACCGCTCGCTCTCTTTGGATTTCTCCTTTGTGCTTCTCAACGCTAGAGGTGAGATTTCAGAAAAGAAGGGCCCGCTTTGTTATTGTTTGAACAGAGTTCTGCTTGAAAGGAAACACAGGGGAGAGAGTGCCCCACTGGGACGAGGAGGCCAAGAGCACCTTCCCCTACCTCTCGGGAGTTTGTCTTGTGTACCCTCTGGGTCCAGCACCATTCTGTCCCCTGTGTCGTCTCCATCATACAGGAGTCAGGTACCTACCGCCTCAGCTCCAAGAGAGGCTTTGCAGGGAGCTCAGATATACAGCAGCTGAAATCGCAAGGCTGTGTATGTTCTCTTTAAGGAGCACAGGACCTTGGATGGCCCCACCTCCGAATGAAATGGGCCAACCCCATGATGCCATGCGGCCATGACAGGTATCTGGAACAAAGGTTCTGGGAGGCTGCAGTTTGCTGCCAGGGATCTGGGCTCTTTCCTCAGCTCTGCCACATCCTTGCTGCGTGACACAGAGACCCAGGACCCTTGGAGCCTCAGCTCTGGTTTCCTAACCCCCACCCCGGCTTTCCTCCCAGGAGGATAACTACAGTGTTAAGGGCAGGTTCTGCCTTCCTCCCCTTGCTGTGGGGTCTATCACAGTGCCTGCCACAGGGCAATGACTCTGCAGACGGGTGCTATGAGTAACAGTAACGGAAGTGTCTACTGATGACAGCACACCGAACACTGTACGTGTGGCGTCCTCACCGCCCTGAAAGGCAGACTACAGTATCATGCCCCTTAAGGGAGAGACGCGAGCAGTCTGTCCATGTCGCAGAGCTGGTCAAGCCGAATGGTAGACTTCATTTCCGCATCCCTCTCCCTCCTGAGCACAGACTCTTTATGGCTATCTGTATGGCCTTCCAGTCTGGGGAAGGGAGAGAGGGAGGGAGGGTGGGGGAGGAAGATAAGGAGGCCAAACAAGATCACGGTCAGTGACCTGCCTCCGTGACCCGCTTCCCCACTTTGAAGACTTCTCCAGCTGGAGCTTGGTGGAGGTGTGTGTGCTGGGGGAGGGGGAGGGGAGGTCAGAAAAAGATGCATCTGAGAGCAAATAACTTAGGAGCAGAGAGAAGAAGGTCGCGTTCAGAGCTCCAGGGCTGGGCTAAGCAGGGAGGGTTCCTCTAGCCCACAGAGAGGAGTGGGTCAGTGTCAGACCTGGGATCTCCAGGCCAGACCTCAAACCCATGATCACCAGCATCTCAAAGACAGTATGGAGAAAAAGCAGGATGGTACCTCTGGAGCATTTACCTAAGAAAAATAGCCAAATTCCATCTACAAACAAGATGGTGTCATAGACACTTAATACAGACAAATGCAAACACGTCTTGGGTGTGTGTCCAAATCATTAGTTGTCCACCAACAGACTAAGTGAATGTGTCTTTGAAATAGCACATATCACTATGCAGCTGTAAGAAAGAAAGATCTCTTATCCTTTGAGACGACATGAAGGGACCTCGAGAGTATTATCCTAAGCGAAACAAGCCAAGCAGAGAAAGACAAATACCACATGATCTCACTTATTTCTGGAATATAATGAACATAACAGTCTGAGGAACAGGGTAGACCCAGAGATGTGGAAGTAGGGTACAGACTGACACCCCTCAGAAGAGGGGGTGGGGGGGAGGGAAGAGATAAACCACAGAACTTAACTGCATATATGCATAACTGATGGACATGGACAACAAAGCTGGGGACGGGGTGGGGGGATGGGGAGGAGGGTGTCAATGGCGAAAAAAAGGAGAAACATCTGTAACAAAAATAAATTAATAAAAAATAAATAAATAAAAAACAAACAAAAACAAAGAAATAGCACATATGAAAAAGAGTGAGAGGTGTTCATCATCAAACATTCCAGTATGAGCCAGGAGTAGCTGCAAAATGTAAATGTGATCTCGGGCTGGGTCAACAGAAGCATAGGAGCTACAAGAGGGAGGTGAGAGTCCCACTTGGCTGGCACGGGAGCACCCCCACCTTGCGGAAGAGTGGTGTTGTTTCTGCTGTTACATGCCAGGAAATACAAAATCAGAATCTCCATCTAGAGGACAGGGACCCAAATGATAAATATCTGAAAAATACATCACGTGAGATGAGCTGAAGAAACTGGGATTGTGTCTTTAGATTGATTTCCAGAAGTTACAGGGTGCCTTATTATTTTTTTTCTGTTGTCAAATTTCCCAAGAGATGTCTTAGAGAAAGGAGATCAGATTTACTTTCTCTGTGAATGTGGAGGGCCAGGGACACACATTTCAACCCAATATAAGAAAAAACTTTCTAACTGTAGAGTCTGGAAATGAGATGAGCTCTCTCCCGAGTAGTGAGAAGGCCATCAAGGGAAGTAATCAAGAGACACCTGAGAGATGTGGGACCACATAACTTCTGATGCTCCTCAAAATTCCAATTCCAATAACACTGACACCCTTTTCAGAGAAGACAAACTCCGACAACCCAACAGAGGCTGGCCACCAATCCTAAACGGCCTAGCCCAGAAGACAGTACCAAGGTCCCCAACCGCCCAGCTCCTAAGCCTCTTCCCAGATCCCTGAAATGCCCTGCGGAAGGACTCACCTTTCTTCTCGAAGTCCCCTTTCTCTTCCCCTGGCCGGCCCAGGCTGTCCAGGGTGTGGGTCACCTGGCTGCCGAACTCATCCTCACGGGAGACGTGATTGGCCCGCCGCGGGGGGTCCTCGTCCTCTTCGTAGTCGTAGTCGTCCAGGATGGGGGTCTCCCGAATGGGCACGCCGATGACGGAACTGTGGGCCTGCAGCCGGGACGAGCGGAAGCTTTCCCGGGCCTGGGGCCCCAGCAGCACCGACGGGATGTAGTGGATCTCGTGGGTGGCTTCCGTGCTCGCGCTCTTCTGGGGGATGCGGCGACGCTTCTGCCAGCGCCTCTGGGCGTACAGCGCCACGGTGAACACCAGCAGCAGCAGCAGCAGAGCGATGAGGCCGCCCTGCAGCAGGAGGGAAGAAGGACAGCCGATGGGCCGCTGTTCTCTGGGCAAGAGTGCCGGGGAGGGGGGGGGGTTCCCGTCCACCACACTCAGCCCAGACCCCCGGCTTTGGCTCATAAAGCCTCGGGAACCACCCGCCATGGCTTTGAAGCCAGAGAGAGGCTGTTTCCCAACCTGGCTTTCTCACCAACAAACTGTGTGACCTTGGGCAAGCGACTGGGCTTCTCTGAGCCTTGCTTGCAGGTGTAGAAGGATGAGTAAGAATCCCTGCCCTTCCTCTTCATAACGTTGCCCTGAGGAGCACACGAGATGGACGGTGGTCAGGCCAGAGCAATGCGGCCTGCTAAACGCTGGGAACGGCCAGGGCTGTGGCCTCACACAAATGAGGTCCTGAGCCCGGGTGCTGCCTCCCGCCAGCTGCATGGCCCCAGGACATTGGCTTACACTCTCTCAGCCTTGCTTTCTCTTTTCTAGACTGAGTTCACTAAGGGCTCAAGAGACCGCCTTTCTCCCATCCTGCTGCAAATGTAAGAGCATTATAAGTTAAATATAACTTCTGCATCATTTCTGTTTCCGTCATTATCAGAAATACTACCTTTGAATGTTTGATTCCCAACAAGGGGCCTGGGACAAAGTAGATGCTTCATAAATATTTGTTGAATGAATGAAAAAAAGAAATGTACCTTTCTAGGGGGTCCTTTAAGCAGAAGTTTAAGACAAACTAATGTTTATTTTTCTTTAATACAACCAAAGGGTAAATAATGGATTGAGTCTGCATACCATACATTAAATTGGAATATGCTGCTTATATTATAACATGTCTTAGGTGATTCATGAGATTTATGAAATACCCTGCTCTGTGCACTCCCTTGAAGGGCAGGGGCAGCTGCAAAACACGTCTGCACTTCCCACCGCACCTGTCCAGGACCTGAGGGGGAAGCCGTGCATCCTCCAGGCCTCCCCTCATTCCCCAGCACCACCTCCCACGAAGGGGGTAGGCCCTCTCAGTTACCCGCTTTTCTCTGTTCTGCATCGTGCTTGATGTCTGGGAGACGGGAGGCCACTTTGTTGGGTCCCTGCTATGTGATCCCTTCAGCTGGGAGGGACCACCCTCTGCGGTGTGCCAGAGGCAGATGAAGAAATCCAGACTCCGACACTCTGCTGGTGAGTGGCGGAGTGAGAGCTGAGTCTCAGGCTCCTTTTTGTGCGTGTTTGTTTTGCTTGGTTTTGCCTTTTTAGCTCTAAAGCCTGTGCTCTTTCAACCATATCCGTGTGGCTGGTTGCTCTTCCTCGACTGTGATCTCATTGACGGCAAGGACAATCTCTGGTAACTGTCTGTACAACAGCTAACAGAGGACAGACGCTAACCCTGAAGACCTCATATTGGGGTGGGGGAAAGGTGACCGCTGTTAAGAACTCCTGGGTAGGCTCAGCTCTCCTGCTGACGGCTCTGGAAAACGATGTTATTTTAGCAAGGCCCTCCGCTCCCTACGCTGGAATTCACCACCTCCACAGGGTGGGGGGTGGGTGGGTAAGTGGGCAAACAGGTGGCCGAGAGGCAGGTAGGCGAACAGCCCGCTTTGACTTTGCCGTGAGCTACTGCAGGGTCCCCAGAAAGGTTTCTCTGGATGCCAGGACTTAAAAACAGACACACAAACCAACCAGAGCTACACATATGTGTTTTTATACATGTGTGTGTATATGTGCATAACCTGTCAAAAAGTGTAAATCTGTGTATAGTTTATCAGCTTTGGAGTCCTAAAAACCAAATCCTTTTTCCCTCCACAGAACATACTATTCCTGTGTCCAGAAATCATGTGTGACATGGTATTAGTTGTCGGGATTTTTACATCAAAGATAAGAAAGGAAGGAGACAGATAAGAAAGGGGGGGGAGTGAGAAAAAAGGAGAGTGAAGAGAGAAAGGAGGCAGGAAGAACACTATCCTTTGGCAAAAGCAACAGCAGGCCTTTACTATTAATTAATGTTATTCTATTTTACCTTCAAGATGTAAAGACAATCATATGTGATAGGGTTTACGGTTTCTATTGTATAAATAAGGTGTGCAAAAGGTGGTTCAGAGAGGTTAAGTAACTTGCTTGAAGCCACACAGGATTAGATCCTAGTTCCAACTGGTGCCAAAGGCCAGGATGTGGGAATGCAAGGATTAGAACCCAGCTCCTTACTGCACAGCCATTGGCTCTTTCACAGCACAGTGGTTCACAGACACCAAAGGGGAGGGGAGGGGAAAATGGGAAAGATGGTCAAGGTGCATGGACAGAGAGGGAATTCTGAGAAGAGAAAAGAAAAGGATTCATTTTAAATCCCAGATTCAATGGGCACATCTTGAGGCTGCCTATTCACAGAAGCTTTTAATGTCGGTTCACTGTTGCCCTTGGGGAAATTTCCGGACTGAGTCTGCACTCTATCTTCTCACCCTCGAGGGTTTCACTTGTTCTCAGGGTCAGGCCCTGCCTGGTCCAGAGCCCTTCACCCCTAGCCCCTCTGCATACCCGACTGTGGGTGTTTGACCTGGGCTCGGATCCCAGAACACAGTGACCTGGGAAAGAAGAGGCCCAATCAAACAGTCCACCTGCAACTATGGCCCCTCCCTGACCCACTGCGTCCCCCAAACCCTCCCTTGTCACCCCTGCAGTCCTGGATCAGCCTCGTCTCTATTCACTGTGTGATCTCCAATGTCCCCGCTTCCCCTACGGCCCCCCAGTTTACGCATCTGTGACGTGAACTCGACAACACCTGAAATAGTACAGCACACAACTAGGGGTACAGGCTGGGGGTCAGAAAGACTTCTTCAGACTCTCATGCTGCCACATACAAATGGGACAGTGGACTGAATCTCTTTGACTCACAATATTCTCATCCATCAAACTGAGTCAAAACGTCCTCGCAGGGGGAGTTTAGGAGTGAGCCCCTGGACGGGGAGTGCCTGGCAGATGGTAAACAGGTCACTGACGCTCCTCCATGCCACCCACGGGGGCTGGGGTGCAAGTCCAGTCTGAGCACTGCTGTGATGGCCCTGGCCGACGAAGGGTGCCGTGAAAATGCCACAGAGCTCGAGAGAAGCATTTGGCCAGCTCTGTCCTTTGGGGCATCCTGTCCCATGGAAGCAGGTGAGTCACTCAGGAGCACAGAGGAACTCACCTGCATCCCCCTGGACTGGTCCAGGCCACTGTGCCGTTCCATTTCTGCAGAGCTGTGCCCTGCCTTGGTGTGGCTTCCCCCACCAGGGCCAAGCAAACAGGAGAGCAGGAGATTTCGCTGGCGAGGTGAGCAGGACCAGTGTCCAGCCACCGAGCCTGCACGCCAGAGGCACGCCCAGGCCCTGGTGGAGGAGAACGCACCGCAGGGCCAGCAGGGAGGGCGGGGGGAGAGGCTGCAGGGAGAGGCTGGGAATTCTCAGAAAGCAAGTTCAGAAGAGGACAAGGCTCCAGGGGTGGCAAGCTGAGGCCCTGCTGGCCTCGGAGACGACCCGATGCCAAATTCGATTTGGACCGTGTTGGAGAAGTGGCAGCAAGTTCCAGAAATAAAATGCCAGTCTGAGTTAGGGGTCGGCTTCTGCAAGATTGCCAGCCGCACAGGACTCGGGGTGATGAGTGTTACCGCATCAGTCTGAGGCTTTCACTACACTGCGGGCAGAAAGTGAGAAAGAGACGGGAGAAATGTGTGTCCCCGTCCCTTCTGGAATCTTCCCTACTAGAAGTCTCTCTGGAGCAGGACCAGCCCACTCCTCTTGATCCGTTACTGACCGTGAGTCTCAGATCCCCCAGAGGAGGCAGACAAGGGGACGGGCAGGTGATATCAGGGGCAGAGCGGTGTATGGGGAGACCAGGCGTCGGGGGTACTGCTATGGCATTTTCCCTCCGTGGGCTGTAACAGGCTCACCTATAAAATGTGCTGATGGTTCCCCGTGTGACAGGTTATGCTAAGGATTAAACAGAACAAGAAAAGGTCTGGCACCACAAAGGTCAACAAATACCAGCCTCATGACGTCAACTTCTCCATTCCTCTATCTCAAACCAAATCGCCATGCTCGTGCGCGCATACACACACACACACACACACACACACACACACACACACACTTGCTAAAACCCTTTCCCGGCTCCCTACAGCCCTCAGAATAATGTCCACATCCCTAGCCTGGCACCCAAGGCACTTCACGACTGCCTCCTTCTCCTGCCCCAGCTCCACACAAGTCCCCCCATATCCTATCCCAGAGCCACACTGAGTGACAAGCATCTGCCAAGGTGTGATGCCAGAGCCCTTCTCCACTGGCTGCCTCCTCAGCCCAGAGCGTCTCTCACTCCCTGTGGTGGCTGGAATAATGACCCCCGAAACTCATAGCCACCCAGAACCTCAGGATGTGATCTTATTTGGAAATAGGGTCTTTGCAGTTGTCGCTGGTAAAAATGAAGTCATACTGGATGGGGTGGGCCCCACATCCAGTGACTGGGGTCCTTGTAAGAAGAGGAAAGGACACACACACGCACGCACACACACACAGAAGGCCATGTGAAGATGGAAATGGGGATGGGAGTGATCCATCTACGAGCCAAGGGACACCAAGGGCTGCAGGCAGTCAGCGGAGGCTATTGGGAGACATGGGCAGATTTTCCCTTGGCGCTTCCAGAATGAATGAACCCGCTGACATCTTGATTTCTGGCCTCCTGATCCATGGGAGAACAAAGTTCTGGTGTTTTAAGCTCCCCGCTTTGTGGGAATCTGCCACGGCAGCCCTGGAAACTAACACACAGAACTCCCCTTCCCTGGCTCATCTCCACTGACCCAGCCCGCTCAGCTGGGAGAGCCCTTCCTGGGATGTCTCCACCTCTTCGAGTCAGGGTGGGGCTGTGCTCTCCTCTCAAGCTCCCACAGTTGTCAGTCACTGGGCTGCACACCCTCCATCCAATCATCTGGTTGACCCTCTTCCCACGTGCCCTACCAATCACCCAGCTCAAATGCAGAGCGTGGCCCGGGTAAGGTGCTTGATCGACACCCAGAAGCCTGAACTCCTGAGCAGACTTGCCAGAGACACGTAAATCTTAGGGTCCCTGCACCAGCTCTGACCGGAGCATCCCCAGGGCACCTGCTCAGACCCTGCGCGGCCCCTCTTTGCTGCTCGGCCTTTGTCCCGGCCCGAGAGCCTCCAGCTGGTCTGCTTACAGACAGTAGCAAACACTGAAAACCACAGAGAGGTGAACAATAGAGAACACCCCAAAACCACCCCACCGAGAGAGCCTTCTGAAAAGTCAGAACTGCATTCAGCCTGGACTCATTTTAATCTATTTTGCATGTTAAAAAAAAAAAAATCCAGGCCTGGGAGAAGGAGCCAGAGAAAGGAAAGAAAGGGACGGTGTGAGAAATGCTTTATTTGACAACGTGTCATTTGGAAACTGATTATTTCTGTCTCTGGCCTTTTTAATATTCCCTCACGACGGCCGGGCTGCGAGGGGATTTGGTATTCTAAGGCTCGATTTATAATACTCTGTTCAGCAGTGATAAGAACACGGGCCTTTAATCCTCAGAGCTGTGAACACGCATATTCTCCCAAGTAATGTCCTTCTCTTCCCGCCACTGTGTCTGGTCTGCCAGCCAGCCCCGGGATAACTGAGGACTATTGATCCTCTGGGTGTCCCTTGGCCATTTGCAGAGGGACAGCGCTCCCAGGGAATGGAGCTGGGCCCCAAGCTCTCTGGGAACTCTCCCTTCAGGCCTTAGTCTGTGTTGACACGGGAGGGAATAGTAAGAGAATACTCTAAGCCATTGGTGTGCAGATAAGGAAACTGAGGTACAGAGAGAAGTGACTTGAACAAGTTTATAGAACATCCTAAAATAGTATGGGAGGTAGAATACGGAGCCAAAACCTCCCCACCCCTCCACCACCACAAGCCGCTGAGAAATCTACCACCTTCTCTTTCTCTCCATCCCATGGCCGGTCTGAGTCTGGTCACCACTGCCTCTCACTGTGACAATTTTAAGACTGTTATTAACCACTGTTCTCAATTGACTCCCCTACCAGAGCTGAGGCTCAGCTGGGAATTGCCCCTTCCCATTGACTAAGCTGCCAGTCCTGCAGTTTCTTTCTTTTTTTAAAAAAAAAATATTTTTTTCTTTATCGATTTTTCAAGAGAGAAGAAGGGAAAGGGAGAGAGAGATAAAGACATCGATGAGAGAGAACATCAACTGGCCGCCTCCTGCATGTCCCCCACTGGAGATCGGGCCCACAACCTGGGCATGTGCCCTGCCTGGGAATCGAACTGGTGACCTCTTGGTGCACGGGTCGACGCTCAACCACTGGGCCACACCGGCCGGGCACCAGTCCTGCAGTTTCACAGTTCTTGTCAACCAGGCTTCACTGTGTGGATAACTAGTCTTAAAACTCATGCTTTGGAGACCCCCTTCTCCAAGCGTGTGCTTCACCCATCCATGCTGCCAACCGTACCGAGTGCCTACTACACCGCAGGCACAAGGCTGAATGTCTGCTGCCTGCGACGCTGCCCTCCTCGTTAGTCCTCACTCCACATCCGCATGTCCAAACACCCCTCGCTCCACAGCGAACTTCAGTCAAGGCTCCAGGCAAACTCTTCTGGGATCTCCCCTCTCCAGGCTCGGCCAGAGGAACCTCTACCCTCTGAACTCCCACAGTGACTCATCTCGACCCTCACTTAAGGAATCTTAGCATTTTCTACTTTGTAGTAGAGTCACAGATGCTCACGGCCTAGCTCCCTTACTGGTTAGATTGCACCCACTGCACAGAGGACAAAGTGGAGGCTCAGAAGATAAGCTTTCTTGAGAGAATGCAACGAGGTGGCAAATAAATGGGGAGCGGCCTTGCAGTTTCCAGGCAACACGAGGCTTCCTCTCTCAGGGAATGCAAACGTACACTGGACCCTGAGGGAGCTGCAGGAAAATATGATGGCAACACGGGTCAGAGCTGCATCGCAAAAGGCATGCCCGAGCTCCAGGCATTAAGGGGTTCAGAGATTTTCTTTTAAGCATAGGGTGTCCAGATCACACTGGAGGTGTGGTGGAGAGGCTGGGGACAGGGAGCCGGATGAGGTAGCGGTCAATAGTGTAGGACAGCAGTTCTTATCTGGGGGCAATTTTGCCCCCCCCCCAGGAGACCTTTGGTAATAAAGACATTTTTGGTTGTCACTCTAAGGGGAGGGCATTTAGTGGGTGGAGACCCAGGAATCTATAAGCATCCTCCATGCACAGGATAGACACACACTGCAGAGAACGATCTGGCCCCAAGTGTCCCTAGTACAGAGAGGGATGGTGACACTTGAAATGGGGGCAGGTGAAGTGGGGTGTAAGCTAGCGGAGTAGATATAAAATATGCACCCCCAGGATGAGAAGACTTGGTGTTTGACTGGCGGGCAAGGGGGAGCAAGAAGGGGCCAACAGTGATGCTGAGGTGTGGATTCTGTCAGTGGGCTAGAAAGGAGTCTACAGCTTTATTAATTGTTTTCCTGAGTGAGCTCCCAGAATGCTATGAAAGCCCCTAGTACATCATAAATGAAGAGACAGGTTTACATGCATGAACATAAATGTAGGGCAGGAGATAAAGATCTGCACATATGTAATATATGCATGCACACAGTCATGTGTATAAAAATATACTCACACCTATCTTTATGTCTGTGGTTAGCTATATATATCTATCATCATCTGTCTGCCTCTAGACAGACACAGGGTGACCTATTTAAGTAGGTCCCATTATAGAACATGAAACATTTTTCTTTTAAAGTAATCGTCTACTTATAATACATCTATTAGAGACACTATTTTATTTCCCAAGATAATGCCAAGGAAATAAAGTGAGAACTCATTGGTTCTTTGGAACATATTCATTCCCCACCCAGATCAAGGTTCCTTAATCATCTGTAGGTCAGGTCCAAATGGGGGCCAAATCCTAGGAGATCATTCTGGATCCCAGACTGATGTCTCAAGGGGAAAGCTACTGAACACTGAGATGGCAGAGGTGGCCCATGAGTCAGGCAGACACGGGATTTGAGTCACGCTGTACCGCGTTTCTGTTGTGTGTCTTTGGGGACCTCTTGAGTTTCCTTAACTTTTGCATCTGAAAATTGGGTTCCTAACACCAAATTGAGAGAATTTAGGATGGATTAAAGGAGACTGCATTTTAGAACACATTTAGCATAGTGGCTTACAACTCATGGAATCCAGGAGGCATTCGCATCCTCATGGATATAAGACCTTGTTTCCCAAAAAATTATAGACAGAGTAATGGTAAGGCCACCAAATCCCCTCCACTGTAGTGTAAGATATTCTGTGTACAGCTTCCCAGCTTCATTGTCAGGTTCACTCCTGCTGTTCTCCAGCCTGACCACGCCCCTTCTCCTCCTGGGGGTGAGTAGGTGAGATTGGATGGTTTTTACAGTCACTCCAGCTCCAATTTCTAGTGAAAGCGCTTCGGAGCAGATGAAATATAGATGCACATTCTTAGGACACCCCGCCTAGGATTCCAGCTGTGTACGCACGTACTTACAGCAGTTAAATGTCCTGTGTCCCTCACACCATCTCCTGTATCCTCTGTGCTTCTGCCCCGGCTGCTCACTCTGCCTGAAATGCCCTCCCCTCACTGTTGCTCTGGTCCTGTAAACCTCAGCTCCTGGGTCATGAGTTCTCAGCAAACCTTCTTAAATCTGCTCTCCCCAGCTGGGTTAAGAAACCACCTGTCAGGCCTCCCAGTGATTCATGCTTCTGACTGCCAACTACACTCCCATCGCCCCGAGCGCCCCTGGAGGGCACCCCCGACCAGCTCTGCGTAGCTGAGAGGCAGCCCAGTGTCGGACACGGACGGCCCTCCTCATGCACGTACTGCATGTCTACACTGAGAGGCCGTGCAGGGAAAGGCGGCCTTTTCCTTATTTCTGAACACATCTGAATGGTACAGGGTGTATAGTAGACCCTCAACTGCTTGCTGAAGGAATGAATGAATCAATGACTCTGAAGGCAGGTGGCTGAAACATGCCTACGTCTGTTTGGCAGTTCTCCGTCTGTGAGAGAGCTGGAGATCACTGACGTGCCCCGCTGAGCACCAATCAGCGTCCCACTCCAGAGCCTCGGGTGCCCCTCCAGTCCGTTCTGAAATCCCACTCTGAAGGACGCATGGATGAATGGAGAGGGTAGGAGGAAGCACCTCTGATCGGACTGATTTTCTTCCTCTGCTTTGAGTCACGAAGATAAACAGACGAACCCAGGTGATCAAGGCAATGAACAGCCTTGCACTCATTCGTTTGATCAATTCGTTTGCCAGGTTAAGGGCATGCCTGGAAGCAGACCGACGAGATCTCAAGTTCTTCCCTGCCACCCGGAGGTGTGAAAATTCTCCCTAGGAGGCTCAATTTGCACAGGTCTACCGTGGGAATAATACCATTCACCAAAAAGGGCTGCTACGAGGATTAGATAAGATGACGCATGTAAAATATAATGCCGTTCTTGACCTATAGAAAGTATTCAATACAAGGTAGTAACTGGCTTAATTGTTATGCCTTGACCCTGTGCCAAACCTTCTGTCTGAATTTAGGAACAGAAAGAAAAGGCTTGGGAAAACTCAGTTCAGGGAAATAGATAAGTAAGCAGGTAATAATTGGAATGTACAGTTCGATAAGTTCTATGTTGGAGGGAAACACAGGAAGAAGGAGAGTTTCTTATAGTTTTTAAGTGCAAAACACAGAGGAGGAGGGAATAAAAAGAACTTCCTTACAATTTCAATTATAGTCAAGTTCAAAGGTGGGGGAGTGGGCTGGCCCATCCAATCAAGTATACTGATACCCAAAATCTGACAGAAAGACTAGATAACCAAGTAAATAGCATAATGGTTG
Source organism: Tadarida brasiliensis (assembly GCA_030848825.1). Classification (NCBI taxonomy): domain Eukaryota; kingdom Metazoa; phylum Chordata; class Mammalia; order Chiroptera; family Molossidae; genus Tadarida; species Tadarida brasiliensis. Next base: position 16,041,780 of record CM061269.1, on the reverse strand, counting down.
GCGATGAGGGCTCTGGTGTTGGCAGCCCTGGGTTCAGGGCCGATGCTGGCAGTCACCCCTTGGGTGGGTCACTGCATTGTACATAGTCCAGCTTTTTCAGCTGAAAGTTGAAGGGAGCAGTCTCCAGAGAATGAGGCTGTTGTGAAAATTAAGTCAGTGCGTGCACAGAGATTCAAGGCAGTGTCTAGAACACAGTCAGCGGGCGATAAAGGGTGGTGTTAAGAATCCTGGCAGAGCCCGGCTGGTGTGGACCAGTGGCTGATCGTCGACCCATGCACCAAGAGGTCGCTGGTTCGATTCCTGGTCAGGGCACATGCCCAGGTTGTGGGCCTGATCCCCAGTGGGAGGCATGCAGGAGGTGGCCAATTGATGTTCTCTCTCATCGATGTTTCTATCTCTCTCTCCTCCCTTCCTCTCTCTCTAAAATCTATAAAGAAAAATTATTTAAAAAAAAAAGAATCCTGGTAGAGCCCTGGCCTCACAGCCCCGAAAGGGCAAGGACTGGGGTTGAATAATCACTGAGTCCTGTCCCAGTGTTAAAAGACTGGAAGATACTTAGTTTAAAATATATGAAACATTGCCCTTAGTTGTGCCCTGGGGCCACAGAAGGAAAACTGGTTATAAGAATTAATTAAGAGGCAAATAGGACAACTTTCTGGTTACTTCTCCCTGCTTTGAGGGCGCAGTGGGGAGGGTGGTCTGAACTTGAAACTTGTTGAGTTATTTAGTATTTACTTGTAAATATTCGGGAGATAGCGAACCAGAAAGCAGAAAGGTGAGGTGATGTCAGTCCCAAGTCTCCATGCCCAACGTCACAGAAACGACAATGACAGCTCTGTCTCTTCTCTGTCCCTGCTCCCATGTCTGGATGAAAATAATGAACCTTCAGCGAATGCAGGCATCTGTGACCCGGCTGGAAGAACACTGAACTTGCGTTCAGATCCCGGCCGCCCCTGAGCCACTTCCCTTTCCAAGCCTCAGCTGCCCCACCTCCAAAAACTCATGACATAGGCGTCTCTTCTCCAAAAACCCCGTGAGAACCGTGTTGGTGAAAGAACTTGGTATGTGACGCAGTGACGGACACCCTGACCGCTTAGTACAAGGGAGGAAGAAACCAAACACCAGGGGTCACTGGGGCAGAGTGGCTGAAGTCACAGAAAGCAAAGCTGCGCACCCAAGATTCCCAATGCCTCCCTCGTCTGTCCGTCACGCTTCTTCACAACAGGGGTCTCTGAAAGGCCCTGTTTTGCTGCCATTTCCCAGCAAGGAAAACAACAAAACAAAAAAACACTCAAAACCCGGTGATGGAGCTGCCAATTTTCTTGAAGGCATGCCGTGAGGGCCTGGGGTCTCCCCTACTGGGCCTGATTGGGAAAACCCAGGACAGTTAGTTACTAGGGGCACAGCAAAGGGGAAAGCGAGAGGACGGGACTGACGCTCTGCCCAAAGACAGGGATACAAGCAGGAGCTGCTCAGGGTCCCTGCTGCACTGTCCGCTGAGTGGTAGGGTTGACCCTTCCTCTTCACCTTCCCGATCCACTGTCTGAGTTTTAAAAACATAGAATTCAGCATTTCCCGAGTACCCCAAGTTAGGAAAGAACTGCCCAGCCACCTACCGCCTTACCCTTAGTGACCCTTCTTCCCTGGAGACGCCCTCCCCCGCCCCCCAGCCAACACTGCAGACAGCCCCGGAGCACAGGCTGTAGGAAGAAGGTGCTGGGCGATGCCTTCTGTCCTTGTTCAGGGAACACCCCAACTGCAACCTCCCCTGCCCCCACCATGAGTGCCAAACACCTCAAAATCTGTTCCCAGAGACCTTGCTGCCACAAGCGGGGCTCCCCAAGAAGGCTCTCCAAATCCTGCTTCCCCTTCCCGCTAAGAGTCTGCATCTCCATCCTTCCAAGGCCCACCCTCAGATGCACCCCAGCTGGCTTCCAAGACATCACAGCCTACAGGGGTCAGTGACAGCCCCCCCAAACCAGCCATGCAAGACGACATATCATCTGGGGGCCGCTAGAGCCCTAGGCTGGAAGGGTCAGGTCTGGGAGAGGCCAGGAACGGTCTGGAGTTCAGAATCGGACACCGGGGAACTGAGGCCCATGTCATACAGCCACCTCCCCTCCGTATCGGTGAGGGGACGGACCTCACACAAGAACCACGAGCCTGGGTCCTGCCCCTGCAGAGTCCTGGGACCAACCAGAACGTCCTGGAAAAGCAGGTGGCGGTGGGGTAGAGACGGCCCTAGAGGAAGTCCTGGTTTCTGAACGTCACCTTGATCCTGGGCTTCCAAGGAAGCCGGGCATGTTTGTTTCCTAGGAAGCCGGGCATGTTCGTTTCCTAGGCTTCCATAAACTAGGTGCCACAGACTAGGGGGCTTAAAATCACAGAAATGTATTCTCTTCTAGTTCAAGAGGCCAGAAGTCTGAAATCAAGGCGTCGGCAAGGCCCTGCTTCCTTCCAAAGGTTCTAGGGGGAGTCCCCTTCCAGGCCCCGCCCACTGCTGATGGCTCCTGGGACGGCCTGCCCTCCATCAGTACCAAGATGTGAGCACTACAATGAAAGTGTGAGGCACCGAGTCAGCCCACAGAGAGCCAGCCTTCAGTCCAGGGATGGAGGGAGGGAGCTGGACAGAAGTTGTGGATGGATGATAGATGGATGGAGGCCAGATGTGGAGATTCAACAGAGCGTGGTGAGCCCCGGCTCGTGGACCTGACTCCCCGCTTTCCCATGGATCCTGCCCAAGGGGCAACCTCTCTGCCTCAGTATCCTCTCCTGTGAAATGCATACAGTGTACCTTGTAGGCATGTTGTGAGAACAAGGTGAGTTAATACACCTCAAGCCCCAGGTATGTGTCTGGCACCTAGTCAGTGCTACATAAATGTGAACTATTATAATGAGGAAAGTTCGCCAAGAAATGCCAACAACACAGAGACTGTTGATATAGTCTTTTTTGCATCTGACTTTCATTCAAGGGCTAGTCTCAGATTCTAGAATGCACAGCAATGCCTGGAGCCACGGAGGGACCGAGACACCGTCTGCCTGGTACCTTCCACCCCCAGTCCCTGCTTGGCCAACTCTACCCCCATTACACTGATTCATCCTTGCAAGTTTGTACAGTAAGTTCTATTACTATTGCCTTTTCACAGATCAAGACCTTGAGCCGCTGAGAGATTAGGTAATTGGCTCAAGATTGTTGGGAGAAGGGCTGGCCAATGAAGCCAAATAATTCTGAAGGCCGAGTTCCGCCTCTGTGGCAGGCTGTGTCCCGGCCACTTTCCCTCTCTGTGGGCGCGTGCACCCATGGGGAATGGAGGGACTCCGGCAGGAGGGGCTGGTGCCAAGGGCCTCCTCCCTCCAACGCTTGGTGGGTACAGCTGTGTGCCCTGGGGAGCCTGGGGAGGGCTGCCCCTGGCCACGGCTGTGGAAAGGTGGCAGAATCAAGTCCCATCACCTCACAGAACTGCCAACACCTTCCCGCTCCATAGAGGGTGGGGACAGGGTGTTTTCATAAAGACACTCTCACCCTCCACCCCCACCCCATACAGTGCAGGAAGGAGGCAGACACTCATCCAGGAGGCTCTGGTCGGAGGCCCTCGGGTCCCCTGGTCCAGCCATGTGTGTCTGGCCACGGGGCAGGGCTGGGCTCCCTCTGCAGCGCTCACTGAGGGACAGCGAGATGCCAGGTGTAGGTGACAGAGACAGAGTTCAAACCTAGGTCTGTCTGACTCCAGGAGTAACGGTGGTCAAGTCCTTTCCCTCTCAGAGCCTCCATTTCCCCATCTACAAGAGGGGACAGTGCAGGGTCCTCCCAGTGCTGACCATCTCCAGGAGTCTGTGAACTGATAAGGCCACAGCCAGGAGCTCTGGCTCAGCTCCGGCCCCGCCTGAGGCTCAGTCTCTTCCAGGACTCCCTTCGGTGATGACAAACGTATTGCTTCTTGGCGGCATGGAAGCCTGGAAGGAATTCTGAATGAGCCTTTCTCTGACTAGCTGTGGGACTGAAGAGAGTGAATTGTGAATTCTCATCTCCGATTCTCAGTTTAATCACTAGGGATTAATCAACAGGGGTCTGGTGCCCACCTCTGAGAATTGCCCTGCAGATTAAATGAGCTCCTTTGAGTGGAGTTCTTGGCACGCAGCAGCAACGAAAAAACACTCCCTATTCTTCGCCAAGTTGCCAAGCTGCCACTCACCCAGGAAAAACAAACAAACAGAATGAGGCTCTATTCACATGCAGATATTAAACTTTCTCCAGTCTTCCCAGCCCTAAGATGTTCTCTAATCTTCAGGCAGTAAATTCCTTGTAGAACCAAAGATTCCCCACTTAAACAGTGTAAAAACCAAGAGAGACCCGGAGCATGCATCAGCCTCGCCCAAGGCTGCGCAGCAAAGCCGGAGCAGAATCCGGATTCTTGAATCTCCAGCTCCTCAGATGCCCACTTGGGTAACCCAGAGGCCCTGCCATCCCGGGCTGACAGCATCACCCAGAGGCAAAGGCAGCCCCCTGAGTCCCCACAACCAATGCATCCAGTGTTCCCTCAACTCCTGACCTGCCAGGCACTGGGTGGGGACTTGAGGCACTAAGATGGGTGAGAAGGGGCCCCTCCCCCTCAGGGGATTCCCAGAGGGGAGGGGCAGCAGGAGGAGGGAGTGAAACCTGTTCCCACATTTCCAGAATGTGATCCTTCCTTGTCCCTTCCTTTCCTCTCTCTCTGGAAAAGGCCAGCGGAGCAGACAGATGTTGCCAATATCTGGGCCACTGTTGTTGGGGCAGCAAGTGGCTCTGGGCTGCCTCTGGAGGAAAGAAGCTGATGGTGTCAGGAATAACGATAACACTTGCACAGTGTCGTCTCCTGTTTCAAGAGACATCCAGCCCACCTCACGCCCATCATGCACCCCCGGAGTGATGCAGAAGCAGCTACCCGCGACCAGGTAGAAGGCTTTCCATTTCTTAGAAGGCAAAACTGAGGCTCACAGAAGTCAAGCTTCCTCCCCCAAATCACAGAGCTAACAAGGGAGCCAGGGCCCAAACATGAAGTCACGACTCCCAGACCAGCGCTCATTCGATGTGCAGAACTCAGGCAGGGCTGCGAGCCGGAGTCAAAACGAATGCCGCCCTGTCTCTGTACTCGAAGAAAACACTGGAGCGTGTTTACTAAGTACCAGGCACCTCACTCGTCCTCCCACCATGACATAAAACAGTAGGTTCATCCTCCTTTAATGGATGCAAAGGTTGGGACTCAGAGTGGAGAAGGAACCAGCCTGTGGTCACACTAGTGATGGAGAGGGGCCCCTGGTGAAGGGGAAGGTCCAGCGACCTGGCGGAATGAACTGGGACGCCGGGGTCCTGGCCCTGCCATCTTCCCACACTGTTGATGCTCTTGGTAGGCGGCAGAGCTGGGATTTGAAGCCGTCCCTGTGTGCTGGTGTGTGTGATGGTGGAAGGAGACAGGGCAGGTTTCAGGAGGAGGAACTCAGCCCTGAAAAGTAGGATTCTGCCAGGACAAAGGAAGGTCACTAGAGGCTGAAGCAATACCCCCGGTGGCTTACGCATGGAGTGTCCCCAGCACAGGAGGTTGCTATGGCTAAAGCAGTGGGGGGGGGGAGCATGAGGCTGGGGTGCACCACAGAGCCTGAGAGCAGAGGTCAGGCAGGGAGAACAGTTTAGGGCGGCTGCTGTACGCCCTTGGATAAACCTTTTCACAGCCGTGTCCTTCGTCTGCCTCTTTCTCCAGCCACGTGGGCCAGTTCCTTCTCCAGGACAGGATCTTCGAAGGGTTTCTAGCGCTTACCCCATCCAATCCCCATTTTGCAAATGGGGGTGTAAAGCTCAGAAAAGGAAGGGTTTTGCCCAAACTCACTGGACACATCAAGGGCTGGACAATATCCAACCCAGGCTTTCTGCCTCCCAGGCGGACCCTCGTCAGCACCCCACGCCACGCTCTCCCCGCCCTGGTCTTCTGCACATTACGAGACTTCAGCTCACATCTGCTCTCTGCTGCCCGAGCCCCAGTCAGAATTCTCCTCCCGTCGGAGCCTCTCTGGGCTTCCCCTTTGTCCACATCAAAGAGCCAGTCGAGATGAGAGGGAGGAAAGGACCGCCGTCTCTGTGCCAGCTGCTCTTTCTGAGCCTGAGGCCATTCAAAGCCAGGGGACCCTCAGCTCTGACGGGAACTGAGCCCAACAAACCAAACTCCACGGAGGTGAGGGTGTCCTTTTGATGCTTTTCAGAGTTGACACCGTAGCTCCTGAGTCTGCGTGACTCATGAGTTCTTTCGAATGGACTCGTTTGGATACGATGTCAGCTAGAAGGAACTCTGACAACTGCAGTTCTACAAGCCAGGAGTATCTTCTAAAGGGTCCATCAGGTTTCCCTCGAGCTGGAGGTTATGTTGACACTTCTATCACTTCAAGCAGTGATACAAATGTGCAGAAGAGGCCTACACACACTGTCCTCAGAGGACATAAATAGGGAAGTGAGCAGAATACAATAGAAGGGACAATAAGGAGTGGTGGGGACTGTGGCAAACGAGGGCACACGTGGTCTGTGGTCTCTCTAAAGGGGTGCCTGCTGTGGAAATCCAGCTAATTCTTGCCATCGGGAATGTGGACCCATTGTAGATAGAGCATGTAATTTTCACGCGCACACACACACACACACACAATCTATATTTTCTTTTTTTTTCTAACATTTTTTTCCTTTATTGATTTTAGAGAGAGAGGAAGGGAGAGGGAGAGAAAGATAGACACATCGATGAGAGAGAACATTGACTGGCTGCCTCCTGCATGCCCCCCACTGGCGATCGGGCCTACAACCTGGGCATGTGCCCAGACCTGGACTCGAACTGGCAACCTCTTGGTGCATGGGTCGTCGGTCAACCACTGAGCCACACCGGCCAGACCACAATTTATATTTTCATCTGAAATCTGATTTTCAAATTTTGGGCAACGACGTTTTTTAAAAACTGGGTGGCCCAACTGTGGACACAATGAGCCTCATCGACGGCCTGGCTATGGTCTCGGGGTCCCAGCTTACAAACTCTGCTACAGGGTCCAGTTAGCTTGTTTTCATTTGGAGCTAACTCTGGCATCCACATGAATACAAATCCTCTTAGAGAGTGTTTCCTCTTGGCACGGCTCCCCGGGACTCAGCCGGCACCCTCCTGCGCCTTCCTGGGCATTGCTGGACTGAAACTTGGCAGGTGTCCACCTCAAGCCTGCACCCCCTGAATCCATCTGTACCGCACTCCTTGGACACTCGCTGGTGGGTGTAATTGAGTTTCTCTCTGCACCAAACGAGCTCGGAGTGTTTAGTACTTGATGGGCCTAATGGAGGCAAGTCTGGAGCAGTCTGGAAAAGGAAGCATAACACGGAAACGGAATGGAGATAGGGGGGCAGGAGGTATAAATGTTTTATCACCTCTTGTTAGAGCAGAGACGCATAAGGAATGTTATCATCTTACGCTCTGTGTAATGAACACTTCATGGGCCCCCGCCCAGCGACAGGCATAACCGATGGCTGGGAGTCACAGATGAAGCCCCAGCCACAGCCAGGAGCTGATTCTCAATAGGAGGCGAGTGGGCCTCGGGACGACGGCGGACGATGTTTGGCTGGGGAACCTGCTCTCCCAGGGACGTGCTAAGACTTCCCTAAGGGAGCCCCTCAAGGCTGCACATCCGCGGGGTCCCGGCTGGAGTGTGCACCCTGACACCCAAGGCTCAGGCTGCCCAGCGCAAAGGCGGTGTCGGAATGCCACAGGGAACTTCGCCCTTTGTGTCCCCGTCTGTGTGGCTCTGCAGAGCGGGGGCGCTGCCTCCAGGCTTCCAGTTTGCTCACTGACTCATTCATTCTTGCGTTTACTCATTCCCTCCACAAATATTGAGTGATTCGCCCTCCTCAGCATCATAGTCGTCGTCACCATCATCATCATCCTCACCACAAGCATCACTGTCATTTATTTAGTCTTCTATTATTTTTGTTTGTTAATCCTCACCCGAGCTCACTGAAGATATTTTTTCCAATGATTTTTAGTTAGAGTGGAAAGGTAGGGAGGGATGGAGAGAGAGAGAGAGAGAGAGAGAGAGAGAGAGAGAGAGAGGAAGAGATCGATTGGTTGCCTCCCGCATGACCCCAAGCAGGGCTGGGGATCAAACCTGCAACCGAGGTACAAGCCCTTGACTGGGAATTGAACCCGCAACTCTTCGGTCCACAGGCCAATGCTCTAACCACTCAGCAAAACCACCCAGGGCATCTTCTGTTTTTCAGGTACTTTGTATTCGCCGAGATACTTTCCTTCAGTTTGTATTACAAGTAATCTGCCAGGAAACAATTGTTACTTCTTTTTTTACTAGTAAAGAAACTAAGGCTCAGCAAGGTGACGTCCTCTGGCCAAACTCACATTTCCAGGAAGCGGCGTAGCTGGGGTGTGGAAGTGAATTGTCTGACCCCCCCCCCCCCCCCGTGCGGTTTTCTCACTACGAAACACCGTCTTAACAGTAACATTCTGTTGTGTGTTGGAAAGAAATTCTTCTATTCTCACAACTGAGTGTAGACCTCATTATCCCTATTTCCCAGAAATGAGATTGAGTCTCAGAGAAGTCATGTGACTGGCCAGAGGCCACATGGCCATCACGGGGTCTCAAGCACAGGTCTTCTCACTCCAGACCCAGAATCCTTCCAAACAGGACACAGCACCCATCTCTATGTTCCTGCGATGATCGGGACAGTCATTAACAATCCTAGAGTTGTCAATGGACATTTCCGATGTCTCACGATGTGTCGGAGGCCCTGCTAAGAAGCACCTGGATAGAATTCATCACCGAATCCTCATAACCACCTTATAAAGTCAGTGCGACAATCACCATAACAAAGAAAATGGGCTAAAAAATGTAAACAAAGCTAGTAAATAGCAGAGCCAGCATGTAAACCAAGGTTTGTCTGACTTAAATTCTTACACCAGATTTTTAACCCTGCCCACGATATGCAAGGAAGGCCTCATGAGGGACAGTGACACCAAATTAGTCCTGGACAGTCTGTCAGAGACCTCGAGGTGCCTGTCCAACATGCATTTCCATTTTCTCCCTTGGTAACAGACCCTGATTTATTTAAGTGGGGACACTTCCAACTAATGGCTGCATCTGAGTCAGGGGACTAATACTGGCCCATGAAAAATAAACGTTGTGATTTCCCAAAAGGATCCGTGAAGGGAGCTGTTCAGCTGGGAGGTGTGCCTCACTTCCCCTTTCTCTTTTCTCCCTCCCTGCGGCTCGGGACTCAGATACGAGGGCTGACTTTCCTGCAGTCCTCTTGGACCGTGAGGACTGATAGAAACAAAAGAAAAGGAAAGAAAAGAAAGCAAGGGAGGAAGGAGGGAGGGAGGAAGAAAAGAAGGGAGAGAAGGAGGGAGGGAGGGAGGGAAGGAGGCAGGAAGGAAGGAAGGAAGGGAAAAGGGAGGAAGGAGAGGTGGAAGCAAGGAAGGAAGGAAGGAAGGAAGGAAGGAAGGAAGGAAGGAAGGAAGGAAGGAAGGAAGAAGGAAGGGAAAAGGGAGGAAGGAGGGGTGGAAGGAAGGAAGGAAGGAAGGAAGGAGAGAAGGAAGGAAGGAAGGAGGAAGGAAGAAGGAAGGGAGGAAGGGAAAAGGGAGGAAGGAGGGGTGGAAGGAAGGAAGGAAGGAAAGAAGGAAGGAAGGGAAAAGGGAGGAAGGAGGGGTGGGGAGGGAGAAAGGGAGAGAGGGAGGAAAGGTGTGCTGAGTCCTTGAAAACACCAGCCCTCGCTGTCCTATCGTCAGACTTGTTTTTATGAGAGATAAAGAAATCTCATCGTGTCTCGGGCACAGTTATCTTGGCCGTCCTATTATACGGAGTCAGACCTGATGCTCACTGATGCAGACCTGCCCTCAAGCAGCTCCCAGTCCTGCAGGGGAGGCGGACATGCGGCAAACTGACAACAGGATACAAGGTGGCTAAAGCCCCAACAAAGATGAGAAAAGGGCTCCGTTCCTCCTTCGTGGCCTCCGTCACAATGGCCCTGACAGCAAAATCCATGGGCCAGGCCACGCTCTCTGTGAACGGCAATGGATCAGCTGTCCCTTCTGAAAGGAGAACGCATCCGTTTCAATTAGACGTGCCCAGTGCGAGGACTGCAACCGATTAATCCTGCCCTCGTCGGAAGGCTGATTAGTCAGAATACCGGGTGGATGCGTATATAACAGGCTAATAAACCTGCCATCTGAATGCCACCGCACGTCCTCCTGGACGCAATACAGCCGAAGCGTTCATCTTCCAGTGGCGGGTGGCCAGTTTGCAGAGTGGCAGAGGGACGAGGCGCAGGGGCTCTGGGGTCTGGGCAGCTGCATCTAGTCATCACTTCGGTTTCAGACCCAGGCTCTTCCTCCAACACACCCTGCTGCTTCCTGCCAGGCCTGCCACGCCACCAGGGGGCTGCACACAGGGGGCGAGAGGAAGGTCTCCGTGGTGGTGGCAGATCACCCTGAATCCACTGGGTGACTCAAGTCGGTCCACTCCCTTCTGTGGCCTTCAATGTGTTCATCTGAATTACTCACAGTCATTTCTTTTTTCAGTTGAGGTAAGAACCCAACACCTGATCTACCCTCCCAACGAATGTTAAAGTGCCCGATGCCACACGGTTAACGACAGGCCCTATGCAAGACAGCAGATCCCAGGACTTACGCGTTTTGCATAACAGAAAATTGGTGCCATTGAATCGTAACTCCCCCCGTTTCTCCTCTCCCCACCCTGGCAGCCACCGCTCCGCTCTCTGCTCCTGTGAGTTTGACTGTTGAAGACACTGCACAGAGGTGGAATCAGGTAGGATTTGTCCTTCTGCGTCTGCCTGACTCGCCGAGCATACTGTCCTCGAGGTTCGACCATGACGCTGCATATAGTAGGATTTCTTCCGTGTGTGTCATCCGCCAGCGGACATCCAGGCCGTGCCCGCACCTCGGCTCTGGTGAACAGGGCTTTATTACCCTGGAGGCTCTCTTGGTCAGCCTCCTGGTATCTGCCTAGGACACTCTTTCCCACCTTGTTAACCTCTTCCTGGTCTTTAGATATCTGTCTTCTTCTGGAAAACCTCCGCCAGCCGCCCCTTGTCGTGGGCTGTCTGTGCTACAGAGTGCTGTGTTTCTGGCATCCTAACATAATCACTGTAACAACAATCAGTGCACCCTATCACAACTGTGCGTGTACTGTCCGTCCACCTCTCAGCTCCGGGGGGGCAGCGGCCGTGTCTGACTGCCCGCAGTTATACCCTTGGAGCCTGGCATGGTGCGTGGCACAGTGGAGGCAAAATAAAAAAGAGTTTGCCCATTCCACTGAGTCGAATACGAGGCAAACGGAACTGGGGTTTTAAAAAGTCACGTTGCAGACGTCTAAATTGATACATGAATGGGAGGAAGTAGGTATGATGAAAAAGTCCTTGAAGGTACGGAAAGAAAGCATTTGAATTCTTCCAAGAACTGCACACAGGCTCAGCATGTCACCAGTAACTACCCTGGCTCCTCCTTCCCTCGTTCGTTGTGATTAGGACCCCGTGTCTTCAGGAGGGGAGACACCACGGTCCAGAGCAGCAGAGATGATGCGGGGTGTACGTCCTGGCCCCACGGCACACGAGCTTTGTGGCCCCGGAAAAATCACACAACCCCTTTGCGTCTCGGCGTCCACCTCTGTGAAACGGAATGAAAATCACCGCTGAACTCCTAGACTGTTGTGAAACCAAACACAGTTAATGTGTGGGAAAAGGCCTGTGATCTGTAAAATGCCGTGAGACTGTCACTTCAGTATCTTCCTGCTGGCATCTCTCCCAGACAGACAGCTGGTGCGAGAACTCACATCCCCGATCTCTAAATTCTGGGGAAGAGGTCAGAGGTGAAGGGGCATCGGATGCATTTCTTCACTAAATTCACTACATGTTTACTGAGCATCTCGTATGAGCGAGGCGCTGCAGTGAAGACGAGGAGATAAGAGTTCAGCAAGCCCTCCCCGTCTGGGGCTGGGGGTGAGGTGAGCAGGGAGGCGAAGCAAAGGTTAGGACACGGCAGGTGTCCCCGCAGAGCTGAGAGCTGCTGGAACAGAGGAGGCGGACAGGGACGCTGGGGGAATGGGTTACACCTGATCCTGGAGGAACTTCTGGAGTAAGCAGAGGTACATGGATTCTACCTTGTGAGGGATTTCGAACAGGAAAACAACCAGGTTCAATTTACCGGTCAAAAGAACATTCTGGAAGCAGGCACAGAGGCAAAGCAATGACAAGAGAGACCACTCAGAATTCTGGAAGGGAATAACAGAAAGAAAATTGGAGAGACAAATAAGAGGGACTCAGAAAGGAATGTTAATTAAAAACGTGAGGAGATAGTGTCTAATGGGAAACTTGTAAAGATAAAGACCAAAGGAGCAAGGATTAATGGCTCAGCCCCGTATCTCGAGGCCTCCCGAGGGGGCCACCCGCCGCCCACACAGCACACCGCACAGTCTGCCCCCCGGCTGCAGGACAGACACCGGCCCACAGACTCTCCATCACGCTGGAGACACAGGGAGCGAAGGAAGAGCCCAGATGCGGATTCTGACCCCAGTTCTGGCCTGTCCCCTCTGAGTGAGGTAGGAAGTTACTAACCTCTCTGGTCGGCAGTCCCTGCGTGTGTAGTAGGGGACAGCAGCAGCTACTTCGCAGGGAGTCAGAGGAAAACTATGCAGAAGACACCAAATACAGTTCCTGGGATGGAGCAGCGCTTCTGAGTCCTTCCCCTTCACCCATCCGTTGCCTAATCCCGGCCCACATCCAGCAAACACTACTGAGCGCTCAAGATGTCCCAGGAGTGGAGGGACAGGATGCCTTGCATGGGTCATACTCAGGGAACTTGCTGCGTCTCACTGGGCACCCAGCACCACCTTTACGTGGGCAGAGAAGCACAGTCACTATCATGCAAATTCAGGACCTGAGGCCAAGAAAGGGGCAGAGATGGGACCTGCCCAGAGCTGGGATCTTGGGGCTAACCCAGATCTCCTCTACCAGCTACAGCCAGGTCCTAGCACAGTGATCAGAGGTGGCCCTACGGCTCAGAAGAGCCCCCTCCCAGTGATGACAGATGCAGGCAGAGCCATGTTTTGTAATCTTGGTCCCAGAGGGTGGTAGCTCACGCAAAGGTTCCTCCCTCTCATCCCATCATCTGGTCCTGGACCAAAAAAAAACAACAACACAAAAACCTGGCAATTTATGTTTATTCCTCTTTTGCAAAGATTTAATTGCCTGTGGGAACCTAAGGAAAATGACTGCCCCCTTTTAGAACGTGGCTCCTTCGTCAGTAAAACGACAAACTCTCTCCAGTCCTGCTGACTTCACAGAGGGTCACTATTAGGACTATTTGTGAATACATGTGAAAGTGTTCCCACAGAACAAACAGGATACTTTTGGAAAGAGTGCCTTTTAACCAGATTCACAAGAAATAAGTTTTAGTTTTTTGCTTGTTGAGTTTGTTAAGGTCATTCTAATTTTGTTTGTATCTAAAGTGCCTGCTAGAGTTCAAGCTTCATGAGAGCAGAGACTCTGGCTTAAATACCATTATACCTAGGACGGTACCTAATATTTAGTAGATACTGAATAAAATATAGATGGATGGATGGATGGATGGATGAATGATGGATGGATGGATGGATGATGGATAGATGGATGGATGGATAGATGATGGATGGATGGATGGATGGATGGATGGATGGATGAATGATGGATGGATGGATGATGGATGGATGGATGGATGATGGATGGATGGATGATGGATGGATGGATGATGGATGGATGATGGATGAAAGGGGTAATATTTTAACTTCAGAACACTGTTGCATTATGACACACACACACAAACACACTCACACACAAACACACTCACACTCCTTTTATAGCCGGAAAGGATCTCAGACATAAGGTAATCAGACTCTACAGTTTGCAGGAAACAGCAGCGAAGGGGTGGGGAGGGAGACTGGTCCAAGGGCAACAGTGAGTGAATAGCCAAGCAGTGAAACTGTGGTTCAGGAATAGCACCCTGGGCTGGAGGGTTCCAGGCTCTGGTCCTTCCTCTGCCTCTACTTTATGTATCTTATAGGGGGAAAAACCCTTCCACTCTGTCCCATGGAAGTACACTGGCCAAAGAGTGAGAGGATGTCTAAAATGAAATAATTTTTCCACTGTGTGGTGTCTCCTTGTTCTCTTTCCTTGGGGAGTTTCAAGCGCAGGTGAAGGGGTGAGATAGTTTCTCCTCCCTGATTACTTATTTCCTTTTTGTTCACCTGTTTGGATGAGAAGATAGGCACATTTAAAGGCAAGAAAAGTAATGCACAAGTGTCTTGGGTCTGGGGTGAATTGTCCTAGACACAGTCCTGGATTAATCTGGGTTTCTAACGGATGTAGAACGAAGAAATCAGGGCTCTGGCCCAGGATGGCTCCTTCCTCAGAGCTGAGGGAAATTTTCAAGCAGGGGAAGACATGAACATGTGTGTTCAGTAACTGGGCTGGCCCCTCTGCCCTTGTCCAGTGATCTTGAACATCAACAAAATAAGGTCGATGTTGATTGTACCTTTCTAGAGACAGGAGCAGAGTGTGTGTAGTTTCTACAGTTTCCACAGTCATGAATTTGATCAAAAAGCAGAAAGGTGGCATGTCCCACAGAGCCCCAAACAGGCACGTGGGGAAAGGAGGAGACGTGTAAGACACATTGTCAACAATGTGCATGGAGATCCAAGGTCAGCAACCCACCCGTCCTCTTTGACTCACTCCGGATTGTGTCCCCCCATTCAGGGGCTGAACCTCGGCTGACTGCACTATCAGCCTGTTGAAGGTGTGACTCTGGACAGCGCTCTTCCCTCCACAGGCCTCAGTTTTCCCATCTGTGTAATGAGTGGATTAAACCAGAAGTTCTCTGTGGTCCATCTACCTCTGGTATGTGATCAATCTCACTTCCCAATACACTTTTCTTTTTAAAAAAATATTATTATTTACTGATTTTCCTGTGAGGGATAGAGATTGATTTGTTGCTCCACTTATTTATGCATTTATTGGTTGACTCCTGTATGTGCTCTGACTGGGGCTCGAACCCGGAACCTTGGCCTATTGGGACAATGCTTTAACCAAGTGAGCTAACCAGCCAAGGCTCCAATAAACTTTTCTGTTATAGATAGATAGATAGATAGATAGATAGATAGATAGATTTCAGAGAGGGGAAGGGAGAAGGAGAGAAACAGAAACATCGATGAGAGAGAAACATCAATCAGCTGCCTCTTACACAATCCCTACTGGGGACCAGCCTGTAACCTGGGCATGTGCCCTGACCAGAAATGGAACTGTGACCTCCTGGTGCATGGGATGACACTCAATCCACTGAGCCACACTGGCCAGGCTCCAATAAACTTTTCAATGAGTATTTACAACATCCATTCTCATGGCCAGCATCTATAAGGCACATTTGTAAGAGAGAAAAGAATGAAGCTTTATGAAGTTATGGCTTAATAATCCACAGCTGCTGAAGCCCTATCAAGTTCTTCAAGTAGCTAGTCAGAGAGAAAAAAGAAGAAGGAAAAAAAGGCAGTAAAATCCGGGAAGAAAAGGGAGGGAGAAAGCATTCATGGGAAATGTGTTCTTCCCAGTCTTAGATCTCGGTCGCGGAGAGTGATGGCAGCTTCTCTCTGCCCCTTCTCTTTACCCCACACCCCCTACAGCCTCTCCTCTTTCTTTCCTCCGTCGAGCACTTGAAATGGAAGGGTTCATTTCACTCCAGCTCTTTTCACAGGCTGTCCGAACTGGAAAGCCATTTACGATCATTTTGGCCAGAGGTTTCCAAACTTCATTTTGTAGCAGAACCCTTCATTCAAATGAAATTCTATATTCAAAATCCAATATACAACACCTATAAAAGAAAAGTTTCTATAAGAGCAGGGTGTACGTTCCCTTCCTCACCGCCCCCTTGTCCCAGAAGCACAGCCACAAATCCCGAAAGTCCCAAGGAACATGATTTAAAACCACGGACCTAACCTTGTCTTTTTTTAACCCAGATTACAGAAAGCCTTGCTCAAGCTGCATTGCTAGAAGGTAAAAGAGTTGGAACCAGAGCCCAGGTCGGTGGGCTGGCAGGCCAACACTTTTGCCACTGTCCCCTCTGCTTTCCTTGTTCCAGTCTATTGAGACCTCAGCTCAAGGGCCCTCAAGGTCTTATTCTCTCCAGAGAATGCCACCGCCTCCTCCTGTCCTCTCTCCCTTTCCCTGGAGAATCAACTCGTTAACCGCCCACACTCAGTGCCAACTCTGCTTGGTGAAGCTGAGGTAGCAGCCTCCCCTGTCCTGCGGGACACGTTCTCAGAGGACGGGACTTTTCCTCGGCCTGCTGCCCAGGCAGGACTTCTGTGTCCAGGTTGGACCAGAAGGCTTCCTCTGAAATGCCCCTCCCCCCTTACACACACACACACACACACACACACACACACACACACTCACTCACTCAGAAGCAGAGTCTTGAGGGCGGGTCCCATTCTAGTCAACCTCATTGATGTTTGACGAAAGTTTCTGTGCCCTGGTAGGTCACTAGTGGGAGGTCTCCGCGCCCCCCACTAGTCATCCCACATTTGCTGTGAAGATCAGGGGAGACAGTGAAGGCAGGCGGGCTGATCACCTGCAAGGCACTTCACACATGTAAGGGGTGAGATTGTATTTGGTCAATTTGTCATCATTTTCCCTTGGCAGGACCTTGTCTTCTACTTCAGTTACTACTTCACAGGTATTTCCATTTGTCTATTAACGTATTAATGGGTGCTTTCTGAAAAAGACTTTTTCTACTTATTATTTGATCCTGCCCTCTACCAAAAAACCACGAGACTGTGAGCTTTGGGAGGTCATCAGAGCTGGTGTGTCACACAGTCAGAGGGCACCTATGTGTCCAACACTGGCTCTGATGGGCTCACAAAGCTCCCAGTCTCATGAGACAAACAGACACTGCCAATCCTCTGGGCTGTGCCAGGAAGAGAGAAACAGAGAGGCCCCGGGGATGTCACCAAAGGCGTTCAGGAGGAAGTGATGCCTAAGCTAGTATCTGAAGCTGAGCTGGCATGATCCGGGTGAAGAGAGTGGGGTGGAGATGAGATGGAGGGAAGCAGAGGCCCATCCACAGGGAGAGAAGAGCAGGTGGAAAGAGACCACAGAGGTCCAGGGCAGCTGGACCAGGAAGGGAGCAGTCAGGGAGGAGTCTGGGTCTGAAATAAGCAGGGGTCAGAGCATGAGGTTCCATAGGGAAAGCTAAGAAGTCAGAACTATCAGAGCATCCTTGTCTTACAGAGGAGACACGGAGAACCACAGAGATGAAATGACTTCCCCAAGGTCACCAATGGAAAACCATAGAGGGAGAATGTCAGCCTATATCTGTCCCTCTGCCTGAAACTCTATTTTCCCTAAACATCTGTGTGGCTTCCTGGTCACCTTATTTAAAATAGATCCGCCCATCGTTTTCTAGCCCATCACTCTACTTCATTTTTCCTTGTGGCACTTATTACAGTCTGATAATATAATATAAATTCATGTATTTGTACATTATCTTCCTCTCTGACAAAAACACAACCTCCTTGAGGATAATTTGGTTCTATTCATGCTGAATACCTGGTGCTTACAACAGTTCCTTTGAAAGAAACCAATCAACGTTGGATGAATGAATGAATGGATTTCAATTTATCTAAAACCCTTGCTCTGATACTCAATTCTATATCACGCTCCTATGCCTGATGGGGAGCTTTGACCTTTCGGCTGCTGTTGTCAGGAAGACAAGATAAGATCTGGCTTTCGGAAGCCCGTGGTGGTAGCAGTGTGGAGAATGAACCAGGGAGAGGATCAGGAGACCAGGGGAACAGTGAAGAGGCCGCCGCGCTATTCCTTGCCAGGGACGATGACGGTGCAGACCAGGGAGGAGTGAGATGAATGCAGAGAAAAAGCCCCCAAAGGAACTGCAGCTTCGGGCAGACCACCCACCCAAGACGTGGGAGCCCCCTAAGGAGAAGAAATCACAGAAGGAAGGACACATCTCCAAGAAGGAAGATCTGTTCTCATTTCTGAAGATTATACATGAAACTGGCTTCAGTAGTACCTCAAACTAATTTTTTTTCCCCAAATAGCCTCTGATAAAATGATACCCTCTATGGGTTGGAGGAGAGATGTCTTTGGACAATAGAAAAGATTTCTGCATTGCCTAATGATGATGGGGATGAATGTCTAATCACAAGGAAGGCATGGCCAGGCTCCCTTGACAGTCAGAGAGGCCGATCTCTGTGAGAGGATGGAGCTGGGACCTGACCGGTCCAGGCTGACCCCCTGGGCAGCACTTCCAGTCTCCCTGCCCTGCACATACATGCCCACGTGTGGCCGACACTGGGCAGGTACAGCTAAAAGGTGGCTGTTTTCATGCCAACAAAGCCTGGCAAGAAATTAAGGAGATGCTGCAAATACCTCATCCGACTGCATTCGTTCATCTGATCAATCAACCCACCAGAGTCATTCAACCACTGCTTACTAAGACCCTCGAGAGGCCAGGCACAGCACCCCCACCGAGGCGAGGACAGGCAGCAGATCAGACCCGGTTTCTGTCCACATGGTTGGAATGGCCCGCTGTTTCCCCAGCTGTTATTTGCACAAGGCCATTAAAAACATCAAATCATCGTTATGTTGTTAGAGTGTTTTATATTTTCCAGAGACTGAGCTGTCTTGTACCGTCTAATCAACAACTGTACCAGGCAGTTATCATCACTCTCATTTGTCAAATAAGGTGAGGCTCAGAGAGGTTTAGGAGTTTGCCAGAGATGAGGCAGCCGAGGAAGCACAGGTTTAAACACAGGTCCAGTTTCCACCACAGCCCCTCCGTGGGCCGGTGCAACCTCATGCCTTTGCAGAGGTCAGGCTCTGAAGTCAGACAGCCCGGAGCGATGCTGACATCACACAGCGCATGCCCTGCAGCTCTCAGAGCGGTGCCTGGCCCCCAGTAAGTGCTATGCAGGGCTCTCTGTTGTTATTTATCATTACTAGGCAGTTACTTGACCTCTGAGTCACAGCGTCCTCCTCTGGAAATGGGAATACTCGTGTATCACAGAGTTTCGATGACGATCATGACGATTTAAAAAGATGACGTGTACTGTGTGCAGTTTGCTGCCTGGGACATCGGGTGGGCATGGATAGCAGAGCCAGAGCTCTTGACCATGCCTGGGGGTCCAACCTGGGCCTGGACCCAGAAGGTGCCCCTGGATGAGGCTCTTTTACTCCCACATTTGGGCTGTTGGTTCTGAGGGCCACGGCAATCACCCAGATCTGTCTGTCTTGCCCAGTTTCTCTCCAGCAAGGAAAGGGGGTGGGAGGAGATGGTGGTCGTGAGACCAGGGATAGCAATGCCCTCCAGAATGCACCACGGTAACCAGAGCTCCAGGCCTGGGGCCATGCCCAAAGACCTTTCCATGGCCACCATCAAGGATGCGCCCCTCCTGCTGAAAGGCTGCCCCCGGCTACATAGAGTGGCACAGCAGGAACCCAGCGAGCCCAGTCCAGCTGGACACTGCCAGGGGGGAGTGTATCCCCTTCAGCGAGGGCTCATGATGCCAGGCCTCTGCCTCCTCCTCTGCCTGCGCCCCCATTCATACTCTCATCGCATCTCTACAACAAGCAGGACCGCCTGTGCTGCTGAGTACAAGGAAAGGGAAGCCTGAAGGTCCAACAGGTGCTGGCCATCTCTGTGCCCTCACCAGGCACTTTGTCATGTCTTTGGCATGGCAGCCATGAAGGGGGAGTCAGGGCACGGTGGGGGAGGGGTTGTCTGCGATGACCCCAGCTCTCCCACCTGTTACCCTCCTGTCCTGGTTCCTGGTATAGTGTAGAGGTCAGCTTGGGGGACGACTGGCCACGAAGATCCAGTAGCCTGATCCGCTCCTGTGCCTTCTGCTTGGCATCCCCATCCGGCCACACCCGAGGTGTATACCCGCAGGAACTGCCAGCTTCAGAAGCCTTCCTGAGTCGGAACACTCATGGCCTGCCCACCTCCCTGCCCTGAGCAGCTTCCTGACACACTGAGAGAGCACAGACTCCTGGACCTGACAGAGGGGTGCGGGGTGAGGGCTCCAATGCCAACTCCGCTTCTACTGGGATTGCTTCCTCAGGCTAATGACTCTGTCACTTTCAGCCTCGGTTTTTCCCATCTGTCAAATGGGGGCATTGATAGCTACCTCTGAAGGATGGAGTGAAGGGTAAATGACAACAGGCATTGAAGCACCCGGTAAGCATTAAATAAGCGGCAGTCACTGTGGAGGAGCGATACTAATGAGGAAGGCCACCGTTGACTGAGCATTTACTATGTGCCAGGCCCTGCTCTACACATTTGAGCAGTGATTAATAAACTTAAGTGGTGGTTAATAAGCGTATTGTTATTATTACTATTATTATCACTGACACCTCCCTTAAATCCACTATCCACCTCAGCTACCACGTCTTTGCAGGGACGACGGCACCAACACTCAGTGGTTCTCCAGGTGTTTGATGTGACCAGCAGATCCTGAGCGGCTAGGAAGGGCCAGGCCCAGGTTTGGGCGCTGGGGAGGCCCAGACTCGGGGCTGACGAGACCCGGATGGGGATCAGTTATAGTTCCTGGTCAGGAAGTGTCAAGTTAAGCAATAAAACAAGAGTACGGCTGACAACCAAAATATAACTTGGAGGCATGTAATGTATTTCCCGTGGGAGCCCACAATAATAAATGCATACACTTGTACATATGTGCATATGTGTATGTAACTGCTCTAAAAGGTTCACACGCACACCAGCACTTGCCCCTGTGCCATGGGTGCCGTTCTGTCCATCTATTCTAAAACACTCCGTTCCGCCCCATTCTATGCTTCCACAGTCTGGTCTGTCCACCTCCTTCTATTCTGGTCTATTTTGTTCTGTTCCACTGCATGCTGTTCTATCACTTTCCACTCCATTCTAGCATTTCATATTCTCTTTCTCTTAAAAATAGTTGTTGCCAAACGCTCAATAGTTTATGACCCATTAAGTGGTTTCAACCCATCGTTCCAAAAGTACTGGTATCGAGAAGCTGTTTTCCAGTTATT
This sequence comes from Tadarida brasiliensis, assembly GCA_030848825.1. Classification (NCBI taxonomy): domain Eukaryota; kingdom Metazoa; phylum Chordata; class Mammalia; order Chiroptera; family Molossidae; genus Tadarida; species Tadarida brasiliensis. Next base: position 16,020,659 of record CM061269.1, on the reverse strand, counting down.
TATAACTGAGAAACTCTCTTGACATTCAATCTTAGCTAGCACTAGTATCTTCATAATTATTAAACAGATAACTGGGGTCACCCCAGCTGAAGAGGGTGGGTCCACAGCTGACTGTTTGCCCCATCCACCTTCTAGACTCTTTGGGTGATGACTCTTTAGGGCTGATGTTGACAAAGAGAGCCCCTCTCAGCTTTCAGAGAAAGGATGGGAGGGAGAGAATGTCACGTTTTGATTACGCCAATGCATGCGTGTATACTGATCAGATGCCTACCGCGTGCCATGCCTAGGGTTGGGGATACAACAGAAAACAGGTCCTTTCTTACATCGAATGCCCACTATGGACAAAGGCACTTTACACCCAGCATCACATTGAATCCTCGCCATTCCCGTGAGAGCCTACTGGCGTTGTACCCCGTTTCACAGATGAAGAAACAGGCTCCGAAGTACCCCACGGTCATACAGTCCTACATATTAGTGCTGGGATTTACACCAGGCTGTTTCAATCCCAGAGTCTTTACTTCTAACCAGAACAGTATGGCAAAGGGCAGAGGGCGTCGTTTGGGGGATGCATCTCTCTGTAGGGGTGAAGGACAGCCTTTCCCCAACCCCTCAGGAAACAGAACAGTGTGCGCAAAATACAGGAGGAAGTCCAGGGCTGCAAGGCATGCTGGGAGAACACAGAGGAGTCAAATTGGGCTGGGGCACAGAATGCATGAGAGAGAGGATTTCAATGGCACTTGGAAGTAATGGGGGAAGGGGAGGGGAGGAGAAAGGCAGCTGAGCTCCCTCTGGGCTGTGTCTGGCTGGGACCCTCCAGGGCAAGTCCCACACTAGAGGGCAGGGTGGGCAGGCCTGGAGATCACGCTTCAGCTTTGATGGGGGAGGGCACCGCTCAGGGCAGGAAAACATTACTTCTTTGGAAGCACAGATGGCCATCTTTCCAAGAAAATAAAAACATGTTTGGTCTGAATTAAAATGAGGTCCACAAAAATCAAATCCTCTCATTTGGATCACTAATGAATCACGTCCTCCCACCACCACCACCACCCCCTTTTTAAAGGATTTTCTCATGTTTTTATTTAATATAAATAAAAGAGGAACATTTTCTCTTTTGTGGCATTATTTTACTGAGTAAAATTTAATGGAGACTTGGTTTCTGTGATAAAAGTGCACATATCCTATAGAATAAGTTTGGGTTAAAGAATACAACATTAAAAAAACGCATAATGGAACATTCCACAGGAGGTAAGAATCACCAGCAACCCTGAAACTGGGCGAGTTCTGCCTGTAGACTTGGCTGCTGAATGCTAACGATGCCGCATTTGGCTTACAAATCCCTAAATGTGCTTATGCCGAGTATTTATTATGACGGCTTAGTTTAATCTGTATAAACTCGAATGTTCCTCATTTTTATTTTTCAATTACAGTTGACATTCAGTATTACTTTGTATTGGTTTCAGGTGTACAGTATAGTGGTTAGACAATCAGATATTTTACACAGTCTTCCGCCCCACCCCACCCCCAACAAGTTCAAGTACCCAACTGGCACCATACCTGTCTATTATAATATTATTGACTATATTTCCTATGCCTTACTTTATATCTCTGGGACTACCAATTTGTAGTTCTTAATCCTGTCATCTTTTTCACCCTGTCCCCCATCCCCCTGGCAACCGTTAGTCTGTTCTCTGTATCTATAAATCTGCTTTTATTTCTTGTTGTTTCTATCTTGTTTGTTTATTTTGCTCTTTAGATTCCACATGTAAGTGAAATCAGATGGTATTTGTCTTTCTCTGTCTGACTTATTTCACTTAGTGTAATACCCTGTAGGTCCATCCCTGCTCTTGCAAATGGTAAGATTTCATTCTTTTTTATGGCCAAGTAATATTCCACTGTATATATGTACCACAGCTTTTTTATCCAGTGGTCTACTGATGGGCACTTGGGTTGCTTTCATAGCTTGGCTATTGTAAATAACGCTGCAACCAGTGCCCCATTCTTAATTTCATTTGATGCTCACACCCAGCCTGCTGAGGTCCGCAGGCAGAGATGAGCATTTCTTCCATGTGATGATGGGGAAATGGAGACTTAGGTGTGGTGACTCAGGGCTTGGTGTAGCCTCACCCAGGAATCCTGCTACAGCCCTGTACTTCCTCTTTCCAAGCCTTCCAGGGAACACAGTCTCCTTTCCTTACACAAAAGCTGTATGAAAATGAAGCAGCACAAACACTAATTCCTGGAATCCTGAGGCATCTGTGGCTGGCACAAGCCTCAGAAATGCCACCATTTCCAGAAGGCACTAGAGAGAAATTGGCCACCAAGGAACCCTCTTGCAGAGATTTAGACACATCTCCTTTTAGTGGGTCTGGATTCAGCCTGATCCTGAGTAAAGAGATTGACTTCACCCTGTGTGAATATGAGCCTCTCTGAGAGTGGCATGCTGGGAGCGGCAAGTAGGAAAGAGTAAGGAGGCCTATTGTTTATTGAGTTCTACTATATGTCATGCATAACTCATTCAATTAGGAAGACTTGTCATTGGCTAGGTGCTGGGATTCCCACCTGAAAGGTAAAGCAACTGAGGCTTAGGAAAGTTAAACGACTTGTCAAGATACAACCCATGAATGGAAGAGGCTGGATTTGAACTTAGGTCTGCGTGTTCACAAAGCCCAAGTTCACCTCATCAGTCACAATGCCTTTTTATTTAAAATAAAATAATGAGGTCCGGCTGGTGCGGCTCAGTGGTTGAACGTCGACCCATCATTCATCAAGAGGTCGCCAGTTCGATTCCTGGTCAGGGCACGTGCCTAGGTTGTGGGCCCGATCCCCAGTGGGGGGCATGCAGGAGGCGGCCAGTCGATGTTCTCTCTCATCGATGTTTCTGTCTCTCTCTCCCTCTCCCTTCCTCTCTCTCTAAAATCAATAAAGAAAAAACATTTAAATAATGAGAAATCTATACTGTGCTAAACCAGTATAAAATAGGGAAATCAGAAAAGGAGAAGGAGGAAAGAAGGAAAAAGAAAGAAGAAAAAGAAATTATTAGTACTCTTTCCTACTAGCAATGTATCACTACTGTTATAACTATCTCCTCTCACACTGTAAATTAGGTTCACATTCAATACCATATTTGATTCTCAAAAAAAAAAAAAAAGTGCTGTGAAGGAAAGAGGACATAGGCAACTTTCTCTGAGTTTAAGAGAGGGGGAGACCAAGGTTCAGAGAGGTTAAGTAATGGCTAAAGGTATTCAGTTACAAGCATGGAATGGTGCCCACTTCACAAAAGGTGTAGCCTAAAACAGGGAACACTTTGAACAATGTTCCTTGAAATATTTTTATAGCACCACACATGATAAGAAAACATTTTTCCATCTTTATTGAGGTATAATTGACAAATAACATGGTGTAAATTTAAGAGCCCTTGTACACTGTTGGTGGGGATGTAAACTGATACAGCCATTATGGAAAACAGTATGAAAAATACAAATAGATCTACCATGTGACCCAGCAATCCCACTTCTGGGTATATATCTGAAGGAAATAAAATCACTCTCAAAGAGACAAATGCACTCCCATGTTCACTATAGCATTATTCACAATAACCAGACATGGGAAAAACACTTTTCAGTGGGACCCAGTCCACACACACACACACACACACACACACACACACACACACAAATACCAAACTATCAGAAACCAGTCTTGTCCTTCCTTTCTGCAATGCATCCTGATACTCTCCGTCACATTCTAGTCCATTCCATTCTATTTTGTTGCAGAAAATTCTGGTCCTGACTCATTACATGGATTTAATATCTTACTAATGGATCAAACACAGGAGTTTGGAAAAGAATCATTGACTTTCAGGGCATGAAAGCTGAGCACTAGCTCAAAGGACCCAAAGGACTCCCACATGGAAGAGAAAATAGATTCATGCTTCATTTCCAGAGCTCGCAGCTAGGACCAAAGGGTGGAAACTGTACGAACACAAATTTTAGGTCAACATGGAGAGGTCTTTCTAAATAGACAAAACTGTTCAAAAATAGAAAGATCACCTTGGGAAGTAGTGAGTTCCCCAGCCCCAGAGCCATGCAAACTACAGCTTGAAGATCACTTGACAGGGATGGCTGTAGGTGAAATTGAAGGTGACCTCTAAGTTTCTTTCTAGGCCAGAAGCACAATTGAATGTCTTTTTCTCATTTTTCTCCCTATGACAGCAGCCATCACAGGAAATTCTGGCTTCGATGTCAGAGTCAGAGGACACAGAGGAAAAATAGAGATGCTGAATTTCGGTCCCACTGGCAAACTGGGGAATGTAACATGACTCTCTCCATTCTCACAAACTAGAAGAAATGAGGAATAAAATAGCAGTCTAGGGGAAGGATCGGAGTATAAAAGAACACAGGAAATTAGAAAGCAGGAGAGATTTGTTTTATTCTCTGCCCTGCCTTCTCATGGTGGGACACAGGACCAGCCTCATTGTCCCAGCGTTGCAGCAGGGATAACAGCTGAACGACATTTCCAAGGACCAGTTCAGGGTTCAGGTTCCAGGTATTCCTTGTCGTTTTATTTCTGGGTCCCCCTGTCACCTCTCACAATGCCAGTACAGAAGCTGAGGAAGGTAACAGGAAGAGAGGGGAGTGGCTTAGCCTCTCCCTTAGAGGGGAGAAGGAAAGAGCAATTATAGTCCATCCCCACGGCCTTGTGCTGACTTAGAGAGCCTCATCCCATCAAACGCATGGGTTATGAAGTTCAAGTCATTAATTTTGGTGGTGGAGGCTGACAGGCGTGTTGCTGACATGAATAATGATGGATCACTAGGAGAGAGCCCAGCAAAATCTGCAGCCTAATCAGACCCAGAGAGTCTCCTCGGGCATTAATGTAGGCCAAGTGCTTCCCAGCCAATCAGACCCGGTTTCAATTTAATGTTGCAAATTGTTACCACGCAGCTCAGCCTCTCAACAGCTGGACTCAGACTCAAACTGGTTTACTCCCCTGCTCCCCTTTCCTTGTTCGTTTGGAAACACCTTCCTGGCCCTTGTCCGCACAATGGCTTTGCAGCAGGGGAGGTGGCCAGACTCCGGTGACAAAACTTCACACAGGGCCATCGCCACTCTGTACTCATGTTTCTCAAGCCCATTCTTTGTTTGTAAAGACCTGCTGTTTCGCCATAGCCGGCAGGACAGAAGCCAAGTCTTTACCATTAGACTTCTCTAGCCTCACTACCCACTATGCTTCCCCAAGCAACCCATGCCTCAGTCACAGCAAACCATTTCCACTCTCCAAAACGTGCTGTGCCCTTGCATCTTAAAGCTTTTGCTGTCTGCTCGTGCTGTGTCCTTTGCCCGGAACGCCTTTATTTGCCCCGTTTTCTACCTCACCTGTATCTACCATCCTTTAATGCAGAGGACACTGGCCACAGAAAAAGGCACACACCAAATGACAGATCCCTGAGGGGCAGGGATTGTCTGTTTCACTTTTTGCCCAGAGCAGCCTCTCAATAAAAGTAGAATGAATGAATGTATAACTTGGAACAAGACATCTCCAGTTTCTAATCCTCTGTTTTCCCAGATATACAATGAGAAAAATAATAACCCTAACTTTTACACAGATGTCCGTGGGAGTACTCACGAAGGACACTGGCTCACCTTCTTGATGCCTTTCAGAGCCCTTCCTGGGTGTCGGCTGTTTTCCTGTAAAACCCTCCCCTTCACTGCCCCACGCGTCACGTCTCTGCAGCTCATTCTGTTCGTATGTAAAACGTATGTACTGCATCCTAAAGGACTGAGAAGATTTAAAGCACTCATTCATCCCTGCTTTCAGTATCCGTCAGATGGAAATTGTTGAAACGACGAATGTAAAGGTGAGTTTCCCAAGAATGTACAGAGTGGATGCTCAATAAAAGCTTCCTACCTCTTTGTCCCATATCCTCTTCCCTGTCCTGCCCTTCCCTTTCTTCCTGCCTTCCATCGTGTCTTCTCCTATAAGCCCCTTCTCATCTTCCTTTTTCTCCCAGGCATGATTTTGGAGTTCTTGTGGCCTCGGGGGAAGGGAACAAGGCACAGCCTAACTTTAATCCTTAACTCTTCCCCCAACACAACTTTAAAGCCATCTACCCCTTCAACAGATGCTTGATGCAGAGCAGTGAGATGGCAGGGTTTCTGGCCCTGGCTGGGTAGCTCAGATGGTTACAGCGTCATCCCCATACAACAAGATTGCAGGTTTGATCCCCAGTCAGGGCACATACAAGCATCAACCCATGAATGCATAAATAAGTGGAACAACAAATCGATGTTTTTCTTTTTCCTCTCTTCTCTCACTTTCTCCCTCTCCTCCTCTCTCTCTAAAGAAAAAAATAATAAGATGGCAGGGATTCTGCCCCGGCCAACTGTTAAATATGTTAGGCTTTGAGCTCCTCTGAGCAAGCCACCATGTGAAAAGAGGGTGAGAGGGTTAGTACGAATTAATTGAATTGCGAATTCCTGCTATTTGAAGCTCATCTGCTCATTCCACTCGACCTCCTAGTAATCAAGTACCAAGATTGAGGGCAGATTGGAAGCAATGTGGTTTCAGTACCAAATCTCACTTCTTAGTAACACACTTCATATCTTTTAACATATAAATAAATTCCACCCAAACCTGTCAGAATCCTTCTATATACCAGAGATCCACAACCTACCTGGTGTCAGCCCAACACTGGTGTTATTGAGAAGAATCAAAAGGTCAGGAATTGTGATTCCCCGAGATAGTCTTTAAATGTAGTCACCAAAGTGGGGCAATCAATTGTGAGGTCTAAAGAGAGGAACTGTGTAAGGGGAGGTAGGGAAAATGTCATAGTTTGCCACCATCAACTGTATGACCTTGGGCCATCCATTTCTCTCTGAACTCTAGTTTTTTAGTCTGTGAAATGAACCTAGGTCAGTCCAACAAGAAACACTGGGCACCCACCATGTGCCTTCCAGACATGAAGGTAGACACAGATACAGAGACAAATAAGATATAGCTTAATTGACTGGGAAGATTGACATTGAAAGCATTCCACACATTACAAAATGTGCTGCAGAAATACTCTGCAGCTCTTTTGATTCTTTGTGTACGTATGTTTGTATGTGGGTATGTGTATATCTGCACACGTATGTATGTATTAGTCCAGTGAATGAGCGGGAGAGTGAGGACAATACTATTAGTAAGTGCCTAATATAAATGATATACCATCATTCTCAGCACTGCAGAGAGAGCAGTGAACATAACCAAATCTCTGTGTTCACGATGCTTACATTCTAGAGATTTAAAAAAAAAAAAAAGTCACATTTGAGGGGAAAAAGAAAGAACCCTGGGCTGTTTCACCCAGTTATGGACAGGCATAATTAGAGATGGGCCTTTGGTCACAAACAGGAACCAAGACAGACTGAAGCTTTGATCTTCACCAGAATTCAGGCCAAGCGCGTATTCAGCACCCGGGACAGCACCCCGCCTCCAAGCTATGCTTCAGGCATTCATTGCTGGGGCAACTGATCTGTCCAACCTGTCTTGGTCTTAAAAAGAGCTCACTGAGCCTCAAAGCACATGAGGTGTGTATGCAGGACCCGATTCCACCTTCATTGCTATGCCTGAATTGTTCAGGATTTGTCTATATTGGCAAAGGTTTCCCCAATAAGTGCTCAGCCTGGCTTCCTGCTTGAACACTGTGGACTCTAAAGCCAGACAAAAAAATTTAATACCACATCACTTCCCCGAAAATGTCTCCCATGACTCTCTCCCCATTCTTACCTTTGCTTTCTATCTCCTCCACCATCTGCAGCCCTAAAGTGTGCATCTGACTGGAAATGTATATCACTCCAGGCACCTGCGGTGGACTAAAATTGGTTAGGATTTCATGATCCCATCCAATTTCAGCTAGCAGCAGGCAAGGAGGGGAAAGTGTTCGGTTATGGGCTGCCCCATACTTTTTGATTTTCTTAAAGCAAAGTTTACAAAGAGAGGTTTTATTATTCTTTTTCCTCTGGAGAACTTTGTCCCTTTGGAATTATGTTGCTGAAGACTTTCATGGACTCTTTTAAGACGTGTCCTAAAAAAATCTCACTCTCGGGTAAGGAAGGTGGTATTCTTTCTTTATTTCTTAAAAAATACTATATCAACCCTTTTTTTTTTTTTTATAGGCATTATCCTAGTAGTCAAGCTTCCTGCTTAAACACTTTGGATTCTAAAGTCTGAAAAAATAAACCAATACCACATCACTTCTCCTAAAATGTCCCCTGTGCCTCTCACTAGTTGATTCCATCAACTAGGAGCCAGGGAACCAAATAAACAAGATAGTAAAATTGGGCCTAGGGTTTCCCAGGGCCTTATCTAGTAATAGAGAATGGAAATTATATCATCAGACAGGATCAGCTATTTGCTTTCTCCGCAGTTAGGCATAGGCATAGAATATAGTCTTCAAACAATGGAATACGAAAATATATATATTTACAATCACTAATTTCATCCCCTACCTAATACTCAATATCCCACCCCATGCTGTCGTTGGCTTTTTGGAAACCTCCCTAGCATCTCTTCCCTCTTCTTGTGCAACAAGGACCTAATGTTTCTTTGGGAGACAAAAAGATACCCTCTTCAACAATCCCAGTCACGTGGTCTGGCTCTGGCTTACCTGAGTCTGGCCACCTGACCAACTGGAGCATCACACTGCCTTCTTAGGGACTGTAATAGGAAGAATAATGCCCCAAAGATGCTAACACCTTTACCCCTGGAACCTGTGTGCGAATATGTCAGGTTGCATGGCAAAGGAGAATTAAGGCTGCAGATGAAATAAAGGCTTCTAATCAGCTGACTTTTTGATAGGTAGATTGTCACTGATTATATAGATGGGCCCAATGTAATCACAAAGGTCCTTATCAGTGGAAGGCGGAGGCAGAAGGAGAGGTCAGAGTGATCGTGTGAGAAGAATTCAACTCCCTTTTGTGGGACTTGCAGATGGAAGAAAAGGGCCTCAGGTCAAGGACTGTGGGCAGCCTCTGTAAGCTGGGAAGGGCAAGGAAACAGATTCACCCCTCAGACCTCCAGAAGGAACACAGTCCTGCCATCGTGCGGTAAGTGTACTCCAGTGCACAGAACTGTGAGGCAATAGGCCTGTGTTGCTTTAAGCCACTAAGTTTGCGGTAATTTGTTACAACATCAATTGAAAACTAACATAGGGATAGACACATGAGTAAATGGTGTTTTGCTCACACACTTTGGTTAAAAATGAGAAGCAGTCTCTTTTCTTCCTGGTGATGCTCAAGTATCAAGTAATCCTATCACGACCTGGAGGGAGTTTGCCCAAGAATGCAATCTACCCAAAGGAAACCAGAGTGAAGGAATGGAGACATACTCCTGATGGCTTTGTGTGAACACTGTGATCTCACCATTCCTACACCAAAGGTAGGCTTAGCTACTTCAGTTCCTTGAGGAATTAAAGACCTTATCTGACCTTTAGCCAAGTTTCAGTTGTGTTTATATCACTTCCAAATTTTTAAAAAAATCCTCACGAATACAGGCATGGCGGAGTAAACACCTCCTCTTGAAATATCCTATTCCAATTCTGGATATGGATGTTACTGTATCTTTTTAAAATAGAGGTGGGATCAGCTGTCATGTAGCTTCTCCCCATTACTTCTTGCAGCACAAATTCAACTCCCACCTCCCCTTGGGAGATATTTAGGACTTGAAGTAGTAATCCACACCAACATCCCCAAGTCTCCTCTTCGTCAGACTAAATCCTCGCAGATATTTTAAGAATTGTAGTCATGTGGCTTTGGACCCCTTCACTGCCCTGTGGTTAATCTTGCCTGGACACACTTGATTCCGATCCTTCTTTAAACGATAATGCCACAGCCCGGCTGGTGTGGCTCAGTGGTTGGGCATCGACCCATGCACCAAGAGGTCCCGGGTGCGATTCCTGTCAGGGCACATGCCCAGCTTGTGGGCCAAATCCCCAGTGGGGGGCATGCAGGAGGCGGCCAATTGATGTTCTCTCTCATCAATGTTTCTCTCTCTCTCCCTCTCCCTTCCTGTCTCTCTCTCTAAAATCAATAAAGAAAGAAAAGAAAAATTAAAAAAAATAAATAAAGATAATGTCACACCTGAGCACAATAGTCCTCCAAAATGACTAACCAGATCAGAACCTCCCTGTTCCAAGTGGGACATTTACATTGATGAAGTCTGAATTTAAAAAAAAAAGAAGTGGGTTTGCTGTCGTTGAACACCATTACTGCATCCAGCTCGCTGAGCAGTAAAACCCGTATGTGTTTTCCCTAGGTGCTGCTGAGTCACTGCTCTGCCCCTCCTCTACACGTACCCAGTTCTTATGAGTAATATCCTGACGTGTATACAGGTCTTGAGAGTCATACCTACCGAATTCCATGATGTAGAGAAGCAGGGAATTAGTCAAATACAGGATTTCCATTCAGACAAGCCTGGATTCAAATCCTGGCTTCACCCCTAACAGCTGCGTGACCTTGAACAGTTGCAGAATCTCCCCCAATCTTAGCTTCCTGTGATAAAGTAGTAATAGGACTCTCCTCGTAAGACTGTGGGAGAAATAAACAAGGTAATGTATGGAAAGGATCTGGCACAGTGCCTGGCGCTCACTGCGCTCCCCAAGAGCGGTACCTGTTGTTGTATTCCGTCAGGGAAAAGTAGGTCAGAGCTTCCGAGCTCAGGACTGTCCTCTCTGGGAGAGCAAGTGGAAAAGCTGGTGCGGAGAGGGGCGGAGAAAGATGAAGCAGGAAAGAGGAAAGGCCACTAGCCTCACTCATATCTGCTGTTTACATGCTAGTCTTAGAGTCCTAGAAAACAGGATGTCCGAACTTCTCTACCACCGAAAGCATTCCGCTTAAGAGTTTGTTTTTGAAACAGGACCTGGTAGGTAGGAATCATAAAATGTGTGTGTATATATACATATATGTATATATACGTATATATACATATATGTATATATATGTATATATACATATATGTATATATGTGTGTATGTGTATATGTATATGTATGTGTATGTGTATATGTATGTGTATATATATATATGTAGGTGTATATGTATATGTATGTGTATATGTATATGTATGTGTATATATATACACACACACATATCCTAAAAACAAATTAAATAAATTCCTGGAAACCACACATAAGTGAAGGTGTTTGGAAGTCGAAAGCTCAGGATGCAAACTTCAGAAAGGGCGTTGGTAACACGCGAGTCGACCTCTCCGCTTACAAGTCAGGGATGGAGCCTCAGACCGACAGTGTCTTGCTCTGTTTCCACTAGCAAATGTGTTTCAGACCCAAATGAAGTTGAGGTCCTTTTATTTATTTTTTTCTCTTCTTGCCCTAAACTTCCTGGTCGAAGAAGCCATAAAAGAGGCCCACTTGCATTGTCTTTCTCCAGACGAAATTCAGGAAAGAGGGACCTGAGGGTATGTGGTCCTGGGAGAAGCGATTCCAGGAAACACAGGTGGGAGAGCGGGGCGGGAAGGAACCAGCACAGACTGGCTCTGAAGTCAGACAGCACAGCTGTCGACGGGGTACCCTGCGGGGGTGGCAAGGGCAGCGGGTATCATCCAGCCCTCAGCAGGCTTTATTTTAGGGCTGCCATGGAAAAGCCATGAAGCTGGGTGCTCCAGGCTGCCTCACACATGAGCAGAGGACACGAGGTGCACACAGCCTCCAGCCAGAGTCCCGAGTGCTGGCCCCTGCGAGTCAGGCCAGCAGTCATGCAGAGGGCTGGTGCTGGGGGGACCTGAGCTGGACACCATCATCACCTGCTACGGAGCTCAAACGGCAAAGAGACAGACTCTAAGAGCTACCAACCAGTGGACCAACCGACCCACTAACCAATGAAGAAAGTTATCAATACCACCTGTGCTGGTATTCCAAGAGGTTCAAGACACAGAGAGAAAAGCCAGTGCCTGACCACCCTATCGATACAAGTAGCCACAGCCCGACACCCCCGTTCCTCAGAATCAGAAATAATTCCAGGCGACATTGGTAGGAATTCCTCCATCTCTTTTAATGGGTAGAGAATTTCCCAATACCCTTAGCGCATGTTAATTTCTGTCTGGAAGACTTGCTGTCAACCTCATTTTTTCAGACATCACCTCAAAGTCCATCTTTACATTAAGATTTTCTCCAAGGGCTAAATGTGCCGGTCCAACAGGCTGAACTCCTAGTGACCCCACCAGATACGCCCACGATGTGTAGTCCATACACATTCCTGCGCTTCCTCCTCCTTGAGCTGTGAGCCAGCCATGTTTAACATTTTAGTTTTCTTTATTGATTTTAGAGAGAGAGGAAGGGAGAAGGAGAGAGAGAAACATCGATGAGAGAGAACATCGATTGGCCGCCTCCTGCATGCCCCCACTGGGGATCGGGCCCACAACCTGGGCATGTGCCCTGACCGGGAATTGAACTGGCGACCTCTTGGTGCATGGGTCAACACTCAACCACTGAGCCACACTGGCTGGACTAGCCAGCCATGATACATATGTATATACATATCTATATCTATATCTATACACACACACACACACACACACACACACACACATATATATCTCTTATGGAACCTCAGCAGGGGTCCAGCTGCTCTAAGTGACTGCTGGAGGCTAAGATACAGGCAAAGGCAGGAATCTGTAAGTCCCTCCTCGCTAAATGCTGTGGGACCCGATCGTACACATACATAGAAGGCAAAAAGGAAACACACACACCATACAACACACACACATGCCAACACACAGAAGCATAGGAACCATCAGGTTCAGAAGCACAGCTTCACCCACTTCCTCAACTAGTAGCATTTTAAAATGAACTCCGGGGACAACAGACAAGTTAGGTGTCCTGCATTGCTCCCCCCTGGCCTTTCCTCACAGTGCCAGGGCCTCCCTGGGCCTCCGAGCGGGATGCTCACCGGCAGTGCCACGGCAGAGCCAATCAGAAGGCCCCGAGTTGGGATAAGGTCGGGGGTGGCCCAGCCCCGTTCTGCCTGACGCCTACCCTACCCAGGTCTGCCACCTGGCCAAGAGGTTGGCTTCGATAAGCGTACACCTTTGCTTCTCCTTCCTTTCTTGTCTCTTTTTTTCTTTCTGTTTTTGTTTTGCCTTAAAATCCCTTTTCTCCTCTGCAGTAATAAATCACCGCCGGCAAGATCCACTGATGAATGCTAAAGTCAGCGGGCAAAACCCTCCCGAGAAACAGGCTCTGCACAGAGTCTCCAAGCAGCTCTCTGAAATATTTATTAATTACTGTGGGGTTTTTAGCAAATCTCCACAAATTCTTGGGCGCTCCTCCCTCCAGGAGGCAGACCCCCTCCCTACGTGCGTGCCGAACTTAGTAACTTGATCCTAATAATGAAGTATGGAAAGAGAAAAGCATGCCCCTCGGAGTGGAGCAATCAGGCGGGCACCGTCTTAAACAAGTGGTAGTTCTCAGGATCAGCAATAAATCCTGTGGATACGCCCGCCTCCTGATATGAGGTGACGGGAAGGCCACGTGCCTTGGCGGAGCTCCTCCTTCAAATCTGCAACCCCAGTCTCATTATAAGAAAGCGTGAGACAAGCTGAAAGCGAGGAATATCTCACAAAATACCTGACCAGGACTCTTCAAAGTGTCCAGGTGATAACAGCAAGGCAAGCGGGGGAGGAGGAGATAAGGGACGACGAAGGGCAATGTGGTATCCCAGACTGGATTCCGGCACAGCAAAAGGACATCAGTGGAAGAACTGGGGAAGCAGAGACACATTATTTGGTTCGCAGGGTTGCATCCATGTCAAACTTCTCATTTTGATCCGAGTCCCATGGTGAAGAGAGATTGACATTAGGGGAAGCTGATTAAAAGGTATGTGGGAATTCTCCGTAACTTCTTTGCCACTCTTCTGAAAGTGTAAAATGATTTCAAAGTAAAATGTTTTTTAAAAAAAGCACACACAAGAACAAGTAAAAACAAAGAACAATTCCTTCTCTCAATGCTGTTGTGGAAAGCCTTGGGTAGGATGCCAGGGGGCTGGTGGCTCCTGGCTTCAGCTCACTCAGGGAAGGCCAGGAGGAAGTTCCTCTCTCTGGGTGTAGTTTCTCCATCTGTTCATGATGCGGGGGGAGGGCTGCTTAGTAGTTTTCCAGCCACATTCACTAGGGCACAGCTTTGCTCTCATGTGGGTGAACTTGAAAAGAAACCCACCCAGCTCCTGTCCACAGGTCCTTGCTCCTACCCAGCTCCTCCACACTTCTAGCCAGAACAGATCCTCTTTGGTCTGTTTGAAAGTATCCACAAAACATTTCATTTCATGAAAGTTTTCTGATGTAAAATGCTGAAAAGTACTGGAATGGATCGTTTATAAGGTTCCTTTTTAAACTTTGTTCTCGCCCTGGCCGGTTTGGCTCAGCGGTTAGAGCGTCGGCCTGCAGTCCAGAGAGACCCGGGTTCGGTTCCCGCTAAGGGCATGTACCTCGGTTGCGATTTGTCCCCCGCCCTGGTTGGTCGTGCGGGAGGCAGCCACTCTGTCCCTTTCACATCGATGTTTCTCTCTCTCTCTCCCTCTCACTCTATCTGAACAAAAAATGGAAAAATGTCCTCGGGTGAGGATAAAAATAATAATAAACTTTGTTCTCTTCTCTTTCTGATCTGTGAGTTGCCCACTGGTGGGAGCCATATCTGTTTACCTGTGTGATGAGTCCCCAGCCCTGTTGTAGGACAGAGTCGTCAGTACCAAGGTGAACTGCTGTTGAATAAGATGCTAGGAATCGGATAACTTCTTGGGAAGTGAGTGAGTGTGGAACACATCCCTGACTCCAGGGTGACTCCAGGGTCCTGCTAACATCATCTACTTTACAGAGCTCTTGACTAGAGGCAGAAGTTGTAAAGTGTCGACCGATGATCAAATCCATGCCACCATTTAAAAGCTGCATCAATGTTCCCTTCCTCCAGGAAGCTCTCCTTGATCCTTCCAACTGGAAGCGAACTCACCTCTTCCTCCTCTGTGTCCCACTGTCTTTGGTGTGAGCCTCTGACACAGTGCTACCTTGTCTCCCCTAAATACCTGACTCTGGGCCCCTACCCTACCGGAAGCTATGGAAGCCTTGGTCCTGGGATCCCCTGAAGTGTTTAACACAGCCTTGTGCACAGGAGATGCCGCAAGGAAACGAAAGGCGTGAATGAGCTCCAGGCCTCCTTGTTTCAAAGGGATCAGCACAAGACTCTAGCAAACCTAGGTTTGAACCTGAGCTCTGCCAGTTTCTACACTCAGACCTTAGACAAGTCGCTTACTGTCCTCCATCACAAGTCAGACCCTGGTTGGTTACTGCTGTTGTCAAACCCTCCAGACCCGATCGCGCAATCCCGGGGGTCTGACCCAGGACTCGGCACACTCGATGGGTGTTCAAGAAATATTAGTTGTATAAATAACCAAATCGTTGCCTCTCTGAGCCTCGGCTTCTTTATCTGTAAAATAACAACACAAATACCTACCTTAAACCTTTATGGTGGGATTCAAGAGCAGAGCATACTCGTGCATTCGGCAAGATGCCTGGTGCATGGCAACTGCTCAATAAATGTTATTTCTCTTCCAGTCTCTTCCCATCAGGTATTCTTTGCAATGAGGGGACTAACTTAAGCACTTCTCCTGGCCCTGTGCTTCATCAGGGAAGCCAAATGAAGAATCCAAGGTGCTTACATTGGAGAAAAAGCGAAGGATGCTAGACCACGGAGTGCTGCATGGGGTGTAATGAATTCACAGTAGCTCTGCTAAGAAAACATTCCGGCCCCCAGTTGAGAGACTAACGCGGCACCATTTGCATAACAGGTGTTTTTGCAACAAGAAAGGCACTTTAAAGACAAATCCCCCCAAGTGCATTCCCCAAAGGTAGGAGTGCATATTTAATTACACTTAATGTCATCTTTTCCTCTCGCTCTGTGCTTGGAGGGGACATATCCCTCCACAAGGCTGGGAAGATTTTTATAGAAATGGCTGGAATCCAGATCTGCTTCTTAGCTGCAGTGCCCAGAGGAAAAATGTCAACAGTGCGGCTTCAGGATGGGAGCCACCGGCTGGCTTGCTGTGCTGGAAGAACGTAACGGAGGGTAGAAACCACACAAAGGGAAGAGCAGAGCACACTGGGAGCCATGAGAGGGGAGGGTCGCTGTGGGCAAGGCCCTGAGCTGATCTTTCTCACAGATCCTTCTGAATTTACACAGCAAACAAAAGGCAGAGGTATAACCAGCCTTCTAGTATTGACAGCAGGAAACTGAGGTTAGGAGAATTTGAGTGATTTTTCTAGGGTCCCGGAGCGAATATCGCTTCGAGGTGAACTCAGGCCTGTTGGGCCCCAGGACCATGTGTTTCCGCCTCGTCCACTGTCCCAGGGACTGCCACTTAGTGGGCACATGTTCTGAGACATGCTCTGTGCCACCACACCGGATCCTTATGCCTATTTGGAAGTGTCTTTCCTATTTCATAGAAGCGAAACCAAGGCTCAAATAAATTTGGGATTTAAACCCAAATGTCTCCATCTTTTGGCCTCCCTGTCATGCCAATTTGCTGTGTGAGTTTGAAGACATGAGTTCCAGTCAATGAGCATTGGTTTTTCTCATTCTTAAAATGAAGGTCTTATAAGCAGAGATCGTAAAGGATCCTCATGTCTCTAATATGCCATGATTTTACGTGCTTCTCCGCCACGAGCTCTTCCTCATTTGCCATGTCAAAGCATCCCTAACCTGTCAATTATCCCCAGGGGATGCTGAGATATTGGGTAAAAGGAGGTTTGGCTCTACTGCTGAGTCACTGTGTGATCTTGGACATGATGAACCTTTCTAAGCGTCAACCAGGGCTAATAACAATAATAGCTGCCACATGGATGCCTAAAGAGCCAAAGATGCTTTTGAAGATAAGATGCAATAGTAGATGTGTAGCGACGCCTCGAAACTGCCAAGGCGCTGTGCAAACATGAGCCAGCATTAACATTATTGTTGTGGCTACAGTGAATGCGTTCTGGAGGGCAATGAACTTCTGTATCCACAGAGTTGGTCCATGAAAGCATGAATGGTCCTCCCTGGCCCCCATGAGAATCCTAGCGCTTTATATCTGCCCTTCAAAACTCCTCCCTCAGCTTTGAACAGGTACTTGGCTATCTGTTACAAATGCATACATTAGAGAACTTATCAGGAAGGTAAGGATGTTCTAGCGTAGCCCATCGGCTAAGGGCAGACCTTGGACCCCAACAACCCTGGTGCAGACCCTTCTAACAAAAGGGTTTGCCCCTCTGAGCCTCAGTTTTCTCACATTTAAAAGGTGGTTCCTAAGAATAGCCTCCTCACAAGACTGTTAGGTTAGATAAGGTAACTGTAGAAAGCTTTTAGCACTGTTCCTGGCACATACGTAGCAGACGATGCTATTATTAAGACCCAAACGTGACTGGTGCACAAGCTGCAGCCGCGCGCGCGGGCGCACAGAAGTGGGACGAGAAGGGGCTCAGGTGTTCCTTCTCGATGCCTGTTTCCTGGAGCCCTGCTCTAATATGTATCCTTTCACATAGCGTTAAAGGGTGAAGATGCATTTGCTTAAAATCTATCTGCTTTTTATAACTTGCAGAGAGTAAAATCTGCGCGGGCAGCAGTTCTTGGCTGCTCCTAATTAATTCCTAAACAAAGACCGCTCTGGCAAGAGCACAGTTTATGAAGCCGGCTGACCCCCTGGTGCAGAAATGATGTGGTTGCTACTCCACAAGCTCATTTTTCACTTTGCACCACTTGGTCGCACCAGCCATGTCTTCACCTGCTGAGGAGCAGGAGATGGTCCCTGGATCGCCTCTGAGACCCCAGCTGTCACCTTTCTCCACGCAGGGGTCTCCCAACAGCAGCCTGGGGTGGCAGGGGCCTGAAAAACATCAGCTTCCCCTTTAGTTTATCTAAGAGATTCCCAAGTCGGGGTCTCCCTCGTCTGTATGGTGTTCAGAAAGCTACAGGTAATAATAACCAGTTGCCATGAACTGAACGTCTATTATGTGCCAGCACTGCCCTGGGCATTCTGCCTGGGTTATCTTATTTCATTCAACACAGTCTTTTAAGATCTGAGTTACTGTCCTCAGTTCAAAGTCCAGGAAATGGGATGTTGGAGAGATGAAAAGAGACTGCACAACGATACAGGAGCCCTTCAGCAGGTGAGGCACCAAGCAGTTCACCTGGTAGCCTCACTGAAGACTGCACCGCCGTGAGGACCTGTGGCAGGTCATACTGGTAGTAATGGAGAAGCAGAAACCTGACAGGTGTGGGCCTCTCCTCTGAGTTAGCTGTTCCTCCAGCATCACTGGGCTTAATGTATTCATTGGCTCAAGACACAGATCCCAGGTCTTGGGTGGCCATGTGACCTTGGGAAATCTCAGTATTCTCATCCATCAAATGGGCACAGCCTCAGACACCTCATCCATGAATGAGCATTAACAGTTTTATAAATCTCAATGTAGTAGTCTATGACAAAGGCCATGCTGGCATGACTGCATGCTTAAAAAATAGTGGCCATGACCAAGTGGAAGCTGTTAGCATCAGCTCCTGTCCCTGCAGCCTGTGCACCTGCACCTAGTGCCAAGGTGCTATGAAAAGCTCACGACTTCAACGCATGACAAGATCCGGTCATCTGCCTGCCCTCCATCTAACAGTTTACTGAGCTGCTAGCAGATGCGAGGAACTCCCTGTCTTCCAAAAGCCTCTCCCCACTCCTTTCCTCCCTTCCCACCCTGTCCCCTTTCTGCTTTCGGCTCACCTCCTCTCCGAGTTCTCTTTTACCCCGTTGTCCCAGGAACGAGAGCAGAGGAAAAGGAAAATATCGATTCCAGCTTCCCTAATTCCCTCAGCCATCGGTGGCTGGGGAGGCACCAAGCACAGTTCTCTGCTGTGTGGGTTGGCTCAGGCTGCCGGGACAGAATTCCACAGACTGTGTGCCTCAAAAGGCAGAGGTTTATTTTCTTACAGTCCTGGAGGCTGGAAATTCAAGGTAAGATGCCAACAGGGGTGGTTCCTGGTAAGAGCCTCTTCCCAGCTGTAGACAGTTGCGTCTCCCTGTGTCCTCACATGGCCTTGCCATTATGAATACACATCACTGGCATCTGTTTCCCTCCTTAAAAGGACACCATGTAGCCTTAATTACCTTTTTTTTTTAATCCTCACCCGAAGACATTTTTTGTTCAGATAGAGTGGGAGGGAGAGAGAGGAAGCGAGAGAGAGAAACATCGATGTGAAAGGGACACATCGAGTGGCTGCCTCCCACACGACCCAACCGGGGCCGGGGACAAACTGCAACAGAGGTACATGCCCTTAGCAGGAACCAAACCCAGGTCTCTCTGGACCGCAGGCCGACGGTCTAACCGTTGAGCCAAACCGGCCAGGGCCTTAATTACCTTCTTAAAGGCCCTATCTCCAAATGTAGTCACATCAGCGGTTAGGGCCTCAGCACATGAAATTGAGGGGGAACACAATTCAGTCTGTAACACCTGCCACTCTGAATCTCAAAGCAGGCAGCGGCCATCCCAAGTTTCATCCTGGGCCTTAAATGACTTGACTTGGGGGCAAATGTCCACCCAAAGCACACCTGCCCAGGTGTGTAGGGGTTCCAGAACTTCCTGTTCTGACACTGACGGACTGCGTGACCTAAGCAAGCACCTTCTCCGCGGCTCCGCCTGCCCTGCTGGAAAACACCGTTAAAAAGAACACCTACCGCATACATTGCCAGCAGGTCTCAATGAGATGTTAAACAGGGGCAGCTTCTGTGAACATGCGTGGTCAACAGCGTCTGAGCTTTAAGAATAGCTACGCTTTATTGAGGAATGCATCAAACACTGAGTCGGTGCTTGGCGTGGATGCTTCCGTTCCTGGAAGTGATTTCATCAGAGAAGGTACTATTGTTACACCTCTGCATCTGAGGAAACCAAAGCTCGGAGAGGGCAAGCAGCTAGCCCAGGATCACAGTTAGCACCAGGCTGACTGATCCAGGTCTGGCTGACTCCCCGCTCCCCTCGTCCGCGCTGCTATAATTATTGTAACGGCTCAGCCCTGCCCTGCAGGTGAGCTGCGTTGTCCTGAGATCATCTGCCAGGAGGGCAGGTGGGGGCTGCCCCATATCTCCCCCTAGAAGGCCTCTGTGAACCATCTAAACACAGCTCCTGGCACACACACCAACATATTTATTTCCCTCCCTACTAAGGAAGGCTGAGACAGGGCAGGCCTCTAGTCGCTTCGTGGGGGACATCAGGACGCATAAGGGCTGTAATCAAACAGGAGCGGAAGAGGGTGTCCATGGGGAAAAGCCCAGGGACCCTCTGCTTGTGCTCCTGCCGAATTTTAGAGAAGGGTGGGAGGGCTGGGCCAGGGACGAATGCGGACAGGAGTCGATCAGATGGGGATGCTATGTAAAAGCAAGGGCTTTACAGCCAGAGAGGTGAATGGAGGCTTCTAGAACCCAGCTCAGCCTCTTCCTCACTACGTGTCCTTGGGCAAGGCCTCTCCACTTTCTGTATCTCAACATTTCGACCTGTAAGGTGGAGATAACAACGCCTGCCAGGAAGGCTCTGTGAGAAGTAAGCAAGAATCTAAACAATTAGCGGGTCGAGGCTGTGACTTTCCCTCTGCTGGTCTCAGCAAGCTGCGGGCTAGTGATTCTCCGCCTTTGCGGGCCAGACGCGTCAGAAACAGAGCTTGCCATAACGCAGACTCCCAGAACCCCAACCCAGGTGTTCCCATTGCATACCTGGGGCAGGGCCCACAAAATTGCCTTTTTTTTTTTTTTCGTTGCTAATCCTCACCTGAGGATATTTCTCCATTGATTTAATGAAATACCAAGAGTAAACAGTAGAACTTAATAGTAGGCGTTTTTAAAAATCCGAGCACATTGTGGTAATGCAAGGGATGGAAGGCTTATCATCTATGGACTTCAGGCTCCTTCCAGGCATCATGGAAAAACCAGCCTAAAGAATTGTTTTAAGAGTTAAGTAAAATAACGCACTACGCTCCCAGCATCTTCCCTGGCACGTGGAAAGTGCGCAGTACTATTTCTATGAGAGTTATTTTCACCTGGCCCTTGAAAGGAATTTGTGATAACCCTGTAAGTGTGGAAGCCCAGGAGGGGAAACTAAGGCAGAAAAATGTTTTTCCTTAATTCCAACCTCATAATTTTGTTTAATGAAGCAATTTACAGGGGCCAGAACTAATTAGTGGTTTTAAATGCTTTGATACAAGTAGGCACTGTAATCATGATAAATCATCTCTGACATACGCCCGGCCCCTCCAAGTGACAGATGACAAACAAAAGCAGGACAAGGTCCTCCATCACGGGCAGAATCATTGAGTTAATGCAAGAATTATTGCTTCTGAAATCCACTCCTGTCCCATCGAGGAGAACGTTCCAATTTATCAAAGCCAAATGAACATTAATTGCAGCAGTCTGGAAAGTTTTCCAGACGCTATGACCTTCATTGAATTTTAATCCAAAACAGATAAGATTTCCTTCCACACAAGAGGAAACAACACAATTAGCTCAACATGACAGCAGGATCACGGAGCAGGCACACACAAACGGCGCTCACACATTCACACTCACACACACACACACACACCCCTCGTGAGGACATTGATTCTTCCTGGCTTAAAATTCAGCACGAGGCAGGTAGGCAGCGAAATGGTAAGCGCATGCAGTCACACATCTGCATGACACCCCTCGCCCTTCATTGGGGGGCGGGGAGGGGGGGGGTTGGAGGCGGAAGCCACGATGGAAAAGGTGGCAGGCAGGAATGAGGAATGGGGACGGAATTTCCGTTAACTGCTGTAATTAATGTTATGCCTCATCGGGGAGCGATGAGGAAAAAACAGAGAAGGAAGGATGAAAAAACAAGTATTGTTTTGCTATTAAAGAGACCCTGAGCTGGCGAGCATTAGGAGCAGAAGTTTGAATCGGGTCATTGTTTGAGCGGGGTGGTGGGTCACCGGGGTGACCACAATCCAGGGAAGAACAGTTGCACTGAGCCTGGATGTCCAGGGCTCCCGCGAGTGGATGAGAGGCTGTCTGTCGTGCAGACCCCAGCTGGGGAAGGTTTCGAAAGAAGCACACACACCATCGTGAGGTCCAGATGGGAAGGCCAGCTCTGTCACCGACCTGCCTCGTGACATCGACTGAGTCCCCCTTCGAGACCCACAGGCTTTGTTTCTATATGTGTTCTCACTCTAAAATTAAGGAGTTGGATTCGATGAGTTTTAAAAGAGGGTTTGGTGGGCAAGGAGAATTGTTTTGGTTTTGGAGAATTAAGTCAGAAATTTCACTCTTTTTTTTTTAATCCTCACCCGAGGATACTTTCCCATTTATCTTCAGATAGAGTGGGAGAGAGAGAGAAAGAGAGAGAGAAACATCGATTGGCTGCTTCCCTCACGACCCCAACCAGGGTCGGGACCGAACTGCAACCGAGGTACATGCCCTTGACCAGAATCGATCCCGAGACTCTTTGGTCGGAGGGCCGACGCTCCAACCACTGAGTCAAACCGGCCAGGGCCACTTTCCTAAATTTTAAGTGTCCATGGTCAGGGAGAACCAGCTGTCTTCTTCCACAGCTCAAGATCAGGCCTTAACAGGAAATGCAGTCGTGTAACTAGATGGTGATGGAGATGGGCCCCCACATACCCTAGCCCTGTGAGAAGAAGGGATACCATAGAGGAGAGACCCCTGGGAATCAGAATCTTCAGTTTAATTCTGGGCTCAGGCCCTAGTGGTGTGATCTTAGAAGAGAGCTGTCTTAACTTTAACTTTTCAGGTGTTGGTTTTATTATTTGTGAACTGGAAACAGTAACAGCGGCACTATCAATGAAACTGATGATACACTATTTATGTAGTTGTAGAGTAATTAACCCGTTTTAGTTCCAGGAGGTAGAAAACCATTATTATCCCCATTTTACAGGGGAAGAGACTGAGGCACAGAACAGGGACGTAACCAAAGCCACACTGCAAGTTAAGTGGTGAGGCCAGGAGTCTAACCCAGGCAGTCCTGCTCCAGTCAAGACTGTCTTTGTCTTTAATTCTTTTACATTGTAATACTTATATTCACTAAAAGTTGCAAAGTTAGCCCAGAGAGTTCCTGTATACTCATCACTCAGCCTCCCCTAAAGTTAACGTCTCACTAACAAAACAATCATCAAATCTAGGAAATTAACAAGGATACGATACCATGAAATACCCTGCAGACCGTACTGGAATTTCACCAGGTTTTCCACTAACGTTCTTCTTCGGTCCAGGATCTAACCCAGGATCCCACGTGGCATTAAGCTTGCATTTCTCCCTAATCTCTTACCTATGACCATCCCTCAGACTCACCCGTCTCTCATGATCCTGACAATTTTGAAGACTGCCTGTCAGTTGTTTTGCAGAATGTCCACACTTCGAGTTTGCCTGATGTTTTCTCGTAAGGATGAGGTGACATAGTTTTGTCGAGAATACCAAGGACATGTCATTGTGCCATTCTCAGCGCATCCTTTCAGAAGACTCACTGTGCCGAGATGTGAGGTTTCTGGTGATGCTGACCCTGACCACTGGTTTCAGTAATGTAGTGGATTGAATGGCGGACCCCAAAAGATACAGCCCACTGCCTAATCCCTGGAACTGGTAAGTGTGAATTTATGTGGAAAAAGGGGTCTTTGCAGATGTGATTAATTAAGGATCTTTCAACGAGGAGACAGATCATCCTGAAGTATTCAGGTGGGTCCTAAACCCAATGACACATTCTTACGAGACACTCGGAAGAGAGGACAAATGCTTTCGTGTGCGTTCTCTCGGGTCCATACTATGGTTTCAGTTTTATTTCCATCCTGCAAACAACCAAGTGAGAAGCTCAAGAGAGGTGAAGACTTGTCCAAATCTGCACAACTGGAGGAAATAGAGTCAGAGATGGAAGCCAGGCCCCTGATACCAAACTGCGTGTTCACTCTACTCCTACACCGTGTACCTAAACGCCGTGGCAGATTACCCACGATTCCTACGGGCAGAAGCCCTGGCTTATTCTCCTAATTTTCCCACGATCCTAGTTAGGGACCCTGCAGGCTTCCAGTGAACCCTTGTTGAGACAAGTCAAGGCCAAGCTATAAGGTTCATGTGATTTACATTTTTAATTAAAAAAAAAAAAGATTGTGATTTTAAAACTTCTACTTTCTGTTAAAAAAAAAAGAAGAAGAAGAAGTAGCCCAGCCAGTGTGGCTCAGTGGTTGAGCATCAATCCATGGACCAAGAGGTCCCAGTTCGATTCCCTGTCAGGACACATGCCCAGGTTGTGGGCTCATCCCCAGTGGGGGTGTGCAGGAGGCAGCCAATTGATGTATCTCTCTAGTCGATGTTTCTATCTCTCTCCCTTCCCCTCTCTCTCTAAAAATCAATTATAAAAAAACATTTTTTTAAAAAGTAATAGGATTCATGAGTTATGGCCCACTGACATAAAAATGAACTTGGGATCATTGTAATGTCAAACCTCATCACGTCTTGGCAACTGACATAAGCTTGATGATCTCAGTTTGCGGAGGGGGATCCTCGGGCTCAGAAAGGAATGTGACTTGCATAAGGTCCTGGAGTGAGTGGCAGGGCTGGGACACCCGAGTCCCAGGCCATAGCTTTCTGTGCTGTGTGTATCACATGGTTTTTTCCTCCACAGACTTGTCCCTGTTTAAATTAGTCCCTCCTGGCCCTGGCCGGTTTGGCTCAGCGGTTAGAGCACCGGCCCACGGTCCAGAGAGACCTGGGTTCGGTTCCTGCTAGGGGCACGTGCCTTGGTTGCGGTTTGTCCCCAGCCCTGGTTGGGTCGTGTGAGTGGCGGCCACTCGATGTGTCTCTCTCACGTCGATGTTTCTCTCTCTCTCTCTTCCTCTCTCTCCCTCCCTCTCTATCTGAACAAAAATGGGAGAATGTCCTCGGGTGAGGATAAAAAAATAAAATAATAAAATAAAATAGTCCCTCCTGGTCAGGATGTTCCCCCACCACTCTGCCTGCTCTCTGAAAAGCCTCTGGACCTACCGTCTGTGACAGCTTGGCTTCTCCTACTAGTTATCCTGGGCATCCTTCAATAGTACGGCTGATAAATAACACGGCAATGGCACCTCCTGTTATCAGGGAAATCGTGCCTCACCCCCAAAAACCAATACACTGGGCTCCTAATCCCCAGTAACTCTGAATGTTACCTCAGAGGGAGACTGGATCTTTACAGAAGCTAACGAGGTCCTTAGGGTAGGCCCCAACCCGGTGCAGTTGGCGTCCTTATACAGAAGGGAAAACCTGCAGAGACAGACATGTGCGCAGGAAGAATGCTGGGTGTTTCCCAGGGCTGCCGTGGGCCGAGGAGCTGGCAGAGGCTGGGAGGGGCTGGACCAGATCCTTCCCAGGCTCTGCCGACCTCCTGATCTCAGACTTCTAGCCTCCAGCCTGTGCAACAGGAAACGTGTTGTTTTTTTTCATTTTTTTTTTTTTGTTCAGATAGAGTGGGAGGGAGAGAGAGGAAGAGAGAGAGAGAGAGAAACATCAATGTGAAAGGGACACATCGAGTGGCTGCCACCCACACGACCAACCAGGGCCGGGGACAAACTGCAACCGAGGTACATGCCCTTAGCAGGAACCGAACCCGGGTCTCTCTGGACCGCAGGCCAATGCTCTAACCGCTGAGCCAAACCGGCCAGGGCGAAATGTGTTGTTTTAAGTCACTAACTTTGCGGCACTCCGTCGGCAGCCCTAGGAAAGTAATACAGGCCTACACAGCAGAGTGCCGGCCTTGATGAAGGCCTCACGGTGTGTCAGAGTCAGCACACGTGCTCGTGTACCGGCTCCGGTGAGCCTCACGCAGACACCTCACCCCCACTCCACTGCAGGTGAGGACACGGGAGCAGAGGGAGGGGACCTGCCCGAGTCACAGGGCCAGTGAGTCGGGTACAGAGCCTGAATGTAAGCCCTG
The DNA here is from genome assembly GCA_030848825.1 of Tadarida brasiliensis. Taxonomy (NCBI): domain Eukaryota; kingdom Metazoa; phylum Chordata; class Mammalia; order Chiroptera; family Molossidae; genus Tadarida; species Tadarida brasiliensis. The sequence continues at coordinate 15,994,686 of CM061269.1, read as the reverse complement.
GGACACCGAGTCCACGGTTCTTGCCCATTAGTTACATTCCCTGTGCCTACATTTTCTTAAAGGTAGAACGGGAGAAATAACGATACGTTGAAATAGGATTGTTGTAAGAATTACATGAGCGAAATTTGTGTCAATTACTCTAACACTGACGAAGCATTATAACAGTGCTGTGAGCATTATTATTTGAAGGTTCTGCATTGTCTTGATTATTTTCTCAAAACCTTTCTAGCCATGGCCGGTTTGGCTCAGCGGTTAGAGCGTCGGCCTGCGGACCAAAGAGTTGCGGGTTCGATTCTGGTCAGGGGCACGTACCTCGGTTGTGGTTCATCCCCGGCCCTGGTGGGGGTCGTGCAGGAGGCAGCTAGTCAATGTGTCTCTCACATCGATGTTTCTCTCTCTCTCCCTCTCTCTCTCTCTCTCTCCCCCTCCCGCCTACTCTATCTGAAGATAAATAGAAAAATATCCTCGGGTGAAGATTTAAAAAAAAACACCTTTCTAGCTAGTTATTTTCCCCTTGAGATGTAATCCCCAAAAGTAAACAACATATTTAAAGTCTCATGGAAACTCTAAAACTAGCAGTCAGATCCTCTGTACTTGGCTTCTTCTGAGCTTGTAGTTGATTTTTTTTTTTAAAGCTTTTCTTTTAGTTTTTTCTTTCTTTTTAGCAGATAGACGTTTCATTGTGAGGTATAGTAGGCGAGTAAACCATTGCATGATTGAATGACCAGATCAATAAACTAAGGAATGCATGATAGGCTCTGAATAAATAAATGCAATGGTTGGGGAACTCATCTGAAGCTATTTTCACAAAAAGCTTTAAAAAGCATTATCCCCACATCACACAGATCCTTTAAACAGAGATATTGATTGAGAACGGTAATAATAATTTCTTAGATTTATGTGACACTTTATAATCCTCAAAGTATTTTTCTATATATTATGTCATAGAATCATAGATCTTCTAAGTTGGAAGCAACTACAAATAGTCATCTAATTTAACTATTATTCCTCTCCGAATCCTGATGGATAGGGCTTCTCGTCTTTGCTTGCATCCCCACAGAAACGGGGAACTCACTACGCCCCGACTCAGTCCACTTCACTGCTGTTTAGCTCAAACACTTTGAAAGGTTTTCATTGTCCTGCCATGAACGGAATGTCGGTTCCCCTCAGTGGGGCTCTCCTGTGTACCTCGGCATCATTTTCTGTGGGAATGATCCCTTTGAGAGAAACGTGTCTTCAAAGGTCTTCTCTTCTCACACATCAAATCCAATATTTCCTTTCATCCCCTTTCTTAGAATATTCTGTCACTGATGTCATCACTACAGCTAACCTTTTCACAACAGCCATCACTTCTCGAGCACTTACTGATCGCCAGGCACCGTGAGGAACTGTGCCCAAGAGCAAAGACTCGTTTCGGACCGACAGGAGTTGGAACCCCAGGCTCAGCGCTCACTGGTGACGTGAACGGGACCAAGTCACAACCTCACAACTCAGTGGCATAAGAACAATTAAATGGAACAACGCATGTCTATACCTAGACTGTGCAGACATGTGCGCATGTACAGCCGCATTTGGTACTTAGAAAAACTCCAAGGACTGAGGAACGTGACATCAGCTTACAGGTGATGAGGCTGATCTGGCTGAGTCACAAAACTAGCAATGGAGACATCGTGCAACCTTGGCGTTGACTTCCAAGCCCTAAACTCCCTTAATGCTCTAACACACATTCCCTGTAAGGAGGGAGACTCTGTAAGAATTTACCATACTCTCTTATCCTTTAAGCCAGCAACTAATGTACAGAAAGGAGAAATCGTGCTCCACAATACACTTCAAAGGTGGGGGTTCCGGAGTCAGCCTATACAGAGTGAAATCTTTGGGTCACATTTAACCTTTGTATGACCAAGTCACACATCAATCGATACTGATTGTATTAACCTCTCCGGTTCCTCATCTATGAAATAAGCACAATAATAGCATCCACCTTAAGATTCATTGTGAGGACTTGATGTAATAATGCATGTAAAACAAAGTTTGGAACACTACCTAGCATATAGTAAATACTCAATCAATGTCGGGTATTATGATTTTGTCTCTAGAGCAATAGCAAAATAGCAGCAAAGACTAAACCCAATGTCCTTGTAAGTCTAGATTACAGTCCTTGCTACAATGGTAATGGTACCCGTGATGTGCCAGGCTGGATATTCGATACTATTTATACATTTCTTCCTTTCTTCTCAACAGCCCTGTGAGATTGGTAAGATAGATTTTGTTTCATAGATAAGGAAACTGAGGCTCAAAGAGATGAAGGGACTCCCTCAGGGTAAAAACAACAGAAGACAGGATGTCAGGGAGACTGACTTCCAAACCTCTGCTCTCTTCTCTGCATCACGGCACCTGCGTGGCTGAGGTGGGCACTGGACTGCTCAGAGTCGCTGAAGCTGGAGCAGAAGACTAGCTGAGAGGACCCTCTACTCTTTCTACCTGGGACCCATTAGTACCTCCTCACTGCATGACTGTTGGGATATTAATAGTCAGATGGCACAACCTTCTGGGACAAAGTAGATGCTCAACTGAGGTCTTAACAAGCCCGAAAGAGGACGCTGGTTCCACTCCAGTAGGCGTGGATTGCGGCAGGTCCCAGAGACTGAGCCGGAGCTGGTTGCCCTGCACAGATGGGTAGGATGTTTGTGCTAAGGAAAGGGAATGGAGGACACTGACCCTGACTTCCAGATTTCTTTGAGATTTGACTGAATGATTTGGGTCTTCCCACAAATGATCTCAGATCTTCACCCAAGATGAAAACAATGTGCAATCTGACCAAATGCGAGTCTTGGTCTCATGAGTTGCCATGTGACATGAGTTTGGAACCTTGGGAAAAGCCTCTCCTAGAACTGTCCTCTTAGTAGCCACACAGCCTGAGTCAAGTCAGTTAAACTCACTGAGCCTCAGATTTCTCATCTGTGGAATGGGGAGACAGATCCAAGCCAAGATCATTCTGTATAGTGGCTTAGGGGAATGGGAGAAGCAAACACTCTTCTCATTCTTGCTGAATTGTCTGTGGCCAGAAAGGCAAGGACAGAGTCCGAGCCACAGAGAGGCCTATTCTTCAGGCCGAGCCCTGCTGACTGGCTGGGAGATCCTGGACATGTCCTAAGCTATAGTTGGACCTCAGTTTATCCGTCCATGAAATGAAAGGAAATAATACATCAGCATGTCTCAATAATAAAAGTGCCCTAATAATAAAAGCTAGTGCTCTTATGTGCAAATTCCTCTGATCAAAGTATTTGGTGTAACTACACAATAAGTGTTAGGATAACCCTCATTTATAGATGTCAAAAACAAGGCAAGTGGGGTTGACTACTTTGCCCAGACGACTCAAAGTGTTGAGTAAGAGGCAGACTTTACATCCCAGAAGGTGGACTCTGAAACCTCCATGTCACCCTGACTCTAGATAGGGGGCAGAGTCCTCTGAGTGTGTCCCGCCTATGAGAGGCTGGGCTGCCATCCATGGAGGCCTTGGAGTTCAAACTTTCCTGGGTATGACTCTGTCTCCTGGGGGTAAGATACGGGCAGGAAAGATCCAGATTTTGGTGGCGCCACAAAGTGGTAGCCTTGGGCCACTTGAGCGCACAGGCAGGGAGGGCCTGGAGTGTGCCAACCTCCCTGTGATCTACGCAGCCAGACACATCCTACATCCCGCAGGACTCCAGAGACATCTGGGTCTCAGTGCAGTCTTCTTTCAGAGTTGATCTCACAGAAAGGTGAGGACCACCTACAGTCCTTGCTGATACAGTCTGATTTCATGGAGCTCCCACTGGGCCTGGAGGCAGAGACAGCCCATTCAAGATCATGTCTAGTTAAGATGGTACTATCTAGGTCACTGGGTTATGGCAAGAATGTATGTAAGTAAATGCTATGCTGGAACACATAAACTGCTGAATACAGATTAGTCCAAACTGAGTCTCTCTCTCAAATGTTACGAGAGGAGCAGTCATGTCCCCTCAGTCCTTCTGAACATTCGACGGTGCCCATGCTCCGTGAGGAACTCAGCCAGTGCCCTGAGATGGTGCTTGCAGAGTTGCACCTCAAGTCAGCATGCATGCACCCACTTGGCTTGACAAGTGGCTGCATCATTTGCTAAATATATGCATGGGAAAAGTCTATCACACTCATCCCACGAATAACACAAAGGCCTTGATTTGTTCCAAAATTAACATTGCTGTCTCGCTGGGGTTTGTGTGTGTGTTTCCAGAAACAGAAAACTTCCAAGCCCTTACTCAGCCCTAATCAGAATGTCTAATGCACAGTGTTAGTTGAAGAGGAACCAGGAGAACAAAGACCCAAAGCAAAGATCTGCTCCATGGCAGACTCTCCAAAAATCCCGTTGAATGTTGAATAGGAGGACGAAATGAAGAGGGGGTGGTAGCCTTGCGTGGTTAGGTGGCCTTGTGCCCATCACCTCACCTCTCCGAGCCACGCCTTCCTCACACACAGGTTGGGAGTCCTACCCCTCCCCTCACGCACCTGGCAGAGCCGCGCTGAAGGAGAAAACGACGTCAGGAAGGCTCGAGGCCTCACAAGCGCTGTCGGGGTGTGATCTTAGCTCTGATCCGATCTCTTCTCTGGCCAACTGGGCCCTGAACACTCTGCATAATGAATTTGTCTTTTCCCATCTACCTTGCAAAGTCAATAATTATAGCTGTTTAAAGAAACCATTAATAGGAGCCCATGGATATTTTAAATTACCTTGCACATGATTTCACCCTAGGAGCCTTCACGGAGGGGGCAACAGATTCGGAGAGTTCCAGATCATGGAACCAACAGAGGTGGAAGGCCACGCCCCTGCTCTGTGCTCAGTACGGAGCGGGCACGCCTGACCGCATGCATTCTCCGTGAGAACACATTGAGATAATGTCAACAGAGGCATCCAGCACAGTGCCTGAGACATCGCAGACAGGCACTAAATTCTCACACGGACAGAGTGCAGAGGGCATCGTTCAGGCTTTTTAGCCAGACACACTTGGGTTTGAAGAGCACGCCCCTCTCTTACGAGCTGTGTGACCTTGGAGAAGTGTCTCTGCCCACTTTACAGTACGCACCGTGAGGGGCTTCTGTGTGCAATCACACCTGCTATGCCCAGCCAGGCTCCAGGGACCAGCACTGGGTGGTGTCTACGCTGCAGGGGGTGCTGTGAGGGTTAAAGCCCCTGGCACATCAAGGGCACTTGGGAAAGGGCAGCCCCATTCCGGCTTTGTTGGTTCAGCCATTCTTGGAAAGGCCAGTTGCGTTTGGAGTGCTGAACCTCAGCCCAAGGCAAAGCAGGCCAAGCACATGACAGATGTTAAACAGCTATTCCCAGAGATGTCAGCCAAAAGGCCGAGGAGTTGGAGACCCTTTATTTTCTTCTCTGAAGCACAATTACTTTGTCACAGCTGACACATGATGGATGGGTATGCATCCGTCCAGGTGACACCACGGAATCCATCTGACCTTCTCTTTACCATGCTCACCTCTTGCACTCGGCCAGCTCTTTCCCCCTATCTGCTGACCTCCCGCTGCCTCCCCCTCCATCCTCTCTCCACCTTGCCCTCCCCTGTCTCTCAGCCCCCCCGCCCCGTTCCCCTCACTCACCATCACGGAAATGTGGAGAATGTGCGTCTGCTCCTCGACGATCTCCGAGGGCTCCTCGAGCGTGGGGGCGGTGGCCCGGGCCAGCTGCCCGGCGCTGCTCATGGACACGTGGAAGTACAGAGTGCCGTTCTCCAGCCACTGCTGCCTCCAGTGCACCAGCGAGATGTCTGCCGCCGTGCCCGACATCTCTGCAAGACAAGACCCAAGGTGCTGGTGAGCGGCGTGCCTGGCCTCGGAGCTCCAGGGAGGGAAGAAGCCACACCTGTTCGGAAGCTCAGAAGGTACCTACTTTGTACCAGGATGCCTGCCCTCACATCAAATCTCTGAGCCAGGGATCATCACTTCCATGTATAGATGGCTCCACGGTAGCCAAGATTCATCCCAAGCAACAGAGCGGCAGAGGCAGGATCTGAATCCAGGTCTGCCTGGTGCCCTTTTTCACAGCACCATGCGTGATAAGGTAATTCCTTCTACGCCAACAGAATCAAACTAAGCCGGTGGGTCAAAGCGCTTACGTTCTCCTGAAGCCACAGAACAAGACGAAGGGGGGACGCTGCTGAGAGTGTGATTCTTCGGCCGCTGAGCTGGAAGTGCTCGTGGCAGGACAGCGGAACCTCGGAGCTGGAAAGGCCCCAGAGGATGGGCCCGGCCAAGGAGCTCAGGGTCATCCTTTGTGTGAAAGGAGGTAGTTGGCAAGTGGGCTGTCCTGGGCCTCTTTCCACCGCTTCAAGCCCAGCAGCTCCGCTGGTCGGCAGCGTGTGCCCTGCACGCCCAAGCACAGGGGTGTTGGCACGAAGGTTTCCACGGCCGAAAAACACTTGCAAAGCCACTGCCCGGCCCGGTGTTCTCGTACAGAACCCACGGAAAGTCAGGACTGCCTAGTAAGGTGAAAAGTCACCTGACATGAAGTTCCTAACTCCTACCTCTGTGCTGTTTTTCCCTCTGTACAGACTTCACACCTATATAATTTTAACATATAACTGAATTTCCATTCAATGTAATCATACCTACACACCCTCTTGTTAAGAAGGGTGATGGCGCCCTGGCTGGTTTGGCTCAGCGGTTGGAGCATCGGCCTTCGGTCTGGAGAGACCGGGGTTCAGTTCCCGCTAAGGGCATGTACCTCGGTTGCAGTTTGTCCCCGGCCCTGGTTGGTCGTGCGGGTGGCAGCCACTCGATGTGTCCCTTTCACGTCGATGTTTCTCTCTCTCTCTCTTCCTCTCTCTCCCTCCCACTCTATCTGAACAAAAAATGAAAAAAAATGAAAAAATGCCCTCGGGTGAGGATAAAAAAAAAAGGGTGATGGCATCGGGTACCAAAAGTGTCTTTGCTCTGGGATCACACAGTCTTTTCATAGTTCTGTCTACTCAAGGGACGTGTGCTTGGAAATGGCCTAGGAAGGCAAGGCCTGGCAGTTGTCACACGATAAAAGGGAAGGGTGGTGGTGTTCTTGGAGGATAATCAGGTCCTACAGGAGACATAGGCCAGCCATCGGTAGACGTGTAGCCTTAATTGCGTCTGAGGCTTTGAACTTTGAACTCTCTTCCCAAGACATGAAATCTGACCTAGAGGTGGTATTCACAGCCCCTGAAGACTTTATATACACACATGCATGTGCGCTTGCACGCACACACACACACACATACACACACACACACATACACACACGCTTGAGGAGGACTGATGTGGAAGCTGAGTTAGAACTTCTTATCCAATCAGCTCCCCCATGCTCCCCTGCAGCCCGCATTATACCTGGTGACCCCGAATGCAAGAGTTGCTTTGAAGACATGAGATGATGTTTGTCCACCAAATCCTACTGTATTATTCTATCATCCTTTCCCAATAGCCTCCAACTCCTTGAGGCTCACAAATCAAAGCCCTCAGAGGAACAGCACCTGGCACTTACTAGGTGCTATAAAAAGTTAGCTATTAATATTTATTATCATTATTATTCATAGGGATGGGATCTTATTTACTCTTCAGCTTCTCTGAAAACAACCTTGAGACGCCCTTGACTGCTTGCTTTCTCTCCACTCCTCAGCCAGGCCAGCAGGAAGTCCTTCAAAGTCATCCAGAATCCACCCTGTCGCAGCTCCCCCACTGCAACCAGCTGGGCCAGGGCACCACTCTCCTGCCTGGCTCACCGTGAGGGCGTCTTCACTTGACTCTCCCTTCCACCTTTACCTCTCCTGTCTGTCCTCAACCAGAAGCCGGAGGAATCTGCCACAGCATAAGTCCGCCCATGCCACCCCTCTGCTCTAAACCTTCGGTGGCCTCCCACCTCATTCTAGGTACAACACCAAGTGACCGGAACATGGTGAGTTATTAGCCCAAGTGCAAACTTGTTTGGGTTTCTGTAGCTGCACCAAGAGTTGAGCGGGGCAGAGATAATCACAGGAGTTCATCAGCTCCTAGAACATGGCCCTCAAGGACCTGGAGAGTTCACTGTGTGGCCCCAAGAAAGGAGACAGGCTAGGTGTGCCCTCTGTGAGGTCCCACTCCAGCACCTTCTCTCCTCCCACCACCCACCCCCTAGCCTCAGCGCCTGAGGCCGTGGCAGTGGTTCCCCTGGCAGCCAGCCAGCTGGGCCAAGGCATGGTGAAGACATTAGTAGACGGCCTTGCTCAGGACCTCACTCACTTTTCTCTCGGTGCATAACAGCCCAGAAGCAGAGGCCCAGGGAGCCCAAGGCTGCGAGTTGCCTCTAGAAATAGCTGTCTCGCAATCAGCAGCTCAAGTTGGAACCACGTACCACCGAGTGGGTGGGCACTGATTGTGCTAAAAGTCCCTGGAATGGCACCAGCAGAAAGCCCCAGGGCAGGCCACATCTGGTTGACACAGGCTGGTACAGACAGAGGCAGAGTGAGTGAAGGGTACTTGCTGAACTCTGCATTTCTCACTGCTAGATCTCTCCCCCAGCCTGTGCCTGAAACCCCACCATTAAAGAGGCTTGGCCTCCCCATGTTCAGATGAGAAAACAGGGGTTCGCAGAGGGTTCATGACTTGCTTAAGATCACTGGTGAGTTTGTACCCAGCTGGGTTTCCAGTCTGCGTAACGTCTACGAGGCCAGTTGCTCTTAGAACATCTCCTTTTCTTTGACTAAATTAGCCCGTGAACCAAAACTAGATTGAGCTCTTTGTCTGATGCAGCGATGAGTGCACAGTCAGCAGACAGCAAAAGTTAAATGATAATAACAGTGTGTGAAACACAGTAAATATTGAATCACAGAGAACAGCTCTGGACTTACTCTATTACAAAGGAAAGAAACTGTTGTTGGAGTGGGAAGGAGGGGTATGAGACCTCAAAGAGAAACTTGCCTTGGAGGAAACAGAAGGCCTTGTTCATTCATTCATTCATTCATCCATTCATTCATTCACTCATCCATATGTTTGTTTCTTTATTCATTCAACATACTTTATTAAGGAACTTCTCAACTGCAGTCAGCTTAGTAGCTCAGAATACGACGTGAAATGAAATACAGCCTTGCCTTCAGGAAGCTCAGAGTCCTTTAGCAAAATAAATTCTACCAACAACCCCTTCCCCAGGTCACTGTCCACACATGTGCACACCCTCCATTTAATGTGGCCCAGGACACTGTGAATTATTCTGACCCACCTCCTACCAAGGTCCCCTCATCCTGTGCTCCACCCCTGCAGGACTTACAACTGTCCCTCAAATAGGCCAGGCCGCCTCCTGTCTCAGGGCATAGGAACTTTCTGTCTGGTCTATCTGGAATTCTCCACTCAGAGCTTGCAAGCTGGCTTCTCAGCATTCATCTCTTGGTCCAAATGAGATCTGCACAGAGAGGCCATGCCACTCTCAGCTAAAGTACTCCACACACATCCACTCCCCATTAGACCCCTTTTACAAAAACTTCCTATAGCACTTGTCACTATGAGAAATTCACCTTATGTATTTTCTTGAATATGTGTTTAATGCCTGCCTCGCCAGGAGAGCAGGAACCATGCATGTCTGACACATAATAAGTGCTCACTAAATAATTACTAAATTGCTGATATATATACACAAGTACTTACACATATCATAATAAGATGAGGGGAGGTACTATTAAGCCTCATTAGAGAATTAAAGAAAAGAGTAAGTAAAGATCCACTGGGAACTCAAAGGTGGGGCCGGAGTCTCCTAGCTTGGTGAGCAAGAACTCCTCCAAAAACATGGTGATATGAGTGTTGCAGAGGATGGGCATATTGTTGGCCTTCTGTAGAGAGAAGGAGGGATAGACGTGGGCTGAGAGGCTGGGTATCCCAGGGCAGTGAAGCCACATGTTTAAATAGGAGTGCAGCAAAATATCAGGTTGAAAATGCAGTTCAGACACAGAGTCAGGGCTTTAGAATGCTTGGTAATAGAGTGTGTTTGATTCCGTATGCAGCAGGGAATCAGCAGAGTACACTTGATCAGAGAGCCAGTCCTGTGTCCATTACAAATAGGTCAAGGAAATAGTAGCATAACCAAAGCCAGCTCTTGAAAGTCCCCGCTGATTGATTTTCCAATTGCATTTTCCCTTTCCTCTTCCCCTAGTCCTTCCATATAAACATTTCATTGAATTTTTCAAGTCATATTACAATCAAACTTAGAGCAAAAGGGGGACTAAACGCATTTGGTCGGGAACCAAGACGATTCCCATAAAGGCGGATTATGCTGACATGATGAATATAAAATGAAACAGCAGATATTAAAGTGGGAGAAATGGTGCGCCATGCCTTCCGGCTGTAGGCTGATTGCAGGGCCTGCTTCCCTCCCACCACGAAGAGCTTGATTTTATATTGGAATCACAAAGAAACACAGGGATTGCCTTTTCACCTTTCACTGTGCTCCCCTCATGGCCGCAACTCGTGAAATATTCAATAGGCTCAAATCCCCTCAACCACCCTGCTGAAGCCAAGCTAGAGGATCAGCCTTCACTGGTGATTCTGGGTAGACTGCCATCCTGCCTCTGCAGCCACAAATGCCTTTCAGTCTCCTGGAAAAGAAATAAAAAATTCCCAAAGGCATGTTGTGGCTTTAATTGGCTTGTTCTTCCTAATCTATGGCACTCATTGTATTTTTATTTAATTCCTGAAGGTCATTATGAAAATAAGCAGCTCTTCTGTCACCGGCCATCTTGGTAACATCTCCCAAGTGGCTAACTAACCCAGCACCAGCTGACCCTCCAGCCTATTATTTGCAGAAGGCCAGAGAGTGCTTCTAATGAGTTTGCAAATGGTCTTTGCCTGACTGGGGGGAGCAGACAGGATGTGAGATGAACTCACTGCCTAGGCAGGAAGAGTTGGGAAAGTTAGTAACAGTGTCATTGACTTCAAGCCCTGGCCAGGAGCCGTTCTAGCATTCATGGTGGCCACCTTCGTGCAGCAAGTCCTGCTGAGGGGGCTTGGGAATCACAGTGGAACCCCAGTTCTAGAACTTAATTCATTCTGGAAGGCTGCTCGAGAAATGATTTGTTCAAAAACCGAGTATTTTTTTTCCCCCATTAGAAATAATGTAAATTGAATTAATCCGTTCCAGACCCCCCAAATGTGTCCCTGCTTTAACCTTTCATATATACAATACATGTCTAAGGCACTGTTTAATCTATAAATAAACACTTCTTTTCTACAATTTATGGAACCACCCCCTACTAGCCTTGAATGAATTTCCCACATATCACTGCCTCCGAAATGCTATCACCGCTGACTGCTTTCCGTTTATCCAAATCAACAACAATTTTTCTACCTCTTCAATTGCCTGTGATCGTTGTTTTGTGAGCACTTTCACACCCTTAGCAACATCAGCACTCTTGATGGCCTCTTTATGTTTTAAAATTGTGCTAATCATCCATTTGGCCCAAACAAAAAAGTTCTCTCCTTTGTGTGTTGCCTGAGAGACACTTGTCGTCACGCTGTGGCATCCACGTGAAAGGGTTTGTCTGGTTGAAAACCAAAGTTTTGTTCCACGATGGAGACATTTTTTTCCACGAACAACTTGGTCCAAAACCAAACTGCTGGCGATGGGAGACTTTCGAGAACTGAGGTTTGACCGCCTATCTGAAACCCGCCCTCGGTTTCATCCCCGTGAGGGTGGCCTGAATGCAAACCTTCATCAGCTCTCCTACACTACTTCCAATGGCTCTCATGGGGGGGGGGCAGGGGCAGTCAGGAGGGCATTGGGAAGTGTTTAGAGATGGCACTGTTTACAGAGGTTTGGGAAGTGGATGAGGCGCCTCCAGAGAAACAGAACCAACAGGACCCATGTAGATATGAGATCTGTTATGAGGGGTTAACTCACATGTTTGTGGAGGCCAAGAAGCCCCCCAATCTGCATCTTCAAGCAGGAGACCCAGGAAAGCCAGTGGTGCAGTCCCGTCCACACCCCGAGGCCTGAGAACCAGGGGAGCCAGAGGTGTCAGTCCCAGTCTGAGTCTGAGACCAACAGTCCAAAATCAGGAGTGCTGATGCCCCAGGGCAGGACACGACCGATGTCCTGGCTCAAGCAGAGAGCTAATGTGCCCTTCCTCCACCTTTGGGTTCTCTTCAGGCCCTCCTGAATTCAACGATGCCCACCTATATTGATGCAGCCCCTTCTCTTTGACTTGGTCTACTGATTGAAATGCTCATCTCTTCCAGAAACATCCTCACCGACATACCCAGAAATAATGTTCTACCAGCTCCTTGGACATCTCTTAGCCCAGTCAAGGTGACATACAAAATTAATGAGCACAGGCAGGGGCGAGGCAAACCCATGATGAAGCCTCTCAAGGTTGGTCTCAGCAAGGAGCTGTCCCACCCTAGACCTGAGGGGCAAGGGGAGGAGAAGGTGTTTATGAAACTCTGAAGGAGCTCCTGCTGTAGGAAGAGGCCGCCAAAGGAGCTGTGGCCTTGACCCAGCTGCCCACAGGTAGTGGGATAATAACGCTCCGACCTCATTCCCCCTCTACCTGCTGATCTCTTACAGGGGGCTTGCACGGGTCGAATCCAACCAAATGCCCAAGGGTGAAGTGAAGCATGCAGGCCAGCCTTCCAGGGCACACAGCAGGGAGGGAGCAGCTGAGGAGCGGAGACTATCCAGAAGGCCCCACTGGTATCCCTGCCTCCAGGCCGCCTTCTTCCCAACAGTCCTTCCAATGACCAGCAGGATTAAATGATCATCTCTAAATCTGGCCATGTCACACTTTTGCTCAAATCATGTCAAGGGCTCCTGATTCCCCTCAGAATAAACCTAACTTCCCAAACCTGGCCCCTGCTTTTCTCCCCCACCTCACCTCTCTTCATTCCTTTCCTTGCACTTCTATGTTAAATCTGATCACATCTGTATGGAATCTCCCACGCACACTATGCTGTTCCCTGGTTCCATGTCTTTGAAGACGTTTTTCCAGCCTCTGGAATAACCTTCCCTACGGAACCCCCTCCCCTGCTCTGGAAGATTCCCTGACCCTCGTGTCAGGCAGGTGTTGCTTCATACATGTTGCCTAAGACCACAGACGCTGGAGACCAACCACATGAATCTGAATCCCAGCTCCGCCACGTTCAGGCTGTGTGCCTTTGGACAAGCATTTCAGCCACGTCGTGCCTCGGTTTCCCCATCTGTCAAATGAGGTAAATAATAATAGAACCTGGCCCTTGGGGTTGTGAGAATCAAATGAGATAATACCAACAGTTTAACTTTCAGCATTCATCTTGATCCTCAGTAAGCATTCATCCATGGCATTTGTTACATGGGATTCTCACACACTGTTGCAGCATCCTATTTGACCAATGTCTTCGTGTTGGTATTGACCTGTGTTAAAATGACCTGTTTACACGGTGCTCTCTCTCACTGGACTCCAGTGCAGGGACACAGCAGAGCCATCGGGAAGCCTAGTGCCTGACACAGTGACCAAGTGCAGAGTCTAGAAGGGCGTGGAAATGGTTGGTGAGCTGAACTGAGCCGTCTGCACATTTGAATTCAGATGGGCCTCTCCGGTGAATAGAGAGAAGAGTCGACAACTCAGGACAGCGATGACGGCTGGGTTCCCGAGTAACAGCCCTAATTCAGGCACCCTGGGGGATGCGAATGAAGAGAAAGAGAGAACCTGAACTTCCAAGGAGTTGCATTCTCATGAAGAAAGAGAGAATATTTATAGAGAAAATAGACAATCCTCTGATTCTGTTTCGACATGAGCGTGTGTACATACAACTGGAAAGAAATACACTGGGACGACAGGACTGATACTCTTTAAACGGGGGGATCAGAGGTGATTTTAACCACGGCCTGATTCCATGTTTTCTACATTTTCTACCGAGAATATATATTGCCTCTGTAGCAGACGCAAACACACGCTCATTTTAAAGGTTCATGTCGTCAACCAACCTTTCCTGAGACCTGGCACTGAGGGACTCTATCCTCGGGAGTTCAGTTCAAGGGACGGAGAAGAGGCATGATGTAAATGTGTGTAAATCCAGGTAGGACGTAGGAAGCGTAGAGGAGGGGAGATGGCTTCTGGATGGATCGTAACGGATGGCGGAGCCGTAAGGACGGGCAAGACTTCAAGAAGCAGCCCTGTGACATAGGGTTCTTCAGATGGGGGACTGTCACACGGCAGGGAGGTGAAGAAGGTGTAGTGGGAGGACGCCGATGGCAAATACAGAGGTGCACCGTGGCCACGGCAAGTCTACAGAGAGGACAGAAAAAGCGGCTGCCACTGCCTACCTGTGAGCTGCCTCCTAGCACAGTAGAGAGAGCCAGGTCCCACTTGTGACTCCTTCACGCCATCTGATCACGCCCTAGTTTGGAGGCTGATGCCATACATTAAAATGATGAGATGGATGGATGGACAGATGGACGGATGGACGGATGGATGGATATATCCCAGTCTTTCTGACATAATCAATAATCACATATCTTCGGTTAGTGAAAAGAACACTGAATTTGGAGTTCGAAGCTTAGATTTTTGTGATGACTCTGCACCGACTAGCTGGTTTACCTGAGGACAAATCACAAAGCATCTGTGATTTTCTTCCCTGTTATATAAAATGTTTTTTGGTTTTTTTTTTTGGGGGGGGGGGTTGTCATGATCTGTCCTATTTACATCACATCTAACTTAGAATTGAGAGAAAATAAGGCCATACCTAGCAATATGCTTGGAACTATGCAAAGTCCCACAGCCCCGAAAACAAATGCAACCACTCTCCCCATCATTCAACAATGTACCTCCCAGAAATATTCACCTTCTGTCTAAAGTGTGCCAGGCACAGTGCCGAGGGGTCCTGTGGACAGATCGGATGGAACATCAAATCTGATGGCTGCCCTCACGGACGTCCACTCCAGTCTGGATTTCCCTGAGTTTCTCCTAAGCAGCCGGAGCATTCCCCTCGCTTCGGCTTCTTCATGCACTCATCCATTTAATCATTCATTAATTCATCCACAGCAGAAGACTGTGTCTGTCCGGGTAATTGCCATCCTCAGTGCTTAGCATGCAGTAGGTGCTCAAATATTTGTTGAATAAATGCATCACTCAATGCATATTTTATAAGTTCTCTGCCCTCAAGAAAATCTCAATCTAGGAGAGCAAAAAAAAAAAAAAGGAAAATCAGCGGAGGAAACGATCGTGGTATGGCCACGAGAGAGGCTGTGTGGAGAGTTAGAGGAACAGGCGTGAGGGGTGAACTAACGCCCCTCCTTTATCAGGGGTTTGGACGAGGCAAGCCGGCGGAGTCAATAACTGGACACTTCATAAATCTAAGAGATCCTGATGTCAGGCCAGGTTAAGTGCCTACAGGATGACATCACGGTGGTGCTGGGTGTGGGCGGTCGCCTGGGAGGGAACAGGAAGTGCAGAGGTGGCGGGGGCTGTGACAGCAAGGCCCTGCAAAGCAGCAGCCACGGAGAAGAAGGTCCCAGGGGTACCTCAGACCCCCTCCATCCCCACCCCCATCTGTCAGTTCTTCTCTCTGCCTCTGCCTCCAATCTGCCCATTCCCACCTCCTTTGGGAACTGCGTCTTTTACACAGAACTGTTTTCCCCAGCCGTTTGGTGGAGATAAATAATACAGTTATGCCCGATTAAATAAGGGAGGGGAACAGAAGAATTAAGAGATATTGGCAAGGGAGAAAAGCATATCGTTTTAGATTAGATTTGAAAATAGATGGAGGGTTGATGGAATTGATTCTCATTACTCCTAGTTATTCTCTCCTGAACCATTCCCCTCCCTTCATGCTGCATGTTGCGCCTGGTCTTTCTTTGTCATTTAGCTTCGCTCTACGCCCTTGGTTTCTCTGCATTAGCAGTTTCTCTTCTTCTTCTCCTTCTCTTTTTAAATCCATCCAAACATTCAACGGCTTTTTTTCCTCCTCCCTCTCCCGTTGTACAACAGCTGGCAATGGGTGGAGAGATCACCCAAAGGATGCAGACAGGGACTAACTTCCACCAACACCTACCATGTGCCAGGCACTAGGCTAGGGGCCCTTTCATTCACGGTCTCGGTTAGCCTTCATGGAAACCCCACATGGGTAGGACGGAGTACAGAACACCCATTTCTCAGCCGAGATATCTGAGAACAGGTGACTGGACTTCCCTGAGATCTCCCATCCAGTAAGGACAGAGCATGAGTTCAAGCTCCGGTTTCCCGACTCCAAATCCAGTGTTCTCCCCATTATCCCGGCTGGGCTGAGGAAGGAGACTCACATTTGAGAAGAAGAGACTAGGGGATCAGGTCCACACTGGGGAATGCGCTCAAGTACCAGGGCGGGCATCCTCCCAGGTCCTCAGATGCTCTTCGCCCTTCATCCCCATAAGGTCATTTGCTAGGGTTGCTCCCTCTGTCTTAAGATGCAATTTCCCCTGGGAGAGAGGGGTCTGAAGCATCCTGTCTTATGGCAAATGCACTTTGAAGAGCACTTTGCTCCTTCCGGTATTTCACTGGGTGGGTGACCTTTAACAAGCTAGGTCCGCTCTCTGAGGCCCACTTGCCTCATATGGAAAATGGGAATCATAAAAGCAATCTCATACGACGGTTTGAGCATTAAGGGCGATACGTGTTGGAAGGAGCCTGCCACAGCGTTTAGCATATGCATCCTCCTTGTCAGCTGTCTGTCTTCTCTTCACTTTCCTATCTCCCCCCTGTCAAGACAGGAAGAATCAGATGGTTTTGAGAGTAATGGGAAATGACAGAATTCCACAGAGGAAAGGCAGGCAGAGGTCACAGACATAAAACTTCATAATTCAGTTGGAAAAACATCTCTTAGTCGTTATCATCTGGTCCCCAATGTCCCCCCACCCTTTTTAAACCATCCCTATTGTCTATGACCTGGAATCAAAGAAAATCACAATAGAAGGAGAGCATAAAGGGATGGAGATCAGTGATCTAATCCACTATTTTTCTGGTCGGGAAAATGAAGTCCAGAGAGGGCTGGCAGCTCCTCTCAAGTCACACAGCCTCATAGTTCGGAGCTCTTCAAAAATTACAAGGGCATAAGAGACAAGAATTTACAAGGGAGCAGAGACAGAGGTGAGGGATGGAACCTCCCCGACTCTTAAAAGGACTGAGCAGCAGAGGGAAGGGGGGGAGGGTGCAGAACCCCCTCATTACTCCAAGTCTCCCCCAGCCTCTCCTGAAGATCCCACTGAGATGGTTCCTTACGTCTCCATTGCTCAGTCTGACTTGTTAATCCCCGACACCCTCACCTTCACACAGAGGGTTCCGCTTCTGAGTGTCGCACACTTGGATTCAGACCTGACAGCTAATAAAACGTGATGAGTCGGGAGAGCATGGCGCCGTGCAGTGCTGTGGGTGAGGGAGGAAAAGGAGACCTGTAAAAACCAGCCACCGAGCCGAGGCTGAGAGAGCGCACACACCTGCCACGGACTCCACCAGCTACGTGCAGCAAGGCGGGGCGGGCCAGACTTGGAGGAATACCTCTACGTGACGAATTCATCGCTGTCCCCACTGCCTCTGGACTCCGAGCCACAGTCCACAGGCCCCATGCTCCATTCCAGCTTCCAAATCTTCGTTCAGGTGGGGCCTCCTGCCTGGAAGGCCCCGATCTCCTCGTCTGCACTCTCAGACTTCACCCACCTTCCCATGCACAGCTGAAGCGACCCCTCTGAAGAGTTCGGCCCCTAACGTCCCTTTCTCTCTTCTGAGCTCCGGCAGGTCTCCATGCCCTTCCCAGCTCACTAACCTCCCCTGTCCATCATTTAGCAGATGCTTAACAAGCAGGGGCTGACACCAGCTTAATACAGAAGCCCAAGAGAGGAGACTCCCTATTGCAGTTTCACAGATGGG
Organism: Tadarida brasiliensis; assembly: GCA_030848825.1. Taxonomy (NCBI): domain Eukaryota; kingdom Metazoa; phylum Chordata; class Mammalia; order Chiroptera; family Molossidae; genus Tadarida; species Tadarida brasiliensis. The sequence goes on along the minus strand of CM061269.1, from coordinate 15,976,798 downwards.
ATTATTGGGGCACAGTGGCTAAAATAGACCCGGACAAGGGAGGAGCCAGGGAAGGTCTCTCAGCCTGAGAAAACATGGGCCCGCCTGCCCCATCCCACTTCACAGCTCTGTGCGGCTTCCGTCAGAGTAGCAGCAACCTGGATCAAACGGCGTCTGCTGTGGTCAAACCATGACAAGCGGCATCCTGTGCACGGCCTGTGTCTCCTGCAGTGCCGTCTCCCCGCCGTTCCCCCGCCTTTAGAAGCAGAACTCCACGCTCCGTCCGCACTGTCTCCCTACCGAGGCTGATCTCCTCACTCTTTTTTGCCTGCCTGACTCTTCATCTTCAGAACTCAGCTGTGAGTAGGCCATCTCAACAGCCGACAACTCCCCTCCTCCTTGCATCTACAGCAGTGTATGCGACACCGCAGACCCCCCATCAACAGGTGAGTCTATTTCTTCTCCCCTGGAATCCAGGTTGGCCACATGCCTTTCTTTGGCCAAAGGGACAAAGTCAAAAATGATACAAGTGCAGACTGGCGAAGTGTTTGCGTACCAGGGCTTGCTCTCTCCGGCTTCTCTTGTGAACCCTGGAACTGTCGTGTGAAGAAGTCCAGGCTGGCCTTCTGGATGACGAAAGAAGCATGGCCCGTTTGCCCCTGTCACCCCAGACAAAGCCTGCTGCTAGCCACCAGCCATGTGAGAGATCGTCAGCTCCCAGCAACACTGCCAGCTGACCACAGACACACGACAGAGCCCGCGGTGATCCGCCGAGACCAGCGGAACTGCCCAGCAGAGCTCAGTCTGAACTACCAGCCCACGGAACTGGGAACTAAACAATTGTTTTAGGCCACAAAGTTTTGGGGGAGTGTTTGTTACGCAGCAAGGCTAACCTAGAGAACAACACAGATGTCTCCTCCTTTGTGAAGCCTCCCTCCCCGCGAGGCTGGCTGGGTGCCCCTGCTCTCTGGCTCATTCCATGCAATAGTGCCTCGTCCTGCACAATACTGTAGTCATCCCTTTTGTTATTTCACACCTCACCTACCATCTGCTCCCCAAGTCTCCAAGCTTCTTCAAACGAGAGGCCTGGTCTCCCTGGCCGCCTCACCAACTCGGTCGCTGCTCAATGGTCAGTCCAGAACAGAACAAACGAATCCCGAGAATCTCCCCAAGGTGGGCGCCACCGTGTCTCCATCAGCACCTCCTCCTGCTAGTCAGAATCTCCGTGGCCCTGAGTGGAGAGAGTGAGCAGGTACTGACGGGCTCCAGCTGACAGTCTGGGGAGCATACGCGGCCTGTATGTTCCTTACACGAGCTCCACGCCTGTTCACAGCCGTCTTGGCGTGATGCGGCCTCTACTCCATCACCCTTCCTTGTAACGCAGCTCTGGAGCACAGACCCCAGGCCAGCGGCGGAACGGCAACAGGGCCCTTTGCACTTGTGACTGCAAATCATTCAGTCCAGTTTGGACACTGAAGGCGACCAGTGGCAGGGAAGGGACATGAGAGGGTGCCAGGCTGGGGGTGGGGAGGAGGGAAGGATATATCGTTTCTAGAGAATACACAAGGGAATCAGGTCAGAGGGGTCATAGGTACACTGGAAGTCAAGTTTGCACAACCTCAAAGTACCTTCAGAGATGCCAGCCAGGGAGCATACATGTTTACATGTGTGTGCTCCCCAAGCACAAGTCAGCTCACAGACACGCGCGCCTCCTCGTGAATCTACACATCTGTGTAACGCCAGGAAAACATCCGCACCTCCCTGCCCACGCAAACACGTGTGTTCACATGCTGCCACTGTCTCATGCACCTGCATGAATGCACAGATCGATGTGTTCATGTATGAATATAGACACATGTTATAGTGTGTCTGCATGGTGTTGCATTAGACTCACATGTCCATTCTGCAAAATTGCTCCCTGCCTTACACGGAAATCATGAGTATTTCTGCATGCATACACACCCACACGTTCCCTGACACAAATAAATAGGTAACTACATGGGCATAAACACATACACATCTGGACACTTTGATAACATAGCAGTCACACGCATAGGCAGGGCCCTCACACATGCACACATTCACAGTGTGTGCACCCAGTTCACTCCATTTGCACACTGCCACGCATGCTCCATTCTGCATGTTCAAACTCACACGCATGTATGTGCACTGGTGTCCTGACGCAGAGATGGCTGCATTTGTGAGCAGAAATCCACACATGTGCTCAGACATGCTAATGCATACAGATACAGGCACATTTAGCCTAAGGACAGACCCAAGCTCTCATTTTTGTCCTCACCCACACAGGCCCATAACTGACATAGGAAATGTCCCTTTGAGCCCCAGGAATATCTCTGGATCTGTCCTCCAAGAGGCCTGGATTTATACTCAAGGAGAAAGAGCAAGTCCTCTCCCTCAGCCTCTGAGAGCTATTTCTTCTTCTCTGGGATGACTGACAGGCCACCGTGGCGCAGAGGAGAGCAGCAAAGTCTCTGTTCCAGAGCTGTCCATCCACTTAATCCTTTCTGATTTTGTTATGGGGAAAAATTCCACTGATTTGCTATTTCATCCCCTCAGCCTGATGTCCTTGAAAGAGACAGACTGACACGGGCAGAAAGAGGCCTGCTGATGCAGGGCCCCGGGCAGTCCTGGTGACATTCCCACGGGGTTGACTAGCAGGGCTGGAAGCGAAAGCTGGTGCCCTGGACAAGGAGGCAGCAGAATCCAGGAGCAAAAATAAAGCATTGATAGCCCTCACTCTCTTCTTATCGCCACGCACTGTGCTCGGCACCACCCCACACCGCGATTCATCTCATCATCAGAGCACTCAAGGGAGCTGCGAGCTAGCCCATCTTACAGAGACAGAGACCAGGACACCCAGAGGAGCCGCCACAGGCCCGAGGTGCTACTGCAGTTACTCAGGACCAGGAGTGGAGAGCTGAACTCAGGTGGGCCTGCCCAAAGCACTTTCCCAGCTCAGCTAAATCAGGAAGGAAGCTGGCCAGCCACGTGTCACTGGCCGGTCCCTGGAATCCTCCTTGTTTCAAATGCACTTTTAGGTGTTTCACTCCATAGACGATTCCCAGTGCACTGGGGAGGCAGCCCCCCAGCCTGACCCAGGAACACGGAACTGGATAAGGAGATAAGGAAGGAGAGAATGTTTAGGTGAAAAAAGGAGGAAATGAGTAAAGAAGGAGAATGAAACAAGGTCGGGAAGACGGGAGGAAGAGAAGACGGGGAGTAAGGAAGCAGCCTGACCACAGTGAGCTCATCTTTCTCTGACACCATGCTCTGCACCCCTCTCTGTGCTGGGCCTTGGAAGATGCTGCTGAGGCCGAGGGGACAGGGCAGGACTTTGATCCAGGGAACGCCTAGGCTAGTGGGGCTGGTGTCTGTTTCACAGATCACGTTAAATCTTGACCAGATGATTTTAAAATATTTGCACAATTAATTTCCAAATCAATGAGGAATGAGAGATGAAAAAATGACCTCCATCCCCTATCCCCTGCCATAAGTCTGCTTACAAGGATGAGCATTAATGAATTGTCCAACAAGCCTATGGCACACATTTTCTCACATAATTCTCACAACTACCTTTCAAGAGAGTTATAATACACTGTTATTTATGTGTATGTGTGTATATACACACACATGCATATATATACATGTACACATATATATACTTATACACGGCCACACATGCATGCATATGCATACACACGTGTGTGCACATATGTATGCATTCATGTATACATACATGCACATATGTATACAAGTATATGCATATATACATGCACGCACATATGTATGTGTATATACATGCACACACATACATACATACCTATTTGGCTCAGAGAAATTAAGACACTAAGTGAAAATCACACAGGATTTCAGCAGCAGAGGCAGCATTCAGACCCATTCAGCCTAACTCCATGGTCCTTGCCCTCAGGCATTCTTCTTACTGCCCCTCCTGCAGGTGCACCTACTATCCATGGTGGCCAGTTTTGCACAATGTTGGCTATTTAGCACAGGATAGCACAGCTGGAAGAACTCTAAGAGATGATCCAGAGATAGCAAAAATGAGGTTGGAAGAGGCTTGGCCAAGGTCATTGTGCAATAAATGTCTGAGTCTAGGACCTGCCCTGCAGACCCCAAGACTGACATTCTTCCCAGTGTGCTTTTCGGCAGGCTATGCATTTGCAAGACGAGAAATCCTCAGCCTGAAGTCACTGCCCCAGAGAGCAGGAAGGCAGATCTAAAGAGGGCGATGCCTCTGGGCTGTCCTCCCAAAACCAGGGTGAAAGTGCTACAAGAAGGCAATCCTCCCACCCCCAGGGCACCGGCATTAGCATCTTTATTTTACAGATGAGCCCACTGAAGCCTGGACAGAGGAAGGGATGTACCTAAGAAAAAACAGAACTGCCTTTTCAAAGCAATGGCTCCTTTCCCATGGACTCTCCTCTGAAAACACCCACAGCCACCAAGTGTTGTTGTTAAAAAGACAGGGTTGGAGACCTGCAGACCAGTGACTCCAGAGGTGTCACTTATCAGCTCTGAGATCTTTGACCAGGGGCAGCTTCATGGGTGCATGGCTTGTGAAGTCACACAGGGACTAGCATTTAGAGGGCCACCATGCTTAGTTGAAGGCTCTGCTGTCACCATCTTGAAAATCTTAATACTTTTTGAACAAGGGGTCTCACATTTTCATTTTGCAATGGGCCCTGCAAGTTTTACAGCTGGTCCTGTCTTTGATGTTTCCCCTTTCTGAGCCCCAGTTCCCTCAGAAAGAATGAGGTTCGTAAAGGTGCTAACTTGGCAGGGTGTGCAGCTGAGCCCGTCTGGGCCTTGCCCACATTCTCCTTGGCACCCACCTTTCCATACAGGTCACCAGGGCATCCTCCTGTTGATACCTGCACTCTGCCCAGGGCCTTCCTGACCCTCATTCATGGCAGGCCAGAAATACCAGGGAGTTTCCCCCATCCCTCAGCCTGGTAACCCTTGGCCAATGACAGATGGGAGGTGAGATGTAGGATAAATGCCCCAGCTCAGTACAGTCCTGGGCTTGTTCTCTTCTGTCCTCCAGTATTCCTCAGGGGACTGAGTGCCCACCGCAGCCCCCTGCTCACTGTGCACCCTTTATCGGCCCGCTTCCCGCTCTGCCTCACTGGCTACTGGTGCTTCCTGGGAGCACCTCCCACATAAACGACTTGAACATATCTCCTCACCCCTGGGTCTGCTTCTGCAGAACCCAATTTAAGACAGAGATGCTGCGAGCTTCGTTGAGATAATGCATGTAAAGTGCCCAATAGAGCATCAGGCACAGACGAGAGCCCTCAATAAACGGTAGGCTTATCCGAAAAGAAAAAAAAAACCCACTTTCCGAGAAGACATGAGGAAGACAACAGAACGCTTATAATTGATTTCTAAATTTATGCTCCTAATGAAATCATCTCTGGCAGACCCTGCTCATGACCATTCAGAAATGATTTTCAGGGCCCCACTTCCCACCAGAGGCAGATGCCAGTCATTCTGGCTCCTCCAACCCAATCCAAAGTGAGAGCTCATGTAAACATCCTCCACAGCCTTCCTGGCCTCCGCAGCAAAAGGGAAGCACAAACCAGCCCAGCATCTCAGAGCCTGGGGATCAGACATCTCGTCTACCCCTTCGTCTCACAGATGCCAAAGCTGAGGAACAGAAATATGTCCAAGGAAACTAACGTGTGAAAGAAAAGTTCAAGGGAAGCAATCAGGTGGCCGGCCACCTGTTCTTCGAATAGACCTCACTAGTTACCAATGTATTAATTTTTAATTGCACATGCACACACATATGTGCTACAAAGCAAGCTCCAAAGATGTAAGACATGTGTCTGTTTTATTCAATGCTGTGTCCCCCAGGAGCCTAGCACAGTGCCTGGCACATAGTAAGTGTTCATTAATATTTATTCGGTGAACAAATGCTCACTTAATGAAGCTCTTCCCTTCCCTGCCTGGAGGAGAACAACAAATCCAAAGAGGCTCAACGCCCCACCCCCTTATGGTCGAATAGCAAGGTCAAGAGGGGGCTCTGGAGCCAGACCACCAGGGTGGAACTCAGCCCCACCTATTCGTCCCTAGGAGGCCAAGTCCCTAAGAGACCCTCAGTCTCCCTGTCTTGAAACAGGGCAGCTGCCAGCATGTATCGAAAGAGGTACAGTATGTAAAATACCACCCCCTGGGTCAGCACTCAGGGCAGATGAGCTATGATTAATGTAAGAAGAAAAGCCCTTCTGCCCCCTGAGGCTTCTCTGTCTCGCTGCTAACACATCAGGGGAAAGTTTCCAATGTGTGAGAAAACGCACTGATGCTGGTGTGGAACATGATTGCGTGCAGTCCATTTTCATCAAATTAATGAGCAGAGAATCACAACGGGAGAAAGTTCTATCTTCTCCTGCCTCTTCCAGTCCTGCTGACCTTGGGAGTGTCACTGAGATGCTACATTGTGTCTAAGGACCCACCTAGAGCATGCCCCCGGCTCACCTGCCCCTGGCTGCTGGCACCAGCTGGCTAGAATGTATAGCATTGTTTGCTTACATTGTATTTATTTGTATAGGGGCCTTCTAATTTTAGTAAGTGAAGCTGCTCTCCCATTTATTATGATGCTAAAGTTTCCATTTGCAATGCATACATTAATTTAGAAAAAATAAAATATGAAGTAAAACAGGAAATGCAGATATATGTCTGCAGACTATCAGATAATCAGATGACGTCCTGAAATGACTGAGGTTTGGAACTCTGACCTAGTCTTGGCTCATAAAGCACCTTAGGGCAGGGCAGGGTGTCCAGGGCTCCTACCCAGCCCTGCCCCTGACTTAGGCCGTTTGACTTGGAATAAGCCTGTCTCCCTCCCTGGGCCTCAGTCCTCCTATTTTGAAATGAAAGGATCAGACATCCAAGGCTTCTGAACGTTTTTGAAAGGTGTTGACTCCTTTCAGGATGCCCATAAAAACTGTAGCAAACCAGCGGAAAATGCATCGAGGCCATGTGACCATTCTGCCTGTCTCCATGATGTCTCACTCCCGGGTGGAAGCATGAAAACTCCAGAGGCTTGTTGGAACCCATTGGTTATTAACACGGATTCCCTTTTTATGCCGCTTCCTCTCTCCCCGCCTAACTCCCGACACGGGGGGTTAAGCCAGCACTTAGGAACCCATGTTTAGAAGCCACTCAGTATAGCACCCCGCGGGTCATGCACACAGCATCGGCGGCACTTTCCACCTCCTCTGCCCCTCGTCGGCAGCACTGACGCCCCCGTGTGGTGTGGTGACAAAGAACCCTGGGGAGGGCACGCGTGTGGTTACAGCAGATCCTCAGGACAGTGGATGTACCTGGGCTTTGGTTCTGACTTGGCTCTTGTGTTTGGATTATCTCATATTTACTGAGCTCCAGCTCCAAGGCAGCCGGTGATAACAGGAGGCTCAGGAGACAGGGAGGAATCAGACCAGGTCTCCCTCTGCCCCCGGAGGCCTCAGATTGGTGGGGTGGACACTCAGCGCATCCAACGCACCAGAACGCAGCGTGAGAAGTGCAGCCCCAGGAGCACACGCACCGGACGCTGCAGAAGCACAGAGGCGGCGGTGATTAACTTTGCCTTGAGGGGCAACCACGGGAAGTTCCCTGGACAGATGACGCCTGAGTATAGTCACGAAGAGAGGACAGGTGTGCCCCAGATGAAAGTGGGCCAAGATTGCTAGGCACACAGATGCAAAGGCCGTGTTGAAGACATACCAGTCACCGGGTGCCACTGCCTTCCAGGTGACCTTGCAAAGTCACCACTTATGAGTTTCCAGTACTGCCCAGTCCCGACAGGCATCGGACATTGGGGAAGGACTGGAATGTGAGACATGCAGCCACCTGTGAACAGCAGATGGCTCAGGGCACTGTCCTGGATGAGCACCGAGGGGCAGGACCTGGGCGTCCAAGGAGAACTGGAAAAGGGTATGTACAGAGAGCCTTGACAACCAGCCCCAAGGAAACCTGTCTCCACCTTCTAAATCCTCTCTGATCCATCTTTTCTCCTGTGCTTTGACATTTATGTCCTAGCTTCCCAAGTTCTCCTTCCCACCCCTCCCTCCTCGCAAATCCCCTCCTTTTCTGGAACAAAACAAAAACACTATGTATCACTTCCCTAACCAACAGGCAGAGGCTTTTAACAGATTTTTAATGCACTGCTAGACAGCGCCTTAAGGCCTGAATCCCCAAGGACACATTGCTGAAAAGGAGAGAATCCCTAGTTACTGGGGCTTTGGATTTCAATGTTTTCATAAAACACTGCTAACAACTGTCTGTTTCAATCTCTGGCAGACACACAGTCAGTCTGCCCACCTCCCTCTAAATATTGAAGTGGAGTGATACACACCGATGAACACAGTGCGTCCTAGGAGACCAGGGTCTGTGCCAGTGGTGATGCTACAGGGTTCAGAGAATGGTGTCCGTGGCCAACCCTGAGATCATTTCCATCCCCCAAAACCTCATTTCCCGATGCGCCCTGATTCAGCTCTAACCTGAGTCGGGTTATTTAACGATGAATTCTCGCCTATCTTTTCTTTACTCGTCACGGAAAGCTGCCCTTCCTGTGTCTCTTCCTGTGATGGTTTCGTAGGTGACCGTTCAGACTCCTACCGATTAAAAATGTACCCAAGCCTGTTTCCAGCGGCCACCCGCGTCAGTGAAGAAAACTCGCAGGAAGTGCTCCCCAACGAAGGAGCGAGGAATGGTCTGAAATTGAGATACGGTCCATGGTGCCACGGGAGAAGAATCGCTCAGCGTGGCTGGCTCCTTTGAAACACTTCCACGACATTCATAACTCACTTGCGCCAGTATACCCGATGCTTTCCATCAAAATCCCCGGAATTTTAGAACCTCTAGCCTGGCTGGGACCCTAGGCATTACACCTTCCTGCGTGACCCAAGGTCTTACACAGGGTTGCATTTTAAATATGACAAAAGATAGCTTTCTCCCTTTTCTCTATTTCAAGGAATAAGCGCAGTGGTGTGTAATGTTCTGTGCACCCAGCTGAGTTGCTAAGACAGGGAAGGTGCCCTGCTGTGCCAGGCTTCCCCCAACTGACCACCTATGGCCACAGTGGGTAAGTGGCCAGCTTGTGGCTCTGCAGCCAGCCTGGATCACGGTCCCAGGTGGGCTCCTCACCAGACCTGTGAACTTGGACAAATCTCTAACTCGCCAAAGCTGAGTCCTCATCTATAAAACGGGGATACGCACACCTCTGGAGCCAGGCCGGCTGTGATCTGTGCAGAGTCTGCCACACAGCAGTTCTCTGTGAATGTCCATTCCCTTCCCTTTCTTCAAACTTTGCACGGTTGTTTGTTTGAACCCAGGAACTGAAGTTTTTATTATGTTCATTTCAGTTCCCTAAACTCAGCCCAGCATGGAGGGGGCCAGGTCTCCCCAAACAGCCAGCTCAACTCTGACCTTCTGGGATTCATCTTCGCCTAGCGGTCTTCTCAATTTGAACCTTCCACTCCTCAACAGAAAATGAAAAAAAAAAAAATCCTATATTGAGTATTTGGACACAGAAGAACTTCAGAGAGTAAACCTCCAGGCATGCAGATATAGGTCTCTGACTCCACACAAAATCATCGGCAGACGGTAATTATAACAGGTGATGCCCATGTGCCCCGCACTTCTAAGTGATCTAGGTGAACTAGCTCCCGTCACCTTCACCCTGATACTGGGAGGTAGATACTCATATCCATCCCACTGTGCAGATGAAAGCAACTGAAGCGCTCCAAGATTTGATAACTGACCTCAAATTAAAGAGTCGGACCCAAACCCTCCACTCTCTGGCTCCCCAGCGCATGCAGTGAACCAGCCCTCTGCCAGGCTTCCTGACGTGACCTTGAGCATCGGGCAGCCCTGGGATGCAGGTCGGCTGCCGCACGACTACCTGAGTACCTCCAGGGAAGACCGTTCTTCCCTCTGTGTTTCGGTATCTCGTCCATAAACTGGGGGACGTTAAAAATTAAACATAACTTACAGGAGAGTGCTGAGAATTCATTACAGAGAGGAAGACACAGAGATAGCAGTGAGAAACAAAGAAGGAACGGTATGGGGCCCTCGCTCTACAAGGCAGGATCTGGACTCTGTCCCTCACAGGCGCTTCTTGGGGCAGAGGGAGGAGAGACACTAGAAGGGGTCACGCTGTGCTCCAGGGGCCCTGGTTCCTGGGCCCGAGCCCTGCCCAGGAGGGATATGGAGCAATGGTCTCCTTGCTCAGATGCCCTCTGGCTCACAGCATCACCCCCCAAGATCTGGGCTCCGCTTCTACTGAATGGCTGGACCCTGGCTTCCTAAAACCTGACCACTGCGGGGCCCCCATCTTTAGGTGTCCCTGTGGGCACCAGGGAGAGAACAAACCACAAAGCAAACACACAGCTGGAGGGGCCCTGACACAACGCAGACCCAGGCCTGGTGACCTTTCTGTCCTGCGGGGTGGGTGTCAGAAGCTGGCACAGAGCCCAGGAAGGATGGAGGGGAGCCGAGCAAAGGTCAGGAGGGTGCGCTCTTTGGGTACGTGGGGTCCCAGGAGCATAAATGGAGAGCCCCTGGCTCTGTGGTCTCTCTCTTCTTCTCAACTCCCCTTTGTTACTTCTTCCTCTTGCCCCCATTCCTTCCCCTTCCCATCTCCCTCCGTGTCCCCTCCCCCATCCGCCCCACCACTCTTCTCCCCCACCCAGGACCCAGATTCCCATCTTCCTCAGATGCTGGATGAGACACATGCGGAGCCTTTCGTGTTGTTGAAATAGCCTTGAACCCCTGGATGAGACTCTGAACCTCAGGAAGAGTCCCTGCGTCTCTGCCTCCATACGCATCCCCGAGGGCCCACCACGAGCTCAGCGGTCACCGTGCGCCCACCAAAGGCTGGGGCTGAAAGGGGACGTAGGGCGGACCTGACTCAGCTATTACTCATGCTGACTCCGGAGAGCCTAAAACAACGCGTGGGAAGCAGCAGGCACTCAATACAGATTTGGTGAATGAACAAGCTGATAAATGTCCGTTCTTGGCCCCATTTCACAGGTGGGGAAATCGAGGTGCCAAGAGAGCCGAGTCTCCTGCCCTGGATCACACAGTGAGTTGATAGCAGAACCGAGATTTTAGCTCACATCTCCTGATGACCGGCTCGTGTCTTCCTCTCCGCACGGCCGGGATGTGGGTCCCAGGCCTCCGCTGGGAGGCACAGAAAGCAGCCCTGTGAGGCTGCAGGTTCTCCGGGGAGGAGCAGCACCCCCATCCACTGCCATCCGTGAACCCCGCAGCAGAGACCAGCTTCTCAGACCCCAGCCTGGGGAGAACCGATGTGAGGATGCCCCAGAGAGCTGGGCCCTGGTGCAGAAGCAGCACGCACCAGCCCAGCACTGGCCGGACCCTTGCCACGCTGTGAAGGTAGGCCAAGTGCCAACCTTTAACTGTGCACTCCAGACATGGGCTGTGAGCCAGGGCGGGGAGCTGGCAGGACTGAGTGTGGCTAGGGTGGTCAACCCTCTGGTCAGAGGTACCGGGAGCTCAGAAAGTACCTGGTCCAAAGTGGCCAAGAACATCTCCCCTTTTCTTTGGGTCCTTTTGGAGCCACAGGAGGGTGCCAACTTACAGGATGCCCCTTGGTGAGGCGGCGTGGCACAGAAGTCAGGGTGTGGTCTTGCGGGCCACCTGGGCTGGATTCAAATCCCACCTCCGCTCATCTCTGATTGTACGCTTTTCAAAAGTTGCTCATGTCCTCCGTGCCTCAGTTTTCTCATCTGTAAAATGGGGATATTGATAATGTCTCTATCTCTGAATTTTGTGAGGATTCGATGCATTATTAAATGTAACACACTCTGCAGCTCTGCCTGGGAGGAAAATCTACATTTTATAAATGGTAGTTGTTGTTATTATTATATTATTATCATTGTGCATTAAATCCAATGCGGCCACTGCAGTCTTACAGTTTAGATGACTCCAAACTCCCCAGGTCCCCACTCCAGCCTCGGTCCCTCTTAGACTCTCTTCCTTCCTGGCTGGAGAAGAAGACACTTGGGAGAACCACCCAGACGCTGAGGGGCCTGTGGGACAGGAATGTCTAGGTTAATTCAGCCTTGTGCTCTCTGTGGAGTGAGTCACCCCTTTTCTCTTTACTCAGCTTGGGGCTCTCTCAGTCAGGCTCCAGGTATGAATGAACCAACACAGCCTCCGGACACGATGCTGGCGGGGCTTTAGAACGAATGCATCCAATGCTCTCATTGTGCCATAGAAAACCGAGGCCCCCAGTGGGGAAGGGTCATCTCCATGGACCCCCAGCAGGTACCCACACTGGGTGATAACCCGAGTCCTGTGCGTCTCAGCCATTCGCCGCTGCTGCTTCCCCCAGTGCCGCCCTGCAAAAGCCTAGGGGTGCAGAGCTCCCGAGACCTTGTTGTTCCAAAGCACTTTATGGAAATAACAGACTCCAGAAGGACCCAGTCTGGCACTGGTTCTGCTGATTCTCGGGGCGGGGAGGGCACCCAACTAGTCACTGTGGGAGGCAAATTAAGGCACATTTGTTTTATACAGGGCACCACTTAGAAAATTGCTTCTTCCAAAGACTCCTGGGAAAACTTCCTTCTCTTCCAAGGGAAGAGCCATTTGCTCTAAGAGAACCATTTATTCTGATAAGATCCAAGTCATCATTAAGGGCCATGCTCCTCTCTAGACGTACTGTTTTATTAAATACGGTGCGAGGCCTCGGAATGGGGTGTGTTACGCAGACCCACAGTCGCACCTTCCGTGTGACAGTCTCAACCCCAGCAGTTCTCACCTGTGTTTTCGTCCAGTGCTTTCTCTTGGCTGTGTAGTAAGGCATTCAGCACAGCACAACATAAAATAAAAGACAAACACCCTGGATTCTACCCCTTCATAACTGTATGGCCTCAGACAAGTTCCATTAGTGTCCTATAAAATGAATGTGTCCCACTCTATTTCACAGGGTGGTATCACAAGTAAACACAGGGTGTAGACTCCGTCTCTGTCAGTGGTCCCCCTTCGCATGTCAGGAGTCGAGCCAAGAGATCTGGACGTGGAGACAGCGATGCCCACGACCCACCAGACAAGCAGCGGGAGACAGAGGTGCCCAGTCCCGCCCACGGCTTCTCCACCACACGGCGGGTTAGAGTTAACAACGTTGGCGCTGATGCGCTGAAAGCTGGTTCGAACGGCGTTGTTTCAGTCTGGTCTGGTCAGTCTTTGTCGCGGGGCTTCTATTGTGTGTTGTAGGGTGCTGGGCAGCATCCTTGGCATCTACCTACTACATACGGGTAGCATCTCCCCATCCACCAAAGGTGACAGCCCAAAACATCTCCAAACATGGCCAAATGTCCCCGAGGGGGCACAACTGCTTCCCATGGAGAACGACTGCTTTAGAGAAAAAAATAATGAAAAAGAAATTGCTAGTCTCCTAAGACACAACTCATCCCACGTCCTTGAACACACCTTGGCATCTCTCACCACCCATTCCCGTACATGCTGTCCCCTCAATCTGGAATCTGCCCCTGCTCACCCCCACCTCACCACCTGGCAAACCTTTACTGGTCTTCAGCTCAAGGCTCACTTCCTCTGCAAAACCACCCAGGGCCCCCTAAAACTGGGAGGGCCGAGAGACACTTCCCTTTGTTTGAACACAAGTTGTGGTCCTCTCTGTCATACTGCGGTCATCTCTCTGCACCCCTGAACTAAACCTGGCATTCCTTGAGGGCAGGATCTCTGCCTTGTTCAGAATGAAATTCCAGGCTCTGAGCACTGTGGTCGAGGATGGAATAACTAAGTCCATGAGCAGAATGCTAACACTCATCGCATGCCTCCTGTCTCAGCACATCCCCACATGGATGCTGCCTCACAGGCTACTGTTACCATGTGTTTCTAGAGAGTAATTAACGCCCAGAAAGCAGAGATAACTCATCCAGCGTCACGCAGGCAGCAAACGGCAGGACTGGACTGGGTCACTTCAGTCTGTGAGGCCCCACTCTGCCGGTCTGACCTGCAGCCTTTCCACTTGCATGCTCTGCTCCTCGCTCCCTACAGGAGCCCGACTGCAGAGCCCTCTGCCTGGGGTCCTGAGGGCACCCACTGCTTCCGCTCACCAGGGCCCGGCACTGCTGGCTGGCCAGTGGCACAGCAGCCCGTGGGCGTGGTGGTGGTGATGTGGGTGTCCGGCCCCCAGCACAGGCACAGGTGGGGGGGCTCTGGCCAAGCAGCCAGCTTCTCCCTGCAGCAGTGCAGACCTACGTACAGGGCTGTGGGCATTTTCCACACACTTTCCTGTCTCTGGCGGTATTATTACACGACTTCAACCTACCCAGTAATGGGGACCTTCGGGGAATGGAATAAAAAACAATGATTTTTTTCCCCCTTCTCCTAGAGTCAAGACTAGAATTTAATAAAGGTAAAAAAAAAATACTAAGGTATTCCAATTCTTCCTCTCTGCAGGTTTTTTTTTTTTTTTTTTTTAATTTAGTTTTAGCCATGATGTTCGATTGACAGTCCTGAGGGCTGGAGTTTATCCATTCCCATAACCGGTCTGGTGCAGACACGGAGCGAGCCATTCTTACGTGTGTGCTCACACAAACACCCTGAAAAAAGCAATTTCTTTTACGGAAACAAAAAGCAGCTGCATTACACTGTTGGGGGCAGTCTGTCCGCCCCACCTCTGACCCCTGAAGGCACATCCTCAAATGTAAACTGACATTCCAGGCAATCGATGAAGACCTTCCCTCTGGCAGAACAACCCCCCGCCCCCCCACATTTGATCCTACCTGTTTTCACTCAATGTCTGGGATCGATCTCTTGACTCTAGCTCTTCCCAGATAGAATCTCTTTGGGGAACATGGACCTCAGCTTCCAAAATATCTTATGGCTTTGCCAACCTTAAGACCCCCAAATGTCACTAGGTGAGGGGACCACCCCAGCCCCCACTGGGCAGAATACCATCTCACCTGCTGTTTTTATTCTACATCACCTGCTTTGGATTTTCTCAAAGAGGCCGTGAGAGGGTGGGAGAGGATTCAGTGACCACAAAGAAAGCTCAGGGTTAGAAGTCCACAGGCTTTCAGTATGCAATACTTCCAGGACTGACCCTCATCCTCATATTAATTACCGCCCTCAGTCGGAAGCATGTGGCAGATACTCTGTTTTTCTTACTCTGTGTGCATTTTTAAAAAATATTTTCTTTACTGATTTTAGAGAGAGAGGAAGGGAGAGGAAGAGAGAGATAGAAACATCGATGAGAGAGAACATCGACTGGCCGCCTCCTGCATGCCCCCCACTGGGGATCGGGCCCACAACCTGGGCATGTGCCCTGACCGGGAATCGAACCGGCGACCTCTTGGTGCATGGGTCAACGCGCAACCACTGAGCCACACCAGCCGGGCTCCAGGTCCATTTTTACTTTCTGTCCTCGCTGTAGGCAGTAGATATTATGACACACACATTGTAGATGAGGAAATTTAATGACTCAGAGTAAAACTGAGTTGACTCCACTTATATTTAAATCAATTCATGTAATCAATCAACAAACTGCCTGTCAGCTGGATCCCCGTGCTAGACTCGGGAGACACAGTGAAAAACTAGACAGACATGGCCACATGCCACCCGAACTGGGGAGAAAGGTGCCAGTCAGCTCATACGGTGCCCAGGGCCAATCAGAAAGGACCTGATGGGGCGGGCACAGCGCAGCTATGGAGCCCACAGCAGAGACCCCCTGCCCCCGCAGGGTCACGCCGGCTCACAGGAAGAGATGCATTTCCCCGCAGAGCTAGAGGATAAGTTGAGCTTTCAAGGGAAAGAAGAAGAACAAGAGCGTTCCACCCAGAGGGAGCAGGTAGGAACATCCAGGAAGAAATACTGAGTATGGATCCTTCAAAACAATAAGAAAAAAAAATTCAGCGTGGCTGGTACGTGGTTTTGAGGAAGCAGGCACGGGCCGGAGCAAGTGAGGAGGCTGGAGAGGTAGGCTGGGCTGAACCATGCCGGGCTGTGCTCAGGACTTGAATGTTCCCTGGTATCCGAGGGAAGCAGCGCAGAGATGTAAGCAGCTTCGAAAGAAACAGGGCTCCCGCCGGCTGGCTCTCTGCCTACACTACCTCGGAAAGGAAGAGCTGGCACCTAAAGGCAGCTGAGGAGGGGAAGGGGGAGGGTGCAGGACTTGGCCTGGGTGACCCTACCGCTGGAGAGGCAGGAAAGGGTTAGGCATTCAAGACATAACGTGTCTAAGACGCTCCACGCTGTGTTTCAGGAGCATTAAACTTGGGAAGACAGGAGTCTGATGTTGCTGGAGCAGCTGGTTGGCGAGACTGTGGCATCATCCATGTAACTTATTTAATAATAAAACAGGCAGACAAGCGACGCCATCTGACGTGTAGATTCTTGGCCCTGATCCCTGTGGGAGAGGCTGATGACAGGCCAGACTCCTGCAGGTCCAGACAGCACAAGGCGGTTCCAGATGACCCACACGAGGGTGTCCGGGCCAAACCAGACACAGACGCAAAGTCCTCCCCCCCTCCCCTCCGCCACCATGGGCCCGCCAGGCACCCTCTCTGATGTTCATGGGAGCAGCCAGCTCAGGGAGTCCTGATGGTGTGACTGAGGGGCTGGGCACGTGGGCCCAGATCCCACTCTCCTTCCCAGACCCGGAGTCTCCTGTCCCTGTCTCCCGCACCACCCCACTCCTTAAGGATGAAGGGTGTCTCATCAATTCCCCTACTAATTACCTGCCGTATGTCCTCCTGCAGACCGATAAGGAAGTAATTAGGATGGACATGCTGGGATTACAGGGAGCGAAGATGTTCCATTGTCAAGATAATGCCATTTTCCCACCACCCCCTCCCTGACAAATGACCGAGCAGGATTTGGGGGATTTTTAAGAGATGGAGAAAAGAAAAGGGATGTCGTGGGAGACACTGAGTGGAAGAAGGGGGTGGGACTGCGCGTTTCAGGGCTGTAGCAGCCGCAGCCCTTAACCATCACCTAACTCAGGGCTCCAACCTCACCGCCTACAGATGCCAGGTGGGTATGGACACGAATGGGAGAATGGGCAGAAGAAAACCAGCAGCACATGCATGGTGACAAGTGACAAGTGAGTCACCGGGAGGGCGGGAAGGAGAGTCCACACGCCTTCCAGGAGAGACAACCCAACAGCCCCATCAGCACACTGCCAGGCAGGAAGGAAGCCCAGATTGGGCAGAGCTTCTAATTTTTCCAGAGAAGCTGGAGATCCAGCTGTTGTGTGAAATCTCTCTCTCCCTCTCTCTCTCTTTTTTTCATTTTGGAAGCCTCTCCACTTTTTTCAAAACAAATTATTTTACAAGCCAAGCAAAACGGTGTCTGCGTGTCAGATGTCGCCGGTGGGCGGCCAGTGTGTGATCGCTAATTTTAGTCCAGCGCCTTCTCTACAGGCGTGGAAACTGAACGTGCATTCACCGCTCCAGGGGGCCTCGGCCAAGGTCACAGAGCAAGTAGATGGTGGAACGAGACTCAGGCAAGCTTTTTGCTTCCCGCCCTCCTGCCTCTTACAATATCAAAACCTGGAGGCCGATCCCAGGTCCCAGGAATAGAACAGGCAGGGGAGTAATACCGAGGAGTGTGAGTGGAGACATCAAATCGCACGGAGAAAATTCTGCAGCGAGAAGGGAAGAGATCGCTTCCAGTGGGGGCTGTGGGGGAAGGGCGGGCGCAGAAGGGACGGGACCAGGTGTTGCTTCAATACCTGTGGGATTGTCCTGGAGCACCCACTTCTGTATTAGGGGCTGGAACTCAGGATGTGGGCACAATCCCAACCCTCCCAGCAGCTAGTAAACTAGAGTAAAGGGGGAGAAAGTACTGCGAATGCCAAGAAGGCATCTTCAGGAAACGGGGCTGAGCCACAGAAAGAAGGGTAGAAGCCATGTGGAGTGACGGCGACAGGAAGGTCCTCAAAGACAAGATGGGACTTCAGAAAGTGTGAAGGGTAAACGTTCTACCAGGGAACAGTGGCGGCGGATATAAGATAGATCCTCGAGGATGTTAAGGACCTAGTGGAGGGCATGGATTCCAGACCGTGGGAACATCAGCCACGGTCCAGGGATGGAAATGCATGGGAGTGTATGTGACCGGGAAAGGAAGGTCATTTCAACTCCAGTGGGTGTTCAAGAAGAGGGCCACGAGGGGAGGAAAGTTGAACCCACCTCTGACAAGGCCGAGTGTGCCAAGCTCAGAAGCACGTATGTGTTACTTAGGAAATGGGCAGCTACTAGAAGTGTGTGAGCAAGGAGCAGAGGTGGTGACTCTACCAGTGTTGTGTTTGGGGCACTTCCCCCGGCGGTACACAGTGGACTGCAGAAGCCCTTGGGAGGGTGCTAAGAGCTCACACGTCCTCCTTCAATACAAATGTGTTAAGCAACTACCGAGTTGCAGGCACTGTGCTTGGAGCTGGGGAAGCAACGATGAATAGTGCAGTCGTGCAATACGTTGACTGCATCCCTAGCAGGCACTGTATAGAGAGCAGGGCTCCGTCACTCACGTCAGAGCCCAGCACAGAGCTTCACGTACACGAAGGGCTCAGTACGTGTTGGCTCCATCCCCCTGAAAAGGATCACAGGGTAAGTTGAAGGATCCAGCCGAGCGCAGAGGCACGGATGAGAGAGAAGATGCACGGAGGGATTAAAGATCTCTGGTTCCGAGATCAGGCTCCTGGGTTTGTCTTGAGTCTTAGTCATTGTTCCCCAGCCTGGAGGAGGGTCAGTTTCCCCAACTGCAAAATCAGGGAGCCTGGGCCAGTCTTATGTCCTGAAGGTCATCTCTGAAATTGAAAGCATGACAAAACGGGGGAGATTGGGATGGAGGAAGATGGTATAGAATATGCAGCATCTCTGAGGGCAGAAAAATAATGTCAAAAAAGAGGAAGGAAGGAAAGCGAGATTTGGGAACCTTTGGGGCTGCTCAGAGCCAGGAAGCTGGATAACTGCCAACTTCTGAAATCACCCCTCTACCCTGAGCTGCCCCTGGAAAGGCCTCAGGCTAAACGGCCGTTGCTGTTTCCCATCACTCCATTACGATAATTACGGAGTTCAATGGCGTTCTCCGGGTATTCTCTACACTGTGGAAAAGCACTCCGCCAGGGACTGCTCATTAATCTTTCACCAGCCCTGTGCACAGCAGAGACTGCTAAGCAGCCTCATTTTTCATTCCTGGGAAATGGACACAGAAAGGGGCTGAAGGGTCACTCAGGCCAACGCTGATTCCCAGCTAGAGAGGCACAAAGCGACTGAGCTAAGCAACCGGTTGCTTCGCGAAGAAAGTGATGGCAAATCCTGAGCACGGTGGGGGAGGAACAGCAGTCTCCCAGAGAGGACAAGAAGAGTGGATGCCCTTTGGAGACTAAGAGGGAAAGGAAGGTGCATTGAAGGCTTGGGTAACATCCCAAGAAGTCTAACCTTTTATTGGGATACAGAGAAGGGAAGGGTGACCACCTGCCGTAGGAGCAGAGAGAGGGGACCTCCGGTAAGGAAGGTCCACCTCCCACTGAAGGATCAGGAAAGCGTGACCAGTGGCAGGAAGAGCAGAGAGAGGTGACCTCACCTAGAGGAGCAGAGAAGGGTGCGTTCCAGCTGGAGGGCCAGAGACAGGTGACCTTCTGCAAGAGGGCTAGTCAGACTCACAGGAAGAAGAGGATTTGAGCTGACTATCCTTAAAGAAGTGCAGAGGAAAAATGCAGCAGACACACCGAGGCACTCCCGCTCTCAGCAGGAGGCCGCTGCCCTCCTTCTGCAGACTCAACTGCTCATGTGTCCAACTCACTGCTTTCTAGTTCCTCACTTCTTAACACGCATCCAAGGTCCCTGGCCCTGCTGGGTCAGGAGGAACTAGGACTGGTTTTGAAGGAAGGCAGGGAGAAGGAGAACCACCAAGAAAGGGGAGAAGAAACCCTGCTGGGGTTAAGTAGCTAGAGACCAAGGAGGAGAAGCACGGAGGGCGAATTCACTCCCTTCTCCAAGATCGCTTGGCCAAAGGGGCTAGCTCTCAGGACTCCACAGAAAGCAACCTGCTCAGCTGGGGTCATAAATGCAAAGCCCTCACCCTGGTAGGGTAGCTCGGTTGGTTGGAGCACCATCCTGAGGCACCAAGGTTGTGGGTTAAATCCCCGGTCAGGGCACATACAAGAAGCAACCAATGAATGCATAAATAAGTGGGACCACAAATCAATGTTTCTCTCTCTCTCTTTATTTCTCTTACCCCGTCTCTCTCTCTCTCTAGTCAATAAATACATTAAAATAAATAAATAAGGTAAATGCAGGGCCTGGAACAGCCAGGCGCTTGTAACGATAGCCGCGACCACGTTCTGGTGTTCCAGGAGCTGGGACAGCAGTGGGCATGACGAGCATGTGTAAGCACACGCTGGCCCAGGAGCCTGTGCCTGCACTTCTGATGCACCCACCTTCCAGC
Organism: Tadarida brasiliensis; assembly: GCA_030848825.1. NCBI lineage: Eukaryota > Metazoa > Chordata > Mammalia > Chiroptera > Molossidae > Tadarida > Tadarida brasiliensis. The sequence goes on along the minus strand of CM061269.1, from coordinate 15,956,341 downwards.
CTCAAACTGCCCGACGAGGTGTGAACTGCCACCGTCCCTCTCTCAGCGAAGCAACTGGGACTCAGGGGAGTTGAGTTGTTTCGCCAGAGTCACAGTCACTGGCGGGGCACGGACTCAAGCCCAGGTCTTTGTGACTCCACAGCCCTCGCTCTTAACCACGGTATATCCATTTGAGGACTCGGCTCTGTGCCGCCAGCGTCCCTGCTACCAAGGGAATAAGCAGATGTGGCTAGTGTCCCTGAAGGAGAGACTACCTGAACAAGCCTTCCCACGAGGTCAGTCCAGCCAGCTCCCCAGGGGAAAGATGCTGAGACCTACAGGGGTCAAGAACTCCTGCTCGTTTTACACACCTCGCCTGAGGCTTCAGGACCACGGACAGGGTGAGAAATGAGCCCAGGGGAGACGCAGAGACAGCTTGGCCAAGTGTCAGGAACGAATGGAGACACAGAGCAGAGCTTTCCCCGAGTCCCTCTCCCAGACCCTCTAGGTGGGTTCCTGGAGGACTTCCTGAGGTTGGGCAGTGATTCCTCTGCAGAGCACAGCAGGGAAGGGAAGGAGGCACGACACCTTGGACTCTGGGCTTGAAAGGAACGAAGCGCTCACATTCCCCATCCTGACGTCAACCCTTCAGCTTGACCTTGGGCGCCAGACCCCGGTTCCAGCCCAGACAACCTTTTCCCTGCCCGCTCCTCACAGCCTACCCCTGCTCTGTGCCAGCCTCCTCGCACACAAGTAGAGAGAGAACACAGCAGAGAGGGCTCATGCCCAGCCTGCCCCACCAACGCCACGCTCTCCCCTTCAGCGGGATTCGGACCCCTAGGTTTAGCTGGGCAACCGCCACCTTCCCTGGGAGCCCGCTGTGACTACGCACCTGAGTCCTGGCTAGAGGGACGTAAATGGAACTTAGCTCAACTTGCAGAAAATTGCTGAAGCGAGGGGACACGCCCTTCGCCAACACGTTTCTCCTTCACGCGGCTGGACTTTGGACCACGGGTTTCGCTGGGACAGTCAGGCTGGTGCGCGAGGGGAACCTGGGAATGCAGGCCGCGCACCACAGATGCGCACATCAGAGCGACAAGATGAAAAACCCCAGGGCCCCGACGCGGTGTCCGACGGCGTGGAACACCTTCCAGAGAAAAAGCGTCTGTCTGGCTTTTCTGTCCCTCGCAGCTGGATCAATACTCACGCAGGGAGAAGGAATGAGGCGGTGGAGACTCCGGGAGTCTGGGCAGCGGGAGTCACATTTCCTGTGTCGTGTTTACCCGCGCACAGTGCGGTTTAACGGGAAGAACAAGGGCTTTGGAGACAGACAAGAAGTCCGGTCGGGCTCTGCCAGCTACTAGACAGCTTGAACTGACTGAGCCTCAGTGTCCTCATCCATTAAGTGGGGTTCCGAGGGTGACATGAGACCAGCTGTACCCTCACGGAGGAGGGCCGCGTCTGCTTGTTCACTGGCCCGTCCAGCAACAGTAGCAAACACGGGTTGACACACAGTGAACGCCTGGTAAAGAGCAGGTGAAGGACGAGCAGGGGACGCTGAGCACGTGGCCTGTGGTGGGTGTGCGAGGAACATTATTCATTCCCCACACATCCCTGAGATGCCTTCCCCATTCGAACTTTTGAAGATTGTACCAAAAGCCTATCAAGGAAGTGGGGGGACCTAGGTCTGGGAGGTAAATGTCTGGGGTTTGCCGCAAAAAAAACACACACTTAGGGTCTCTTTTGCCCTTTTAAGCGAAAAGATAATTACCTTCTTTCTACCGCCCTCCTGGTCCCTCTCTCCCTAACAGCCCTCTCTGTTCATGCTCCATTTAATTTTCACACATATTCTAGGATGCTAATTTCCTTTCAGACTTCACTGGGCAGGCTCTTCAGCTTCTATTGGAAACAAACTGAACCTCAAAAGCTGGAAAATGTAAGGCCCATTATGGGGGAGCAGCTCCCTGCCACCAAGGAGCCTCCAGGTTTAACACAAAAAGGGAAGAAGAGGAGAGAGTAACTCTTGTTTTTTGAGAACCTGCTTCATCTCATAATAATAGTAAATGACTACTGGTCAGACATCTATTCCACGCCAGGCTCTGTCCGAGATGTTTTACCATGTGTTCCCTTCTAACCCTCACAAGCCCACAAGTACGTGGGCTCAGCCTGTTTCACACACGGGGAAAAAGAGGTTCAGAGAGCTTATACTTGCCCAGGGCAAGAGCTGATGTCTGCCTACACACCAACGTATACAGTACACAAACGTTTATAACAGCATTCTTTGCGATAGCCAAGAGGCTAGCATACAGCAGAATATTAGATGGTCTTAGAACGGAATGAAGGACTGTGGCTCAGTTGCTTGGGCATCGTCCTCTGCACCGAGAGGTTGCTGGTTCGATTCCTGATCAGGGCACATGCCCGGGTTGCAGGCTCAATCCCCAGTAGGGGGCGTGCAGGAGGCAGCCGATAGATGTGCCCCTCTCACATTAATGTTTCTCTCTCTCTCTCTCTCTCTCTCTCTCTCTCTCTCCCTTTCTCTCTCTCTTAATAAAGTCAGTAAAAATATTTTTTTTTAAATAAAGGAATGAAGTACTAACACATGATACAACATAGATGAACCTTGAAAAAATGCTAAGTGAAAGAAGCCAGGTGTAAAATACTACATATTGTATTATTCCACGTATATAAAACGTCCAGAAAGCAGATTAGTGTTTCCTTAGGGGGCCGTTAGCTAAAGGGTACAGGGTTTCTTTCTGAGGTAATGAAATGTTCTCCGATTGACCGGTGATGGTTGAACACATCTGTGAATACGCTAAAACCCATTGAATTATGCACTCTAAATGGATGAATTATACAGTATGTGAATTATATCTCAATAAAGCTGTTTTTTTAAAACAAAAAATGTGTTGCCTGAACCCACGTCTGGAAGGCCCCCAAGTCCTGTCTATTCCATCTCATCACCTGGCCCCTGGCACGCGCCCCTCACTGAATTATCTGGTGCTGTGTGAGCTGTGGATGACGGTGCTCATTTCATAAATGAGGAAACCGAGAGCCAGGGAGGTAAAATAATGTGTCCTCTTTCCAAAGAAAAAAAAAATTAATTTTCAGAGAAGAAATACGCCTTTCTCAACATCTCCAGATCGGAGCTTCCCACCCAAGCTCATGACACACAGAGAATGTGCGAGCTGGGGCAGGCCCTGAAATGGTCTAATCTCATCATTTCCAAATTGCCCTCCAAGTGTCATACCCTAAGGATGCCCTTGAAGGTGCTCAGGGGCCACTGCGGGGAGCATGGGCGGCTCAATTAGAGCAGCTTTAAAATTCTATTTTAGCTACTGGGCTGCCGCGTACAGCTTTAATTGAAAATACTGTGAAGATCGTTTGGAAGGCACCGGTTTGGTGCAACCTTCCCATTTTCGATATGAGATGACTTCGGAGGGGCAAAGGTCTCTGCGAGTCACATGGACAGTTAATATCAGCGCCGGGCAGGGGGCCAGTTCTTCCCCCTGCATATCACCTGTTCCTCTGGGTCCAGATTAATGGCCTGAGGCAAGAAGACAAGGCTGCAGAGTTGAGTTCTGTTCACCGACTCATGCTCCAAACCAGGGGTCGGCACACTTGTCTGCAAAGGGCCAGAGGGTCAGTGCTTTTGGCTTTGCGGGCCCCATGGTGTCTTTAGCAATTCACTTGGCCATTGCGGTGGGTTAGCAGCCAGACAACAGGTAAAATAGGGGTACGGCTGTGTTCCAATAACACGGTGGGGTGCCACAGCTTGCCGTCTCTTGCCCCACACAGATCCCTTACTGCCAGTCATTCCTCTCCCCAGGGGTGAACGGGACAGGATGTGATGAGGAAGGGGGTCGCTCCTCAGTGCTGTCCTGCGTGGGAAGGAGGCTTGGTGGAGAGCTCTGCGCTCGGAGTCGGGCGATCTGCTTCCAGGCTCCCACTGCCACCCACTGACCTCCGAGCCAGGCACCTTGAGACCTCCCTTCATCTGCAACACGGGGATGACAATGTTCACCTGGGGGACACCGCAGGGACGACATGACAAGTGCATGTCAGGGCCTCCTCTGACCCCAGGGGGAACAACGGTGATCCATGACGCCGGCCCCACTGTCCACCTTCACCTCCCAGTTCTGCTGTGACCCGCCGGCTCCCCTTACGCTCCCAGCTCCAGCCACAGGGGCCTCCTTGCTAAATGGCCATGACACACCGAGCTTGCCCCCAGCTGGCTCCACACTCACCCCCCCTCTCCAAAGGAGCTTCCCCCAGACCTTCCCGTGGCTCTTCCTTCCATGTCCCTGGTCTCTGCCGAGTGCCAGGTCCCGGCCGCGTTTTCCCGATGACACTATCCAACACGGCAACCCCACCCAGCACCCTCGGCTCTCCCCCCATCACCCTGCTTTATTCCCTTCACAGCCCTCCGGCCATCTTCAGTGTCCGTGCTTATGCATTCACTTGCTTGCTTAGTGTGTTTCTTTCTATGATCCGTAAGTATCTGGCTGGATCTTTCTGGCTTCCTAGAATCAAGAATGGTGGCTGAAAGAGTAGGCACACGGGGCATATTTGTAGAAAGAAAACTAAGGGAATGATGATCTCCCAAATGACTACAATTTTCTGAATTACCCTCTCCACCTCAAGCCCCTGTGCTTGGGAAGCACTAGGCTTGAACACGATACAGACACCCCACGTTAGGAAAGTCAGCCTAACGACTTACCCCTCAGATAGGGACAGCTTGACTGGGAACACAGAAACCCTGGGTTTGGAACGACCTGGGTCTCTAGTGGCATCAATTGCCCCGAGCCGGCCTGCACCCAGATTGTAGGAAGGCCATTTCATTAGCCTCTGTATTAAATTCGACCTGCAAGGGTCCAACTCCAGACCTACGTAGATTTTGCTGATGGGGAAACTGAGGCTCAAACAGGAGAACGGACTTTCTCATATCCTGTCCCTTGTTGAATGAGGGACCTTTTAAATCAATCATCATAAAAATCTAGAGCCACGGGCTCCTTAGAGAACCCCTCTGAGGACACAGGCGGAGAACTCAGAGCACTGGAGGGAAATGGACCCGCCCACGTTCCCGCAGCACGTGGGCGTCAGAACGAGGACTGGAACCCACGCCTCTCTCTCTCCCAGAGTGGAAATCTCACGGCTCCCCCTCCGGGCTGCTCTTTGGACAGACACAGAAAAGAAAGAAAAGGGAAAGAAACTATTCCGGGCGCACATTTAGCAACGCTCATAAATCCTGACAATATTAACAACACCCGACAGCTTCGCGGAACAAGCCGGCAGCAAGTGTAGCAGCTTAAAGAGGCAGGAGGTCTGGAAAGGAAAGAAAAAGACCACTAGGCACACAGACATCTTCCCATTCTGCTCTTTTCTGGGTCATTCCATACGCCCAGGGTTCCGGCAGGAGATGCTGTGGTACAGGAGTTTGAAGAAGGCGCATACACGGCTTGTGTGTGTGTGTGTGGGGGGGGGGGGCTCAAAGCTACCCAGAGACTGCAGGGGGAATAATCCCTGTGTAAGATGTCACTCACCTTTCATACAAATTAACCTCCACCCGCCTCCTGCCTAGATTAATTTGCTCTTTGTTTCCTTGACACTCAGCTGGGGAGATCTCAGAAGCATCCAAGAAAGTTCTTCAAGAGGTCAAAAGGGGAAGTCAGGGCTTCAGGGGCCTTCAGCCTTTACAACCAGCACCTGCTTCTCTGCTTCCCCACGGGGACAGAGAGGAAGCTTCCCGTGGTCCTGACCTCCTCTTACTGTGGGGGAAACTGACCTCAGCCTCCGGACCCAGGTGAGTCCTGACAGCATCTCCTGTTTACTCTGTGCCTGGTCTGCACGGAGCGCTCTGCGGGCATCACACCGACTCCCACCCACTCCCAGAGGACCGGCTTCCGGCCGGCTTTCCACTGTGTCCCCGACCTCCTCTCAGATGTTTGATGCTTCGGGCAGGAAACACCAGCCCCATGACTCTCCCCACTTCCCAGACGGCCTCCCACCCCTCTGTTCTCGACTCAGAAACAGCAAGGCCATGGGTGTCTGTGCCCTGACAGGGGCCATGTCACATCGCTCTCCCACAACCTCAAGCTTCAGCCGTTGTGCAAGTTCTGCCATAAAGGGTGAGTTTAAAGAGAAACGGGAACACCATTAGACACATGCCTAGGACGAGGCAACTTCCGCTTCCCCTTCTCTGTCATCGTGTTCGCTGTCAGTCTGCATGAATAAATAAGCCATCTAACATTACTTTTGGAAAGAGGAGCAATATAAATAAATAAACACAGGAATAAGAATAAATAACGCTAATATCAAATGAATGAAAATAGGTTTTAAAAATACACATATGCAAATCACATTTAATGGGAAAGATCCAAGAAATCAACATATACCCACGGCCTCTCTGCTGGATGGGAGGGGCTGTTCCCATTGCACAGATGGGTCCAGTCGCTTAGTCAAGGAATAAAAATTATTCAGTAGCAGGGCAATGACCTTGACTTCTGGGTTCCAGAGATCAAAATCCCTGCACATTAAGCCCATCCTAACACTCTTTCAGGAGTTCAAACAAAGAGCAATGAAAAGAGGGGTACCTTTCATTTCTTTATCACGTACCCTATGTTGCCCAAGAGCGTGTGCCTGACCTTGCCTGGAGCTAGACGGGGTGGTTTGCAAGAATTATTTCATCCAATTCTCTTAATAACCCCTGAATTAAAAGCATTGCGCCCATTTTTCAGATGGGGGTATTGAGGATGACAGAGAGTGACATTCTGGAGGTGAAACAGCTTATGAATGTAGCCTGTACATCTAAGTCCAAGATGTGTAATTTTCCTCTTAAGGTAACGAGGCATCATGGGGAAGAAAACGTAGGAAATTTCTCTGCAAATATCCAGCACATAGAGACTCTGTTTTGAGTGACAACACTGTGTAGGGCACAGAGTGAGCTCACAGTCAATGAAGAAGCAGGAGCCACACGACTAACCTAATATCCAAGGCATAGGGGCGGGCGGCAGTTGGCTGAGCAGGTGTTCATGATCGTGGGCAGTCAATCTAATGGATTTAATAAACAGGCCCATCTTTCCTCATGCAGCTGAAGGTTACCAAAAATCCATATTCCGCCCCGGTCGGTGTGGCTCAGTTGGTTGGGCATCATCCCATGCACCCAAAGATGGTTGGCTCAATTCCCAGTCAGGGCACCTCCCCGGGTTGTGGGCTCGATCCCCAGGGTGGGGGGCATGCAAGGAACAGCCAATCAATGTTATACTCTCATATGGATGTTTCTCTCGTCTCCCTTCCTCTCTCTCTAAAAATCAATAAACTGTTCTTTAAAAAAATAAAATACATATTCCATGGATTTATCTGAATCTAAATCTGTTCTTACTCATATGAAAAAAATAAAATAAGGAACCAATGAAGATCTATCTATCTATCTATCTATCTATCTATCTATCTATCATCTATCTATAATTTCACAATGTTGAACACTTCCTAATCATCCTCTCATCCTCAGAGGCTGCCTGGAGAGAAGTGGAGGATCAGAAAAGATTCCAACTTTGCAAATGGGAAAATGAGGCTTCCAGTCATCTATGCTAAATTAGATTATTTTTTAAAGAATTATTATTTTGCCTGGCCAGTGTGGCTCAGTGGATTGAGCATCGACCCAAGGACTGAGAGGTCCCGGTTCGATTGCCGGTCAGGGCACGTGCCCGGGGTTGCGGGCTCGATCCCCACTAAGGGGGCGTGCAGGAGGCAGCCAATCTATATTTCTCTCTCACATTAATGTTTCTCTCTCTCTCTAAAAAAAATCAATAAAAATATATTTTAAAAAGAATGATTATTTTATACTCAAATTACCCTTCAGGATCTCTGATATCCAGAACCATTCCCATGTTCAACATTCCCACATCCTTCATGGATGTGTCTCCCCAATCTTTTAATTCCCCCAAAATACATGCCCTCTGGGCCGCTGCTTCTTTTTAGATCCGTAACTAAGGACCCCCTTCTGTAGGTGTAGAAGCACTCTCAACTCCACAGCTCCTCTCCATGCACCTGCTCATACGTTCATTCACCCACCCACCCCTCTGTAAAGCTTTCCAAGAATGATTTCAGATGGCCTACCTGGTGCTGGGCACGCATAAGACAGGGTCCTTGCCCTATGGGTTTAGTAACTCACTGAAAAAATAGGTGATATCCACAACACACTCAGAGGCACCGCAGGAAGTGATCCGTTGGTGCAAGAAGGGAGTGCAGGAGAAGGAGAGGGAAGGTCAGGGCACATGGGCGCTCTCACTGCACAGCCAATAAGTGCCAGCATTATGCTAGACATGTTCTGTGTATCATTTTACCTAGCTGTAACCATGAGATAAATTAATTGTATGAGATAAGTAGAGAAGAAGGAGCTTCTGCTCTCCCCCATCATTTTTCTTTATTGATTTTAGAGAAACATCAATGAGAGAGAACATCAACTGGCCGCCTCCTGCATGCCCCCCACTGGGGATCGGGCCCACAACCTGGGCATGTGCCCTGACTGGGAATCGAACCGGCAACCTCTTGGTGCATGGGTTGACACTCAACCACTGAGCCACACCGGCTGGACTAGCCAGCCATGATACAAAAATGACTGGATCACTTTCACTTTCACACTAGGTCACAAAACTAAATAACACACCTGCCCAGGGGAACCCTCTTGTCTGCGTCTCCATACCCCACAGATGGGTTGGTCAATGCAGTCACCCAGCTTTGACGGCTCTCTCATCAACCTCGCAAGCTCCTGCCGCTGTCCAGGGGGCAGTCAGACCACACAATCTCGCTGGGCTGGGCGCTGATGCTGGAGGACACCTCGACTCCACGTGGGCTGCCGCTTGAGCTGGTGGCTTCATCCCAGCCTCACCCCACGCCCTGCAAGCATCCCTCCAGGTGATCTCTGGGCCCCAGAAGAAGAGGCGACCATGCTCATGGCGGGATTCAGGCAGCCGTGGCTCCTGGCTACAATGTTTCCAAAAGCCTCATTTTCCTCCTAGCAATTGGGATTCGTATTTCCCATGTCGCCAGTGAGGAAACCGAGACTCAGCGAAGAGAACTGATTTTGTTCCAGGTCACAGAACTTTTAAGGGCCAGCATAGGATCAAAACTGAGTTTGACTCTACAACGAGGGCTCCTCCCCGCAGGCCACAGGACATCGGAGCTGAGATCTGAAGGGCATGGAGGAGGCGGCAAGGTAACCACCCCCCTCCGAACGGTCCGCTGAGATCACACACACACACCATCTGCTGCTACCACGTCACCGATGTCATCCGTCCAGCAGAGAAACATCATGCTTTCCCTGCAGAAACTTTTTCCCTGTGAAGAAGCAGGAACCAACAGCTTCCCTGAGACCCATTCTTCACACAATTAACGTCAGCCTCCCGTGTTTCCTAACGAAACCTGACACTAACGGAGAAAAATGAATACATTAATATTGAGTTCATTAGTAAACAGATTACACCCGCATGTTTGGGGGGCGTGGGGGAGGACGGTGAAGGAAGAAGGAGAAAGGGGGAGAGAGGCACACATACCCACTCAGCTCTTCTGTCAAGAGCCTCTCCGAGGACCACACGCTCATCAAATATGTATGGATTTTAATGCACGGATCTGTTAAGTCTGGAAATAGTCTCTATTACGCAAAGTTATTTTTTTAAGAGAGAGGAGAACTCAGCTGATGCCATAGCAGCGTACTGAGGTGCAGAGCCCAGAGAAGCACCTTGGTGTGGGGAGATATTAGGCAGGCAGGAAGAGTAGTTGCAGAAGAAAAATTGCCCGCATACTGGCCAAGTTCCCCCTCACCCTCTAAAGCAGTGGTTCTCAACCTTCCCAATGCCGCGGCCCTTTAATGCAGTTCCTCATGCTGTGGCGACCCCCAACCATAAAATTATTTTCGTTGCTACTTCATAACTGTAATTTTGCTACTGTTATGTCTTAGGCGACCCCTGTGAAAGGGTCGTTCGATCCCCAAAGGGGTTGCGACCCACAGGCTGAGAACAACTGTGTAAAGAATCAGTTAGTTGCCCTGCGGTCACCTTCTCTACCACGTTAAGCCCTGTGTGGGGACTGAGGACAAAGGAGCAGCAGCAGGAGCACAGGTCCCGGCCAGAGCAGGAGTCTGGCTCCGCCCCTTCCTAGTGTGTTACCTTGGACAGCTCTCCTCTCTTCCTCCCTCTGTAAAAAGGCACTGTGAAGGGTTGTCCACCTCTCCGGCAGAATCACTGCCACCATGGCCAAATGAGTCCCTGGGCAGGGGAGCTCTTCATATAAACTATAAACTTCCATAAAAGGCACCATGTTACGGTCTGTACAAGACACCCCCATCCCTTTATATCTATAAGATAAGGCTCAGCCAGCTATTATGTGTGACCTTGAGCAGCCATTACAGGTGACCTCCGTCCCTCTGGGCCACAGATTGCCCATCAGCAACATAGCCAGGCTGGACCACAGCTAGATCACCCCTCAGGGCCTTTGCACAGCCTGGCGCCAACGACAACCAGGAGGAGATTTCAGGAGGAGGCCTGGCGTTACGATGCGAGCTTCTCCAGAGACCCAAGATTATCCTTGATTAAGGTCGGAGTGGAGAGAGGATGGGATGATCTCTGGGAACTATTGCAGTTCTCACACTGTATGAGGTGGGACATTCCCTGTCTCTTAAAGTCCTTGGGCTAGGAAATCTCGGGCCCTGCTCTGGGGAGAAAACAACTTAATAAAAGCGAGGACAGCGAGAAAGAAGGAGGCAGTCCAGGTAGACATGGCCCCCAGAGAGAGTCACGTTCGTGAATCAGATCGTTTCTCTCCTGGCCGCTGCGTTTCGTTCTGCCACGGGCACTTTCTTCACTGAGATAGGCACGGTCTGCCAAAACACTTCTACACACAAGAGATGGGGATACACAGACAGATGGTGAGAGACACAGGCAGACACAGCCTCTGTGCTACAGGCCAAAACTTGCCTGTTCTTTGGAGCGGGAGGTTAAGCCAACAAAAAGACGAAGAAAAGGAAAGAGAAATAAAACAAGCCAAGTAGCAGATAATCAGGAAAGAGACCATGCCACATTCGGAGTGTGGCCCTTGCGTTCCAAACAGCAGTGGTATTTCCTTAAAGAGCAAGCTGGATTCTTTTAAGTGGGCCTTTTTATAGGGTCCTCTTGCCACCCGATGTATTGGAGAAAAGAGAAATGCATAAGAAAAGAAGGCATAAGGTGTAAGGAGGCTACAAAGCAGAAACCAAAAGTGCATTTTGTTCCCCAAATCTGCTCATGTGACTCACTAGCTCTACTGTGACAAAGTGAGAGGTCTCTGAGTTCATTACATGTTTCATCCATCCTCAGAGTAATGGGAAATCTCATCTTGTTTCTGCAAAATACCAGCACACACTGTGTGCCACAAACACTCAATTCCATTAGACGTAATGGAACAAGATTGTCCCAGAGTTGTTCTCAATTGCTTGAGTGCATCCTTCATTTAGGGGAACAAGAATATATGGGCTGTTTGACTCAAATTGAAGTGTGGACCCAAGACTGCAGAGCCGTGGCTATTTTCTCACGATGGCTAGGTGGAGACCTGGTCAACACTCACCTCTCCCCATGGATGAAGAGATAAGAGTTGGCATCTCCATTTCCTGCCATATATTACAAAGCAGCGCACAGCTATTCATTAACTGTGGTTAACGGAGCACAGGACCTTGAAGGGGCCACACCCACAAAGGTATTTGCATTCTGTGGCGGTGATGATCAGTGGAGAGGCTAGATCACCGGAGCTGAGATGCCAGGTGGCCGGGAGTCTGAATCGCCCCCTCTGCCACCTCTAGCTGCCCGAATGTTGGCAAGTCATTTAGCCCTGCCTAAACTCAGCTTTATCGGGTGAGAAATGGAACAAACGCGGTACGTGCTCGGCAGGCTAGTTCGATTTAACGTGGCAAGGACAGGAAAAAGCCCATGGGAAGTGTACAGAACTTGGGAAAGGCTAGTGATCGGTGAGCTGGAGCTTCCCGAGTGAGTCCTACTTTGGAACCACCCTCCCCTACGTGTTGGCTGGTGGCTTGGAACTGGGGTTTCAGCGCCTGAAGAGGGGCCCAGAGACCCCCAGTTTAGGTCCTAGTGCTGCCTCTCACTTAACAGGAATAAGTTGGTCATTTGTCCCCCCCTGCTGGGTCCCTGTTTCCTGACCTATAGACTGAGTGGGGTGAACGTATGTCATTTAGCTGTTTCCAAACTGTGTTTTTGGAACAAAATCATTTCTTCCAACACAGCTTTATGCAGAATTAGAATATGCATAACAAACGAGGGCCGGTATGAACTGGCACAGGGGCCAGACACCCGTTACCCCGTGCCCCTGCCCACCTTCCACAGCATCTCCTCCGGAGAACCCCAGGGAGACGTGGGACACAGTGAGCAAACCCACGGACTCAATGACGCTGAGGTCCTGACTAAGGACGTTCTGTGCGACCACAGAAGAGAAGTGGAGTGGGAATCTCATGAGCTTGGTTGGCTGGACAGATCTTTCCTGATTTCAGCTTCCAAAGCTGGCTTCTGGTTGCCATGGCTACAGAGCAGGATGGCTCTTTCACCCTCATGGCAAAAAAAAAAAAAAAAAAACAAGGCAGGGAGAACAGATGAGAGGCGAGGCTTTAAGATACTAGAGGCAACTAAGAGCATCTGTCCACTGTCATTCCATCCCCAAGTATGGGACAGCGTGTCTACTAAGGGGCTGTCCCTGGGCTGGGCTGGAAATACACACAGGTATCGTTACTATTTATATTTGTCTCCTCCGGCACTGTAGAAAAAGGTACCATAAACTCTGTGGCCAAAAAAATCCACATCAGATTCGCCGGGCCCAAATCAGGTGTCAAGAGGCTCCCTCTGGAGGGTCAACGGGAGAATCTGTTCCTTGGCTGCTCCTGCTCTGGCGGTTACTGGTGTTCCTTGATTTACGGCTACATCGCTCCAAACTCTGCCTCTGTGATCACACTGCCTTCTTTCCTTCTGTCTAAAGTCAAATCTCCTGCCTCCTTCTTTTCCTGAAGCTTGCATTTTCTTTGAGGGCCTGCCCGGATAACACAGGATAACCTCCCCATCTCGAAATCATGAACTGAATTGGGTCTACAAAGACCTTTCTTCCACGTGAGGTAACATCACAAACTGCAGGGATTGAGAGGCGGCTGCCTGGAGGGGAGAGAAGCATTACTGAGCCCACCACACTGTGGTCCTGGACACAGTCTCAGAGCACACTGTAAGGATGCAGACAGGTACACCTGAGAATTCACCCGTGGAACGTTTCAAACTCCGCAGACACAAAGAGAAATCGCCAGGGCCCCTTTGCCACTTGGCTCATCCGTTCCTTTCGTGAGAACTACACTCAGCCCTCACCCCCCGTTCACTCGTACACAGCCTACTCACCCTTGAGAGTCAGTTTGAAAATAACTCATCCAACAGCTTTCTCGGATCACCCCAGCGCCTGAACTTGCTTCTCCCTGGGAGAGACTCGCGGAAATCATTAGCAGAACTGTCATGATGTCACTGAGAAGGGGTAACAATAGATAGTGTTTGTTCAGCACTCCCCAAGACTCGGGCCCCGTGCTTCCCACCAGGAGCATCGCTGCGTCCTCACAGACACCCTGTGGCCTAGACCCTATTACTTTCACCGCTGTTTGTGGACAAATACTGAGATTTGGCGACGTGAAGTACCTTGACCAGGCTCGCTCAGCTAGCACGGGGTGGAGAGGGCACCCCAGCCGCGCCCACAGCTATGGTGCCGGGTTCCCAGCTCTCAACAGCCTACACTTTCCAGTCTCCTGCTCACTGCCTTCCTCCTCAGCCCATTCTACCGGCACTGATGAGTTCTAGCCCACCTTTATCTCTCCTCTTAGAACGTGCTGGAAGGAGCTTTTAAAGGTTGAGCTACTGCTTTCCGTGTTTCTGTACCTCTCCTACACCTGGCCTGATCCCCGGTTCCATGAATGAACGAGCGACTGAGTGAAAAAGAAATAGAGGCAATTAGGGAAGAAGAGATCAAGGGAGGCAGAGAGGGCAGGAGAAGGTAGAAACAGAAGGAGAGAAGAGGGAAGGAGAAGGGAGGAAGGGGTGGAGCGATTCAGAAAATATCACCCAGAATGTCTCCCTCTTAGACATTACTCCAAAAAAATCCAGAAACAGGAAAAGCAACTCCCAAGGTGGCCCATCAGTGCTAGTAGACAGACAGGGAGAGGGACGGCGGGAAGGGGGTAGGAATGGACAGAGAGAGGGAGGAAAAAAGAACGAGATCTCGGCATAGCATGACTGATAAAAGAAGTCAACAGAACTTCACAACCATCCACAGCAACCTGGAGGAAAAACTCATCCCCAAAAGCAACATAGGAGAAAATCAAGCCCCACACCAGGGCACTGCTAATAAGACTTCAAAGCCCTCTACATATGGAAATGCACTCTGCAGGCAGGTCGGGGGGCTAGGACGCCATGCACCAAGGCTGATGGAAACACAGGCAGTGTGGAGAGACTCTCAGCCACAATAGGTCCAGAGCCCCAGAGCGCCTCCCCTCCCCAGCTTCATTGATCCCAGGACCTTGGGGGAAAAGGCTGTGTTAACTCTCAGTACCACAAACGGCTAGGTTCTGGAAGACAGCCGTGCCCAGGGGTGGCGGTGCTAATTTGTGTGTACACATACAGCCCATGCTCACATCCCCCGCAGATGACACGGAATCACAGCCTATCTCCCTGTGCAGGAAACTATGTTCCCCGTGATACCATTCCCCCCGCCTCCCTGATGATTTATTTTGTTTCCATTTCTTCACCCCCGAGCCTCAAGCTAAGGAAAGAGGAAAGAATAAGCATGGGTTTCAACTCTAGACCTAAGAGTAATGGAAAGGGTGAGGCAGGAGGAGTGCAGGGGAAGGACACAGCCTGGTGGAGGCATCGTGAGCAATACTAATGTGGGCACAGCCCTCCCATCGCTCGTTTTTCCTAAGGGCCCAATGTATTTTTCATCCAAACATAACTTCGCTGTGTTCTTTGGTTTGTTTGTTTTTCCTCCAGAATGTGCACAGCGCTACTGACACAGGCAGCCAGCCCAAGAGTGGGGGGCCCTCTTCTCCCTGGGGTACGGACAGATTGTAGCTACATGAAGAGATCTGGGACCCTAAAACAGCCAGGGTTACCGTTGGGAGGGTCCCTCAGAATAAAAGAGGCCAGCCCAGGGTTTCTCCCAGGAGCTGAAGTGGCCAGCCTGCAGCCCACTGAATGCTCCAGCCGACAAAGCTTCTCTTGATGGCCGTGCTTTGTTTTTGTTGGTTTGTTCGTTTGTTTTTTTTCTTAATTATTTTTTACATTCGTTCTTTTCCTTTTATGCATGCTAACAATGCATGTTGAGTACCTGTGCTGTGTCAGACAGGCACTAGGACCTGGAAGGTAGTGAAAAATAAACAGAAAGCATCCCTGCCCTTGTGGATTTGCAACGCAGAGGAGGGCACAGACCCACAAGCAAGAGCCAAGCCCACAGCTGCCTTCTGAGAGCTCTTCACGCGCCCTGCACAAGGCTGAGTGCACCAGATGCACTTAGAACTTAATCTTCACAGAACTGTAGACGACAGGTGAGGAAACTGTGACTATGAATGTACCTGAGGTCACACAGCTGGTGAGGGACACAGCTGGGTTTTCAAACCCAGGCAGTCTGTCCTTACCCCAAAAGTAAAATAAAGATGAATGCCAGGTTACGATTGGTGGCAAGTGTCATAGCAGAAATGAACAAGATGCAGTAAAGGAAGGGCTGAGCTCAGGGTTCCTTTGGACATGGTCAGGGAGGGCTTCTCTGAGGAGGTGACATTTAAACTGGAGGAGGTGACAGATGAGAAGGCAGCCATGTGAAAAGCAAGAGGAGAGACTGTTTCAAGATAACATGCATGCTCCCTTAGTCCATTCTCTTAACTTTATTCTCTCTTCCACACCGTCCTTTTATTCTCGCTCCCTCCATCCCAGCATCCTCAATTCTGCAATTTTTCTTCCCTCTTCTTTTACCTGCATATTCCCATTTCCCCATGGATTTCAGGTTCATCATGAAACTTGTCCAAAGCTGGATGGCCCACAGGTATTATAGTCAAGACTAAACCACTATGTACTAATTCTTTGTCCAGGGCAGCATACGATTCCCCTAGAGTTTGGGTGACTTTTCCAAGGATTTGAAGATATCAAATCAAAGTAAAAGGCATAGAAAGTAGAAAACAGAGTATGATCAATATAGCATTTCTTAGTTTCTCAAGCAGAACTCAGATCTGTACCTCCTATTAAGCCTTGAACTCAACCACCTCTTTCGACAGTATTTGTCCAACCAACCAAACAACTTCTAACATGCTCGCCTCCGTGCATTCTCTATAATTCTATTATCTCAGTGCAGTAAGGGCTGCCCAGTCCTTTCATGTTGTCAACATAGAAACTGACCAAGCCAAGAACATAGAAGTCAGGTTTACTGATACATCATTAAGCTGAAGTAGGCAATTAAATATGGAAGAAAAGCCACTCTGCCCCGCTACGTGAAAGAATATGATAGGTGCCCTGGATTTCCTCTGCGGTCTCCTTCTCTAACCAGTGGTGTGGATGAATCTGCCCTGAGCCATCTCTATTTTCTGAAGGTGATGTACATAAGTACCTGGGTACTGAAATTACTTAAATCCTGCCACTGCCAACCTAGACCAATTTGCCCAGTTTCTCTGAGCCTAACTTCCACTGTATGTAAAATGGGGACACTAACACCTACACGTCTGTTTATTGTGAGGACTAAATGGGATACATGTGAAACATTGAACATAATGTTGACAAACAATCTGTGCTCGGTACATGCATATTCCCTTTGACTCTTGGGGAAAATAAAATGCAAGGTGACTGACCAGAGCCAGAGATGCAGTGAATCATCATTAACTTGATCAGGGCTTACTGGTCTACCATCAACTTCCACCCTGAAGGGTTTTTTGCTGCTTCATGGTGGGTGTAACCTGAGGCAGAATGACCTGGTATATCTGGTGCCCGTGGGCATCCAAGGAAAGTGGTCTGGAGTAGAAAACTGTAGAAAATTCAATGGAAGTGAGGTCAAGGAGAAAAGTCACATGCGACATTTCCCCCAAGTCATTAAAGGCACTTGGGAAGCACTCTCTGTAATGACTCAGAGGCTTCACAGAGGGACCGAGGTGTGTTTTTGAGTGAAACACTTTAGAAATTACTACATAAATACATTATTATATTGCTAGCTCCCAAACAGACAGCTCTCAACAGTGACAGACGCACTTCCTAGTCCACTATCTCATTTGCTGTCACCAACGCCCCAGGAGGTTGTCCCCGTTATTCAAGAGTCAGCTCTGCACTGCGCACTGTGCGGGTGACACCCCTTACCTTCTCCCAGCAGCCTGTGTGCCCAGCCCACCGCCAGTCCCACTGCACAAGGAGAAAGCCCTGGTTCAGAGAGGGGAACCGTTTGCTCAGAATCACACAGCCAATTGGTGAGGTCCTCTGCCTCGTTTGGTTAATTCCCTTTTCCATTATACTAAACTCTCTGTCCTTTATCTAGAAATACACATGTGTTTCCAGAAATAAGAAATAGGTCATAAATAACAAGGGAGAGGACAGCGGCTAGAGTCACACAAAGATGGGAGCGGGCTCTTGAGTGCAGAGAAGGTGGGCACTGCTAGAAGGGAACACAAGGTGCACCTGCCCTCGCACCTCTTGAGCAAAGCCCTCAGCACCAGATGACAAGGGCAGCCGTGCTAAAGGGCAGCGGAGGCCCAGGGACCTGGGTGCTATGTGGCCAGCTTCCTGAAGAATGAAATGGCGCATTCGTTCAGATGCCAAAGCCCTGCGCGTGCTGCTTAGCCGGAATCTGGAGGATACAGAAAAAAAGATTAAAGAAAAAAGCAAATCAGAGAGTCTAGTACTGGATCAGAGGATTGCAGCTAACTTACATTCTGATTATTCTTAATGTTTCCAACCAACACAACACTAGGCTTACCATCAGAGAGGAGTGTAGCCTATTTATAAGTAAGTAGGTAATTGGGAAGGCCTGCTCAGCCTGGGCCTGAAGTCCAGGTCGACCCGGCCGCCAGGGACGGGGTGGGTAAAGCCACAGGCAAAATGAAGCAGGATTAAGGCAATTTTCCAGGTACGTTGATCTAAAATTTAGTCCTCTGACTCAAACAAAGTACTGGCGGCATCTCCCTTAGAGCTCCGCAGATTTCTTATTTCAATTTGTTTGTTTAGACACGATCCGGTGATCCAGGAGGTGCCGGGCAATGTCAGTAACACGCATGGGTCTGAAAATGTATTCCAAGGAACCCTGTATTCATAAGCCATTAATAGGAAATAGGGTATTCTATGGTCAAATAAATTTAGGAAATGTTCAGATAAGCAGAGAAAAATGAGCCCACTGACTGTAACGCGGCTCAGGGTCTATTCCCTTGCAATGCTGATTTATAGTATGAATCTCTAATGTGTCTGTATATGTGTTTGTCTGGGTGTCGACAGCCATTTGTCCGCACTTATTCCGGACCAGAGCTTGAACAATTCTGGTGTAGATGGTTCCAGCTTTACTTTACTGTGGGAAAAAGAGAGGCAAGGAGACATCCAGGCTGCTATTTCACAAATGCCAGGCACTCTGCGTAAAGCCATGGGCTTCGCTGCTGCAATATTAGGGTGGAGTGTCTCATTAATAACTGATCTCTTAATTCATGTTTTATGATCCTGTCAGCACATGGAGGCATTTGTCTTCGCCCGAAAAGAAAGTCTGTGTCGCTTCTAATTGCGTGCCTCCCCTCCCTCTGCCCCATTAACTTGGAAAAGAAGAATCGCTGGAAAAGGTGGACGAAAGTCAAAACAATTGAGTTGTCTCTTTATGGATTTATAGAGTGGCAACCGGTGCCGGAGCGAGAGCCAGGCGGGGGCGGTGGAGCATGCCGGGAAGCCCATTGATCGTCCGGCACCGGGTCAGAAGGATCTTATCTTCTGTCCCCAAGCCTCGGTGGTGAGCTCACCTGGAGGCTGAGGGGCTGACCAGGACTCCGTGCTCCCTCGGCAGCCCCTCCCACGGAAAGGTCTCCAAGGCCACAGGAAGGTAAAAGCACCCTCGTTGGGAGAAGTTTGAGTCCAACTTAGTACTGAGAATCTCTCATGGACTAACTTCTGAGAAGACAGAAAAATCAGACCTGATCCCAGCCTTTTGGAGTCTGCTGTCAGTGGGGGACGGCAGACAGGAGAATGCCCAGCAGTCACTGAAAGGAGAGGGCTCGCTGGCTCTGAAGGGGCCAGGGTGGCTCCGAAAAGGTAACGCGTCCCCTTAGGAGGTGGAGCATAATCCCCTGTCCAGTGCAGACTGAACTCGGTGACGCGATTCTAACGAACAGAGTAAAGAAAGGGAAAAATAATAACTTCGCAGTGGGGAAACCTGGGAGACCTGACCCAAGCGATCAGGGTTAACATCGGGTTGATACCATACATTCTCCGGTGTGACGTGATGGGCACTTCACTTCTGGGGTATGTTTCCCCCAAACCCAGATAGCCTCTGTTTAATCATGAGGAAACAGTACACAGACCCAAACTGAGGGGCATGCTATAAAACACTTGACCAGTGCTTTTCATAACTGTGAAGGTCGTGACAAAAGAAAGAGTGAGAGAATGGAGGAGACTTGACTTTGGGTAGTGAGCATACAATATACAGAGGATGTGTTATAGAACTGTACACCTGAAACCTAGATGATTTTATTAATCAATGTCACCCCAATAAATTCAATAAGGAGGAAAAAAGAATAAGAGAATGGAATAAAGGAAGGAAGGAAGGAAGGAAGGAAGGAAGGAAGGAAGGAAGGAAGGAAGGAAGGAGGGAGGGAGGGAGGGAGGGAGGGAGGGAGGGAGGGAGGGAGGGAGGGAGGGAGGAAATCGTCACATATTGGAGGAAACCAAGGAAACATAATGAGTAAAAGCGACATGGACTGGGTCCCGGGTAACCAAAGGACATTGGTGGAAATTGAGTGAAATCTGAATAAAGTCAGTGGTTTAGTTAAGAGCAGTGTACAAAGGTCAACTGCATCGTTTTGACAAATGTATCATGGTAACGTAAGCTGTAACATCAGGGGAAGCTGGGTCAAGGGTATACTGAAAGTGTCTGTACTATCTGTGCCAACTTTCTATAAATCTAACACTATTCAAAAATAAGGAAAAAGTCTAAGAAGAAGAAAAAAGATACAGTGCTTAGGCAGGGTTTCGAGAGATGGCTTACTCCTATGAAGCAGTTTGGGGGAGAGGGAAACGAAAATCAAAGAAAGACCCCGGAGTCCAGGGAAAGCCGCACAGAGCGACAGAGCACGTGTCCTCGCCGTGGTGGGAGAGCACCCTGGGCAGAGGGGCTAGGCCGGGCAGCCCAGACACCGGCATGAACAATCTTCTGGGTCAGGCGAAGAACATGAGTGCATCAAGGAAGGATCCAGAGCCGAGGAAGACTGTCAGTTCGGAGCAAAATGACCAGAAGGCAGGCGAGCTGGCAAAGACGGGCGGTGAGTCCTGTTCAGCACTGAAGCAGCAAGTGGGGACAGCCGGTCGGCACACAAGCAGCCCCTGTGCGGGCCCTGCGCTGCCAGGCCTGCCGCGGTGCGTGGCCGCGGGAGCTGGGGAGCTGCTTGCCACACTTTTAACGTGAAAGCACACAGGTCTAAAGGGGGAAGCCCGCCTCTTCGGCTTGCAATCCAGGGTCTACACTGCTACCAGAGAACTTGGGGAAAGATTACGGCAATGGGGTACAACTGGAGTCACAAAACATTAAGATGAATCCATGGTGGCCAATCTATCACCAGATGTAAAGAAGTGGTAGGATTTGGGGATACAGATCATGGCCACCCCAACTCAAAAACCTTGCTATCTACCCAGTGTCTTCAGAAAGTCCGAACGCCTCACCTGGCACTTGAAGGCCTACCGCATTTGCAATAAACTACCTTTGCATGGTGCTTTCTTCCTTATTGCATTTACCACAGGTATTCCACACCGACACCTTAAAGAAAACAACACCTAATTTCCAACCCCTGTGCTTTTATGGAAGCTGTTCTCTGAGCCTGGGCTGCCTGGAGCCTGAATCCTTCGCTATCACTGACAACCTCCCGCTCAGCCTCCACAAAGGATTCCCGGACCACACACAGAGTATGAACATTTCCCCCTCAATTCTCTGCAGCCCAGATGTTTCAGGAGTTGTCCCATTTTACTATGTTTCTGGTTGGCTGGGAGCATGCATGTGTTCCTGGGTGCAGGGACCACACCCTCTCAGCCTCTATGGTCCCATGACACCTAGCAACACAGGTGGTC
The DNA here is from genome assembly GCA_030848825.1 of Tadarida brasiliensis. Lineage (NCBI taxonomy): Eukaryota > Metazoa > Chordata > Mammalia > Chiroptera > Molossidae > Tadarida > Tadarida brasiliensis. The sequence goes on along the minus strand of CM061269.1, from coordinate 15,935,027 downwards.
AGGTACACAGTGTTGACCGGCTGTCTAATGCTCATTCTCTACCCACATCTTCCTCACCCAACGCCCCCTCCAAAGGATGAGAACCCTCACTTCCCCAGATGCTGCTGCACACAGAGGTGACCATGTGACTCACTCTTGGTTCAGGAGCCATGAGGTGAAATCTTTGGAGCTAGTTCTGGAATAGATTTTTCTTCTAATAAAATAAGGGAAAAGCTCACAAGGAGAGTTCTGTTTTCTGCCTGCCCTGCCCTCTTCATCCCTGTGTTAGTCCATGAATCTTGGGGTGCTATATCCACCTTGGAACCTCAAGGAGAAGGCCAAGGCGACCAGAGAGATGCCAACCCTGGGCACGGACACCTTGAGCTGGAAGGTTGTCTACCTCCCAACTTTCGGTCACAGGAGATAATTAAATGTCTTCATTGTCTAGGCCTCTAGGATAGAGGTGAAAGTATCTGAAGTAAGACACTGCTTAATATCTTTTTAATTGAATTAAATGTGACAATTTCCTGTCGGTTGAGTCCATATGCACCTCCATCAGACAGAAACAGTCCCCGGGACTCAGAGTCCGTGCCTCCAGTCCTGGGCTGGAGAGAACGCGGGGTCTGACCCCAGAAAACAATTACTCTCACATGTGATTTTCCAATCTGGCCCAAGAAATGTTATTCGAGGCCAAGTCATAATCTCCTTATGACTTCATCTACCTTTAAATGTCAAGTGCTGATTTTCACCGCACTTCCCCTGAGAGGAATTATTAGTTTAATGAGGAACATGAGCCGTCATCTGCATCCCAGGGCTTGTGACACTTGAGAGGTATTATCTCCACCAAACTGGAACCTCCCACACATTAAACACGCAGAGGTCACATTAAATATTCTCCTCACATTCTGCGGCCCAAGAATCAGAGGTGAGCTAACTGGCCCAGGAAGAATCAACCACTGGCCAACAGTTACTGAGCTTCCAATACACAGGGTCAGGCACCAAGGGAGTGATGGAGAAGGACTGGACAAAAAGGGGGAGGAAAATTAACAACCACCAGACTGGAAACATTATCCTGAGAGCTTTATGTTTGGTGAGTCTTCTCATCCTCACAACAACCCTTGGAGTTAAGGATTAATATACCCATTTCATTGAAATGAAGCTTGAGGAAATTACAGAAAGTAGACTATTCAAAGCTGTATTATTAAGCCAAATGTCCATCAACAGGTGAATGGATCAGCAAATTGTGGAGTATCCCTACAATGGAATATCATTCAGCCATAAAAATAATAAGTTCTCTCCTGGCCGGTGTGGCTCAGTGGTTGAGTGTCAACCCACGCACCAAGAGGTCACCAGTTTGATTCCCGGTCAGGGCACTTGCCCAGGTTGTGGGCCCGATCCCCAGTGGGAGGCATGCAGGAGACAGCCAATCAATGATCTCGCTCATCGATGTTTCTATCTCTCGCTCCCTCTCCCTTCCTCTCTCTAAAATCAATAAAGAAAAAAAAAATTTTTAAATAAGTTCTCATACGTGAAACAACATGGGCGAAGTTAGAAGCTATTATGCTAAATCAAAGAAGCTAGACACAAAAAGATAGATATTAAATGATTTTACTTACATAAAATATCGAGAAGGCCAATTCATAGAGACAGACGTAGATTGAGAATACCAGGGGTTGGGGTGTGTGTTTGGAATGGGCAGTTATTGCTGAGGGGATGAAAAGGTCCTGGAAATACACAGTGGTAATGGTTGCACAACACTGTGAATGTAATTAATGCCACTGAATTTTACACTGAAAAATGGTTAAAATGGCCTATGTTATGTTATAGATATATATTACTACAATAAAAAAATCACATCACTAATAAATGTTTTGGCAACAACATAAAACCTATCTCTGACTCCGAAATCTGTAATCTTTCTAGCAAACCGTAAAGAGATCCTCAAACACTTAGTCCAATGATGTCCAATAGAACTTCCAACAATGACGGAAATGTGGCACCACTGCCCAGTCCGACATGGTGGCCACAAACCACATGTGGCCACAAACCACATGTGGCCAGTGAGCACTTGAAATGTGGCTACTGTGCCTGAGCAACGAACACTTTAATTTAATTTAATTAATTCCTATTTAAAGAAGGGCCACTTGCTGGATAGCACATTCCAAGTTCAAGCACAGATGCCTAAGGAGACATTGAAACAAGATAATGACAACCCGGCAACTGAAAAGATAAGGCTTCAGAGTTAAGACTTCAGTATTAAACAATGTGGACCCCAAGCGCCAAGATCACCTGTCTCCTTGATTTCGTTTCCCCTCTGCCTCCAATCCGTCCATCAGGAAGAGTAGCCTTAATAATAGCAGACTGTCATCGCTCTAGGAAAACCCCACTGAACAGGACCCTTCAATGCACATACTAAGTGAAAGAAGCCAATCTGAAAAGACGACACAATATATGATTCCAACTATGTGACATTTTGAAAACGGCAAAACTACGGAGACAATAAAAACAGCAGTGGTTGCCAGGGGTTGGAGGGAGGGCAGGATAAACGGGCGAAACCCAGAGGATTTTTGGGCAGTGAAACTATTCTGTAGGAATAGTAATGGTGGATACACGTCATTACGTATTTCTCAAAAGCCGTAGAATGTACACCACCAAGAGTGAGTTCTAACATGAATGATGGACTTGGGGTGATAACTGCGTGTCGGCTGTAAACGTACCACTCTGGTGTGAGGTGTTGGTGGGGGGAAGCCTGTGGGTGAGAAGCAGGGGGTACATGGAAACTCCCTGCACTTTCTGCTTAATTTTGCTATGAACCTAAAGCTGGCCTAAAAAATAATTTTTTTAGCCTTGGCTAGTTTGGCTCAGCGGTTAGAGCGTCAGCCTGCGGACCAGAAAGCCCCGGGTTCGGTTCCCGCTAAGGGCACTTACCTCGGTTGCAGTTTGTCCCTGGCCCCGGTTGGGGTCGTGTGGATGGCAACCACTCGATGTGTCTCTCTCACATCGACGTTTCTGTCTGTCTCTTCTCCCATCTCTCCCTCCCACTCTATCTGAAGATAAATGCAAATAAATAGATAGATAGATAGATAGATAGATAGATGGATGGATGGATGGATGGATGGATGGATGGATGGATGGATGGATGGATAGATAGATAGATAGATAGATAGATAGATAGATAGATAGATAGATAAAATTTTTTAAAATCACATGGTAAAACCCCATTAAAACTCAGCATCCCAGGCAACTCATCCTCTGGCTCCTGCCTCTCCTCCAGTCCCCTTTTTCGTGGCCCCCTTGCCCCACTCCTGCCACGTGCCAGCTCCCTAAACTCAGCAGCAATTTCTCACGCCGACCCAGCACGTGCCCTTCCCTGTGAGTCGAGTGCTCCCCGCCTCTCCCCCAGAGCTGCTTGGCAGACTCCCTACATTTTTCAAAACCAGAACTCCCTTTCCGAATGCTTTCTTCAGCCACAAAACCTGAAACACTGCTCCCTCCTTTGTGTGCCCATGCATTGGATAAACAGTGCAGCGCTGATCCTTGTTTTGTTACTGACCCCTCTGTTCTGCCCACCTCTGGGCTGTTCCAGGGTAGGTCTGATTCCTGTCGCCCAGACCTCTCATGATCTGGCCCCAGGCAATCTCGTAAGGTGCTGTGAGTCCTCCTCCTCTCACCTCCGCCTGCTCACCACCCTGGGGACCACACAGCTCCTCCCTGCTGCAGGCCTTCAGGTCTCTCTTCCCCCTGCCAGTGCCGCTCCCCAACGAACTCAAACTCATCCTTCAGCTCAAATCCCACCTGCTTCTTGTGGAAGGCTTCCTTGACCTTCCAGAGTAAAATAAATGCCCCCAGTATAAGTTCTCAAAAGACTCAATGCTTTGCCTTCAAGGCATTTATTTAAAAATTGTGTGCCTCCTCGGGTGAGGATAAAAAAAATAAATAAAAATAAAAATAAATAAATAAATAAAAATTGTGTGCCTAAATAATTATTTGTGAATACATGAATCACAGGTGGGTGTTTAATAGTGATTTGTAAAGGGACAGTATTGCTTTTATCTCCAGAGTCTAGGACAGTTCCTGACATAGAATGAGAGTTCAACAAATTCAGTACTTGTTGAATGAATGAATGAATGAATGAATGAATGAATGAGGGAGAAATTCCGGAATCCCTGCACTAATGAACTGCTCCACCTCTTCATGGTAGAAACTATTTAGCACCATATACAGAGTTTCTGGTTGCAGAAGTTTTTGCAAGTGTACACAAAAATAATGCTTGTGAGTATGGTGACGACAGCTCACTTACCAATTATTTTTCAAGCATACTCGCTGACCTGATTTTTTCATCCATGTTACATGTTGGGTAATACAAACCCCTATATGGGCAATGGGGTTCAGAGAGAGAACCCGGCCTGCCACATGTAACAGGGTGAACAAGGGGCCCACCAGATGCCAGGCCCCTGGCTCCCAGGAAAGGCACAGCGTATCAGCTGAGGCTGGGGAGCCGAACAAGCCTTCGGGATTCTTGAGGACCAGAGCGATGGGAAGAGAGAGAATGGACCCTGATTACAATCTGAGGGGGATTCTTCCGCTGAAAGAGAGTTGATTGAATCGTGCTGCCATGCCAGAGTCTGGCGGCAATCAGACTTCCTCTGGCTACCTCTGAGCAGCTGGAATTAGAAATTGGGGGCAGAGGCAGGCCTGCTGCTGAGGGACAGGCTGCAGGACACAGGAGCAGCTCGGCATCCGGATGCAGCCAACGTGGAAGATGACAGACTTGTCCACTCACAGCACTGCCAATGAAAGTGCTTCCCCGAGGAAGCCAGAGAAGGATGCACCTTGCCCTGGGGGCAGGGGACAGAAGAGTACAGGGAATAACCCCTTATAATCACAGACTGTGCTCATGCTTACACAGTGTTATAACATCTCATTAGTTCCTCCCCAAATCCCTACTGAAATCGGTGTTATAACCCTTCCCCAAACCCTACTGAAATCAGTGTTATAACCCTCACTTTATAGATGGCAAACATCGAGGTTGGTAGAGAGGAGATGTCATGTTCAAAATTATAAGGTGTAACGTTGGAGCCAAGATAAGAATTCCAAGTCTGCCTGACTCTCTAAAGTATACTATAACCCAAAGCAAGAGGCTTCAAGATAAAGTCAACATCTCAAAATACTGGAATGGGTGACATTTTCCCAGAAAGATGCTCACGGATCTGAATTCCTCTCATACACCAACTAGTAGGTATTCCACAAGGGACATCGCATATAACCCATGTGGCTGAGATTATTATCCCATGTCTGATATGATGAAACCGATGGAGGTAGGAGAGGTGAAATCATTTACTGCAAGTAGCAGGGCCAGCCGTTAAAGCCAGACCAAGTTCTAGCCTTGGAGATGTAAAGCACAGCATAGGAAACACAGTCAATATCATCGTAATAACTCCACATGGTGCTCGGTGCGTACTGGAAATATCAGGAGAACACTTTGTAAAATATATGGCTGTCTCACCATGATCGTGGACAGAGCTACGGTTCTGAGTATTACCAAGAGAACTGAAAATATGCCCCTGGGTGCATGGGGGCATTTGCCCTCTGGCTATGCCCAGCTGACAAGGCTAAATTAAAGTCGCCTTTAGCTTTATCATTTTCTCCATCTCAAAAAAATCACACTTATTATGGGGCCTTGAGACATAATGGCACCCTGGAGATTGCAATCAATATCGAATCTCTGGTTAGGCAGGCCTTTTGTGCCCAACCTAAATCCTGCCTATTCCAGCGACTGCCTTTAATTTTGCATGCTAAGAGTGAAAGTCTCCAAATGCCGCTTTTCTGGCATTGTTGGGAGGATTTCCTTGTAATGAGATCCGTGTGGACGTGTGGCACCTCACACCCTGAGGGATGCACAGAGCACCTGAGTGGCCAGGAGAAGGTACAGACGTACTAACATCTCAGTCATACATTTCTAGGATCTGGGCAAGTCACTTCCTCTTTCTGGACTTAGTTTCCTACGTCTGAAAAAAAAAAGAGTTATTGGCATCTGTAAATCTGAAGGACCCTTTGATACTGAACATATAGAACAGTATGGATGGCCTTATAGAAATCCCCTTATAGTTAAGTCCGGGTTATAATGAGGGCCCATCATGTTTGGTGTTTAAGAAGCGTTCTTCTTCTAGTTTGCCCAAAATCCAGGGTGTGCCTATTTGCTTCTACACAGACAGCATCATTTCTAAGAATTTGCAAAGGGAAGGTAAAGGTCAGACAGGTTAGGTAATACACACACACACACACACACACACACACGTACACACACACGGCCACAGAGTAGATTAGGGGACTGTAAAGAGGCAGGGGTGTGGCTACATTCCCTGAATGAACTGTCACATTACAAATACCTCAGTCCTGGAGTTGCAAACTCTGATTCTGGGCATGACAGCTGAATGAAATCCCATTTCTGAGACAATTATTTCAATGACAAAGGGGCCAACATTAAACTGGGAGCAATTGTCTTTACATCACCCTGGGCACCACTTCTAATCACAAACTTGCGGACACCAGCCTCTCGTGGCACCGGGATGGAGCGTGGAAATTATCATGTAATTTACAACAGGCAGTGCCTGAAAGTGACTTCCTCGGCATCTGTTCTCTAGTAGTCCCAGGAGCCGGGAAATGAAGAAAGCTCACGGGGTTGCTGGAGAAACGCTGTCTCCTCCAGTGGCACCCAACAGTTCAATAGCTTCCCCCCCAAACTCTTCAGACGGATCTCCTTCCTCCGCTTCCCTTATCCCACCAGGCCTCTCCCTACCTACGCTGCTGAAGTCTTACCCATCCTTTGAAACTTTCCTTCATAAGTCCGACCTTTCTCCAAGAACCTGCCCAGCCCAACTCAGCTCCCACGCCCCCGCTCCTCCATCATTGGTAAATTGGGGGTAAGTTAAGTATGGTTTGAATTTGACCCAAATATAATGACTCCATGAATAACTCTGGTTGGACCCTGATATCCCTCAGAGGCCTTTTTTTCCTGTGCAACACACAACATAGATTCATAACAAACACTCGCTAATGAAAGAGGAACAATCTCATATTCCGGACCCCTTGGTTATCATTCCAGTTCTGCTCCTTCCTCATGCTGTGCCCTTGGGCGGGTCCTTGCACACCTCTGGACCTCAGATCTCCCATCTTTAAAATGGGAAGAAGGTGCTTACATCTTAATGTTGTAAGGATTAAGGGAAGCAAAAAAAAAAAAAAAAAAAAAAAAAGATTGCAAGTAGTGATATGCAATACAGATGCAAGAAATGATTATTATCATCACTCCAATGAGAATAACTAACTGAACTATTAAGAAAAGTAACAAACTCGATATTCCCCCTTTTTTTTGGCTCAAGAATGGCAAATGCCTTCCTCAGATTTATTTGTTGTATCCCGAGATAAGAGTTTAGTCATTCAGATAGGCATCAAAAGACCTTGTTAATCACCTTCTATGAACCCATCTGGGTATACAGAGAGAGTGCCACCAAAACGCCACGCAAAGAACGATCCTCTGAGCCTTACCTCTGCTGAATCACACGGGCCCCTGTCTGGACGATGGGAGCCTACTGGTCAGCAGCCAGCACAGTGTTGGTGTGTGGTCAGTATTTGTGAAGTTAATGCATGAATATTTAACAGGAACGTCCAGTATTGCCATAGAGATTTGGGCTGTGTCTCCAATGATAATAGAAGTTGTAGAACGAATACAGGAATTTAGATTTTAACAACCCGAGGCAGGGGAAAGGAGTGAAGTCAGGAGGGTTACAGACCCAATTCTGACCTGGCCTAGAAAAGTGACTTGATTCCTCTGAGCCTCAGTTTCCCTTTTGACTCTATGAGCCAAGGGCACCGCCATGAAGAATGAAACAGAGAGGCAAGAGTTAAGTTACATAAGGGTGGACAGCAGCTCTTCTCAGCAGGAGTAAACCGCGGAATGAGAAAAAAAGCAGATGCAAACCCACTGGCGGTGACTGATTGCTAAACACGAAGCAGCAGAAATCAATGGACATCTTCATGGCTCTGACTCCCAGGGCAGCTGTCCAGCGCTCGGAGATCCTTGGATTACAGTGAGGACCACGCTGGCTTCACTTCTTCGTGTATTTTTCAAACATTGACTGACTATGTTTGGCCCCGTGCTAAACGTACTTACTAAATAAATGAATAAACAAACAAAAACACGAGTGAACGAGAAAACCACCATCAGTGCTCTCACAGAGCTTACGATCTAGTTGGTAAGACAGACAAACTGGTGATGAGAATAAAGTGTCATGTGGAACTCAGCAAAGTGTCCAGGGAATATGCGAATATACAATGGGGGTGCCTGACCTGGCTAGGAGTCAGAGAGGGTCTCCCACATTTGAAATGTCATGTCATGTTAGCATTTAAGGATGAATAGAAGAAGACAGCCAGGCAAAGAAGAGTGGATACTATAGCAGAATAAGGAAACAGCAGGTGTCTAAAGATACGTAAAACATAAGTCCTGCCCTGGTGGGGGCGGGGGGCTCTCAGTTTAATAGAGACTTGAGCAAGTAGTCCTTCCAACATAGGCTGCATGAGCTATACAGATTAAGCAGAATCACTGAAGTTTCTTTCCACGTCCATGATTCTGTATCCACGGTGGGCCTGTGCAGGGGACACTGGCCTGAGCCGCCAACGTGATTTCAAGGCTTGGCTGTCCGATGGTCCCCCGTGTGGCCATGGACAGGTCCCTTCCCCAATCTGGTCTCACTCTCCCCATCTGTCGAATGAGGAGGTCCTAATAGATCACCATGCACATACATTTTCATCTGAAAAGTCTGTGCTCCAGGATGACTTAGCAATTCCGAGGATTTATTCCTTACTTCTAATATAATCACAGTTTTTATTTTTTTTCTTCCACATTATACCCCTTTATGTGGAATGGTTGACATTATTTATTTCTCATATCCTCAGGACTTAAATCCCTGAATTATTCTAAATCTTGCCCGGGCCTGACATCACAAATAAATTCTCAATCCCAGGGGAATGGAGATAAATGGGGCTGCCAGGCCTGAGACCTCCATCAGGGATGTGCTCCAACGCTCTACCCAACGAAAATGTTGGACCAAGTCAAGCTGGAGGAGGAAGGGAGACATTAAAAAAAAAAAAGAAGAAGAAGGAAAGAAAGACATAAATCTGGGCATTCATGAAAAGACAAAAGAAGTAGCTTCCCTCTGATGCACCCCAGTGACCCCCAGGGATGGAGGGGACTCGATTTGGGGTCTTTCCTTTGTATTCTCAGAAAGAAAGGAGCCGGAGCCTAAGTGGGAGACAGCCAGGCACAGCAGGCCGCGCCCAAGCTTGGGGTCCTGGAGCCGCGTTGGAGCTCTGCCCCCATTGGCATCAGGGTGACCTGGAGCCAGTCATTCCATTCACTCTGGGACTTGGTTTCCTCAGCTGCAAAGATGCCAGCATCCCCTCAAAGAACCACCCTAAGGATCAAACGAAATGCGCATGTAGAAATGCCCAGGGCAGGCCCGTGACTGAAATATCTGAATGAAGAGGAGCAGAAACTAAACCCGGGGGCGGGGCGGTGATCCTGGCAGGAAATGTCTCTGGCTCTCAGCTCCCTGATGCCAGATAGCCCAGCTTGCAAGTGTGGGTAGGACTTGATCCCATGGACATAAGGAGGAGCAGAAAGAGGACCGTCCTGGGGACAACATGGAGAGGTGGGCCAGACAGGTTGGATCTGGGCCGTAGAGACTTGCACGCCATCGGCCGTCAGTCCTCACTGATGCAGCCTCGCCGCATCCAGGTTCAGGACCCACTAGGACTGTGTAGTGAACGTTGCTTTGTTACGGAATCTCAGTTTCCCTGTCTACAAAATGTGGGCTGTTTCGCTGGCTCTCTTCACCTGCTTAAACCTGGAGGAAAGCCATTGGCAGCACTACATCTGGTAATGGATGCTAAGAATTAACACTTTCTGACTCACAGTCATTGTGAGGTAGGTCTCGTCTTACCCACCCCCCTCCGCCAGCCTAGGAACCAGGTTACTGAAGGCATGAGCCGTACATGTCTCCCTTTTCAGCCTCCACAGTACCTGCTACAGGGCAGACATCCAATACACATTTTTCAGAAGAGTAGTAAATTAATGTGGTCCAGCCCTCCTCTGAAAACAGAAAATCAAGGACCAGGGAGGTAATGACTTGCTGAAGGTCCCACACAGATCAATGCCTCCTTCAGGGTATCAATCCAATAAAGACCCCCCCCCCCTTAGAACTGGTCCCCAGGCTTGCTGTGCAGGCCACAGGCCACAGTTTGCCGATTCCCATTTGGTCTTGCAGAGGGGAGGTTAAAACAAGGAGCAGACCAGATAGATCTTTCTGTGAGCAGAGAAAAACATACAAGCCTTTTGAACTTGCCTGAATTCTCTGACAAGTTGAACCAAGTTCGGAATAAAAGGCAGGCATGGTTTACTTACTCTTCCCAAACCCTGTTGGCAAGGGACCTCAAGAAAGACTGCGGAGGAAGATAAACAGCTGGGGGCAGGGGCACGACATGGCTGCAGAACAAGAGGCAGAAACCTCAGGGAACAACCTTCAGAGTAGAAAAGACGCTGGGCGAGTAAGCCCCAGAAAAGCAGCCTAGACACAGAGAGGCAGCTGGGCTCAAATGTGGGTCCTAAGGGATGTCAGGAACCCTGAGCCCTGTGCTGTGTCACTGAGAACTCCGAAGGAGGCACAGTAGGTGACAGGCATCTCTCTACTCATCCATATGCATCTCAGCCCCTCGGCCAGTCAACACTGAATGTGCTTCCATACCAAGTCCCAGCCTCAGGCCTGGAGGATAAGGGGGTGCTTTATTCACGCTGTGTGCTCACCCCAGGCTGGGAGACGGCCGCTACTCACTGCAGCCTCTCAACGACTCAGGCAGACGGGACGCCACCCTCTGAAATGATGCCAGTCCCCATGCGCGAGGGACAGAGAACTCTGGAAAGTCTCCCCCTGGTGGGTAAACGTTCTGGCCCACAAGGAGCACACGGCAATTCCCATCACTTCAGCCCCCCAGTGATAAGCAGGCCAGGACGTGCAACCTGCCCAGAAAGGAGGGGAACCAGAAATATCTGACACAATAGTACTAACAGTTTGGCCAGCAGACCCTCACGGGAAAGCCTGCCATGTTCCGAGGATGTGGGGCTCGAGCGTCTGAATTTAGCAAAGGATGGAGGCAGCTTGGACTCATCTGTGGAGAGGCGCTGCCCTGGGCGTTTGTGGGTGTCCCGGGGAGGGCACGCCCCTTCCTGCTGTGTGCAGGGGATGCTCTGGGAGCGCCATCCCAGGACTTCCTGGGCAGCGGATTCACCTGTGCAGACTGTGACAAGTTAGAAACGCCTTCTGTTTGCTCTGTGCTCCTGACACGTTACATAACGTCTCCTGCTTGCACAGTCCTCCAAGGCCTCTGCCTACTTTCCCTTGTAAACTCCTTGAGGGCAGAGGCCTTGTCTTACTCATCTTGCAAAATCTAGTACAATGTTTTACATGCTGAAGGTGCTTATGGCATGTTTATTTAATAAATGAGCACATTACATTTTCAGGACTCAGCCTGGCCAACTCTGTGGGTGTTTCCATGAATACACACAATGATACTACTGATGCTGTCTAGGATCAGCTGATAAATACTGATGATTTTAATAATAATAAGTAACATGGATGGAGCACTTGCCAACTTATGGATCCTTCTCAATTCTATTCTCTCTTTTGATGCTCTCGTTAACCCTGTGCGGGAAGCAGAGCTGAGACTGTCATCCCCATTTTAAAGATGAGAAAATGGAGGTCCCAAAAGGTAATGGGGCTTCCCCAAGGTCACTCAGCAAGCCAAGGTAGAGCTGGGATAAAAATGTTAGGTCTTTCACACCTTGCCCATAATCATCCCGTAAGAATTTTTCTCCTCTCCCTGGTTCTTCCTGTCACACAGGAATAAGGGGCCCAATTTTTCCCTGCGTCTGGCTGACTAGCCTCCTCGTGACATTGGTCTTTGTGTCTGACCTCCCATACCCACCGCAGCCTACCCACTTCCCTCCCTGCGCCTTCTTCCTGAGTTCCTTAATTAGCAGGGACGTCTTCAGAGCAGAAGGGGCTCAGTCTCCTGTGCACTTCACTACTTCTCCACTGGGGGCGCTATTTTACAGCGACAACGATAAACACGCGCCAACTACCGGTAAAGACAAATCCTACTATAGCGCAAGCTTCTCTCAGCAACGCCCTGCAGCAGCGCTTTGATGAAGCAGCCACCCATTTCACAGACGAGGGGCATGAGGTTTGCAGATTAAGGGATGGAAAAGGCAGGGCAGGGACTGGTTCTGAGCACGAGAGGCAGCCAGATCCGGGGTCTAGAGTTGGCTCTGCTACTTCTGAGCTCTGAACTGCGGCTGCAGCCAACACCTCTCAGTCTCACTTTCACTCTCTGTACGGGAGGCACACGTTTCTGATGCTCTGAGAGTTGTAAAGACGTGTGAGAGGATGTAGACGGAGCTTCCGCAGAGGGACCTGCTCATGACAAGCACTGAGCACATGAATGACTTCCCTTGTGTCTGCCTTCCCTCCAGATGGGAAGCTCCCAAGGCTGAGGTGCTCTCTGCTTGTTCACGGCTCATTCCCCAGAGTCTAACAGCGTGCCTTAGCCATGGTCAGGCTTTCGGAACTCTTGTAATTTTTCTGAGGCTTGATTGAGTTCACCTAGATATCTAACATGTTCACAATATCACTGAGGCTCTTCTTGGACCTAGAGAACGTGGTTAGCTTTCACCCAAGGTCAGTTCTAGGTTCAGTCAGAATCACAGAAACCTTGAGGAAAGCAGCCAGTCCCCACCCATTTGCAAGGCCCATCTCTGCAATGCCCTGTCTTATTTCCACGCGATGAGTTCCGGACACTATTCCCCTACACAGTGTGCGGTCTACGCTCTTTGAACAAACAACTCCCACGTGTCATTCTTTAGTGTATCACTTGTAAAATAGGAGAGCGATCCCAGGTCTCAAACAGACCACAAGAAAAGTGAGGGTGAATCAGAAATGACTTTCCGTTCCTGCCGTTCACGATCGGGAAGTGGGCAGGGCTTAAACAGCAACGAAGGATCAGGACTCACAAAAGTAGAGTAATCCTTATGTAGTTATTCCTTATCGACCTCGGGAAAGTGCACTAGCTGACAAGAATAGCCTTGAGAGATCCAGAATTCTCATCAAACAGGGGGTCTGGGAAACACACCACGAGCACACACTTGTGTGCATGCACACACAGACACGCACACGCACATTCACAGCTTTGAGTCTCACGCTCGTTACAAACTAAAGAATACACTGAAACAAAAATCATAAGAGCTTTCCGTAAAAAGCCTACTCAAGGTAGCTGATATACTGAATGATGACCTCTTTTCCCGTGTTCAGGAAACACTGGCATGTGGCAACACTGCCAAAAATTATTCTCATACATGGTTTCCATTCCAGAGACAGTACCTCCTTCAAATGGTTTTAGAATCAACGAATCCCATGTGTTCGGGGAGGGTAAGCAGATGACTGTATTTTCCACCTTCCTCTTAATTTCCCAGGGTATGAATGTGTGCAATAGATTCATTTTTCAAATTACCCCTGGGTTAAGGACACAAGTGGGTGGGAGATTGTATCCTACCCCTACATGGAAAAGTAACTGCAAACAGCTCTCGTTTGTCAATACTAATCCATAGAACTACTTTGGTTTCCCAGGGACCAGAATAATGATTGACGTGGGCTGTTTAAGAGTTCTGATCTGAACAACTTACATATAAAAATAACACACATGTTGGTTTATAAATATAAAATCCCATTATCACAAAGCCACAGTTGGTCAAGTCTCCCAGGATTGCTGTGTATTTAACACAGTAGGAAGAATAATCACGCGTAGGCTTAAGAAATGCCCTGAACCTCGACTGCAGGGTCAGCAGTCGAGTCCTGCCTGAACTCAGGTCACCTGAAATGGGCAAATCTATATAAATCATCATTTACTTAGAGGACACTGAAGTGCTATTAATGAAGACAGAAAATCTTACAAGCAACACAGGATAATACTTGCAACCAAAGTCCAGTCCAGCCCAGGTAAATACACTCTCTAAGTGTTCTTCCCTGCCACGGCTATTTGTTAAAACTAGAAGAGTGCTATTCAAACGTCAAGTTCTTCTTCTTCTTCACAATATTATTTTATTTTTCTAGGCACCAGTGATCCTGACTGCTCTCGGAATCTCTTGGGAAACGAGTCTCTGTGTAACGTGATTATAATGATTCATTATATTGGTGTAGGGTTTTGTAGCTTAAAAAGCACTTTCCCATCCATTATTAATATTATCATTATTAATAATAATAGCTACCATTTATTGTGTGCTTTTTAGGGGCCGGGCACTGTTCAGTGAACAGTAAATACAGTATCTGTAATCTTTACAATAACCCTACAGGGAGGTATAATACCCGTTCTGTTCAGGAGGAAACCGAGACTTTTAGAGACCAAATAACTTGCTGATGATAACATAGCTCCTAAGTGGTGGAGATGGGACTCAGACTCCTGCCTGTCTGACCCCCAGGGCCAAGCCATTCTCATTCTATCACATTGCATGTGACCTTGAAATTACTGTTTGCTCTGGGTGATCTGTCATCCTTTTGGACTAAACACTCTTTGAAAACAGGAAATGCACCCTGCTCAGAGTCACAATGCCACGACCTAGCACAATACTTGGAACACCACGGGCACGTGATGGAAATTTGGTAAAAGAGTGAGTGAACCAATAAATGAGTGAGCGAGTGAATTCTTACATCTCTTCTGAGGCAAGGAGATGACCTGTAATTAAGAAACAGGGATGGGCCCTGGCTGGTTTGGCTCAATGGTTAAAACATCAGCCTGCAGACCGAAGGGTCGCAGGTTTGATTCCCAGTCAAGGACACATACCTCGGCTGCAGGTTCGATCCCCAGCCGTGGTTGGGGTCCTGCGGGAAGTGGTCAATCGATGTGTCTCTCTCACATTCATGCTTCTCTCTCTCTCTCTCTCTCCTTCTCCCCCCCCTTCCACTCTATCTGGAAAAATATCCTCGGGTGAGGATTAACAACAACATAAAAGAAACAGGGATGGGGTCTGGCCAGTGTGGCTCTGTGGTTGAACATCGACCCATGCACCAAGAGGTCACCAGTTCAATTCCCAGACAGGACACACGCCCAGGTTGTGGGCCCGATCCCCAGTGGGGGGCATGCAGGAAACGGCCAATTGATGTTCTCTCTCACTGATGTTTCTATCTCTCTCTCCCTCTCACTTCCTCTCTCTCTATTGTTTCTATCTCTCTCTCCCTCTCACTTCCTCTCTCTCTAAAAATCAATAAAGGAAAAATAAAAAAATAAAGAAACAGGGATGGGGAGACTCTAGGAGCTGAAGCGACTTCCCCAAAGGCACACAGCTGTTAAATGCTAGGGACTGGACCCCATCCTAAGCCCGATGATTCTTGGTCTGACTGGACACCCAAGGGCGCAGGCTGCCTCCTCATTGTATGGAAAGCATGCACCTGAGCTGCACCATGGTGTGTTGGCTGACAAGCAGAGGGCAAGAGCTGCAGGCCCGCCCTGAGCCCTGGTACATCGCCCACCTCCCTCCACAGGCCCTCCCCTCTGCCAGCCCAGAGTGGACGCCCACAGACCTGAGCGTAAACGCGGAGGCTCTGGCGTGGGGATGGATGAGGTTGGGGAGAGTAAGAGATGGAGAGCTGACAATTCAGGCGGCCAAATTCAATTTGAGGGAATCTGGTTCAGTGCTTTCTATTAACAACACTCTTAGAAAAATATAATTCCCAGGACTAAGTAAGGAAAGGAGGAAAAAGCAAACGAACCAAATTTTCGATGAGCGCAGTCAATGCTGAGCAAATCAATCACTCTGTTTGTTTCTCCCTGAGTCCAGCGTCTGGCTTGTGGGCCAGTCGTCAGGGTGGCTGTGGGAGGAGAAGCAACAGAGGAGGAACAGGGGACCCACAAGAGGTTCCTCACATTCCGGGCCATGGGCAGTCATCCAAAGGACCCTTCACACCCTTCCCAAAGCACTTGACCTACCTTCAGGCCTTTGATTCTCACAAAAACGTTGGAAACAGGTATTAGTAGAATGCCTATCTTATAAATGAGAAATTCCACAGAGACGCTTTCTATTCCAGTCCAAGTTCATCCCCACGCAG
Source organism: Tadarida brasiliensis (assembly GCA_030848825.1). Lineage (NCBI taxonomy): Eukaryota > Metazoa > Chordata > Mammalia > Chiroptera > Molossidae > Tadarida > Tadarida brasiliensis. The sequence goes on along the minus strand of CM061269.1, from coordinate 15,918,843 downwards.
GAACTAGAAGGGCCTGTGTGTGTTTAATATGGTAACATCGCTCCCTGCCTCATGTCCTTCATCGAAGCAAAACTTGAACAAAAATAGCAATGCTCTAATTTCCCATAGTCTGTTCCTATAAAAATGCCCTCTCGCCTGCAGACAGTGAGCCGGGGAGCAGGGAGCCTCACCGGAAGGCAGTGGAGCCATGGTTCCCAATGCAGACTCAGGAGCCAGGCGACCTGAATCCCAGCTTCACCTTCCATAGTGAGATGACCTTGAGCAAAACTTGCAACCTCCTTGAGCCCCAATTTCTTGATCTGTCAAGTCAGCATCTCACCCCACAAGCTTGTTGGAGGATTATTGACATGATACCTGAAGCACTTAGACAGTGTCTGGAAGATGGAAAGGAGTCCATAAAATGTCCGTATCATTGCTAAACATCAACGCACGGGTGGGTCATAGTATGCTAAACCCGGGAGGGCCCTTGCAAAGACATCTAGTCTAATTTTCTTATTCTTCAAAGGAGACAACTGAGGCACAGAGACAAGAAGCCCCACCTTCAACCCCCTGCACCAAAACACCCAGAAAGCCAGTCACTGGCCTCCCCTGCCCAGGTCAGGGGTCTCTGAGGCATGTGCACACCTTCCTCAAAGTCTCATGTCCATAAGACTGTTCATCTCATATGTCCATAAGAGCATCCCTTCTACTTGTGAGAGGTGGTGATGTGAGCCTGGGTGAGCAGGGTTTTCAGGGGACCCTTGAATACCACTTGGCAAAGCAACCACCAATATTTGTTGAGCATCCTCAATCTAGAAGCTGCACAAAGCCAGACCGCAGTCCCCAGGGCCAGTGTGGGCACATCAACGCGCAGCCAGTACAATGACTCAGGGCTGATTATGTCCTTGGTGGATTAGCTGTGTGCCTCGCTTCTCCTCTCTCAATCAGATGCCCCTTGGTTGCTTCATGACTCATTGACTCCTCTCAGAGGGTGAGAAGGGGAGAGGAGAGCATCTGAGTCTCGCTGGTACTAATTAGCAAGCCTTACCATGACTTCCACAGCAGTGGCCGTATCTGCCAACACAGACCCTATTCATATGGACACTTGAGAGCCGAAGGTTATTTCCACCTAGGATCGTGGATTTGGAGCGGTCAAATCCTAGAGCTGCCACTTATTAGCTATGTGCATTTAAGCAACTCACTCCATCTCACCGAGCCTCAGTCTTTTCATCTGCAAACTGGGAAGAATGGTAGTATCTACTTCCAAAGGCTGCAACAATTAAATGAGATGATAAATGCAAAACATACATAATGCCTGACTCACAGAAGTTACTGAATACATTTTATCTATTATGAATAATAATTGTAAAACAATTTGTCCTGGCTAATATGCTCCGACGCTTGAGGTATTGCAGCTCACAGCATCTTGCCTGCTCACTGCGGGCGAATGTTGGGTTCCTGCAGGAATGCTTCGCAGGCTCATCAGGGAGGTTCCTGTTTGCAAGCACATTGGAAGAAAGAAGCATAGAGCGAAAACTGAGAATTGGAGCCAGAGATTTCCACTCAGTTCCCACGGTTCTAACATTCCTAAGTGACAGCATTATGTCTGGCAAACGGCTGAATCTCTCTGAGACTCAGTTTCCTCATTTCCACATTGGGAATAATGGTATTTCCCGACCTGCCATCTGAAAGCGAGTGTGGGAAAACACGGTAGGCATGCTTTTGTTGCAGTCACTAGCCTCATTATCATCATCATCATCAGTGAAGAAACATATTTATCATTATTGATTAATAAGTACAAGCCACACAGTTAAACATTTACCTAGTTTTATGTCCAAACTAAAAATTTAGTGTTAATCATTCCATTTTGCAGATGCCGAAATTATGGCTTCTGAAGAAACTTGTGAAAACCTCACTCCCACAGCTTTCTCGGATGCCCACCTGCTCACACTCCACAAGGCTGGCTGGCATTCTCTTCGCCGATCCTGTGATCTTTCACATGTTATTATCTGTGACTTGAGCACGTGTTTTTCTACGTGAGGCGCTCAAACCAGGGACAGTTATCTTCATTTCTGCATCCCCGGGATGTCGCCTGGAGCCTTGCATTTAACGAACATCAGACAGTGATTGTCCATCGCAGTGAAAAACTTTGAGGTCAGACGCAGAGACACAGCCCAGCGGAGATGTGTTCCTCCGGCGTCAGGAACAGCTGTTCAGAAAGGCCTCTTCTGAAGGCAAATGTGATTACAGAGATGCTGAGATTATCAAGAGTTCTTAGAAAGAACCCAAGTGGGAAATCAGAGTGCAAACTGGAACATATTCCTGCCCTCGTAATGAGGGAGAAAGGAAATTAATGATGACTCTAAAGTGGCCAAGATCCTGAACCCATCTTTGATAATCTGTCTTTTGCCAGAGAAAAGGAAAAAAAGAAATGTGGACAATGGGGAAGTAATTAAGACCTCACAGAAACAGCTCTGACAGAAAGTGATGAAGGGACTCCTTAGCCATGTGGGAGAAAACACGCATTAGCAGCCGGACAGCACGGACCCTAAGGTGTGCAGGCAGGAGCTCACGCCTCTACTGAGCACCTGCCGCTGTTTCTGAGGGTCACGGGGGAGCAGCAGCAAAACACTAACTTCAATTTTTTAAAACATCAAACATCATATTGATCTTTTAGACAGAAAGGAAAGAAATACCAGAAGTAGGAGCTTTAAGAACCTTGGAAAAAGGGAGCCCTGGCCGGTTTGGCTCAGCGGTTAGAGCATCGGCCTGTGGACCAGAGAGGCCCGGGTTCGGTTCCCGCTAAGGGCACGTACCTCAGTTGTGGTTTGTCCCCGGCCCCGGTTGGGGTCGTGTAGGTGGCAACCACTCGATGTGTCTCTCTCACATCGATGTTTCTCTTTCTCTCTTCCTCCCTCTCTCCCTCCTGCTCTATCTGAAGATAAATGCAAAATGTCCTCGGGTGAGGATTAAAAAAAAAAAATGAGAAGGCACTTTGTAAAGAGAGCTGCTAGTCACCACTGAGCTGGGACTCAACCCCAGTCCCCCCTCGCTCTGGCAGGGCCTGAGACTTACCATTGCTATTGCTCTTCTACAAGGATTAACAAATTGGACACGACCCAGGAAAACAAAGGAATTATGAGGCTGCATAAGGCCGAGGTTATAGAAAACGCACCAATCACACAGCCCGCAAACATGATAGCTTTTCAATAGAATTACAGAGCCAGGGGATGGGAAGATCACAAGGTGACTTAATCTGGACCACAATAAGTCAAAAACGCTTCTTGCAAAATTAATTCAAATGGACTGGGAGAGGCTGCATGACTGGAAGTCTCAGAATGATCTCAAGGACAGTAAACACAGAATAACGGTGAACATGATTCAAACACAAGGGCAGGCACCGGGTCTGACGGAGCTCACAGCCCCCCGCCGTGTCATTGTACGACTCCTCCTGCTACTCAGTAGTGTGTGGCGGGACTGAACTAAAGCCCCGGGTAAAGGAGAGCCTTGTTCAAGGAAGCTTCGTCCTAAGGCCTGGGGTTAACAGAGGTAAGGCCCAGAGAAGGGCTAGTTTCCTCTCTCACCATCAGCACCTACAGAAGAGCGGTGGGCACTGCATAAAGGAGCAGCGAGTCGAGCTGGACAGACGCCTGAATATCTAGACGAACCACATCCCATCATCCCAACCTGGGAGACCGATGATGTCAGGTCCAGCCTGACCACTGTGATCTCCACCCTGCCCTTGGCAATGGAGCAAACTATAGAACCAATTCTTCTTCCTGGTGGATCTCCCCAGGGCCTCATCCTACTGTCCTCTGAGATCTGGGGTTTACTCTGATAATCCTAGACCAAACTCCCTTCCGCCACAGTCTAGTTCATGCAACAAACATCTCCATGCACAGGTGGGTGCCACACACTGTGTTAGGTCATCAGGAGAGAGGGATGGACAAGGCAGGAGTCCCTGCCCTGCCTTCTAGGAGCTCAAGCTAGAGAGGGATGTTTGAGTCAGAGTGTGCACAGTGTATTCATCCATCCTCGCCTAAATGTATGTTCAGAAGATCCATCATCCTTCATAGAGGTTTCGGTCACAGCATTAGCAAAGAGCAGCGGAGGCATTCAAAGCTGTGTCTCTCTGGCATAAAAGCCCCTGTTTTCTCCACTCTGCTGCACCAGCTCACCAAAGCCATCCACACCCAAGGTCTGGACCACCCTTTCACGGCTACAGGTCAAGAGAAAACAACTTTCGTGACTGAGCCTCTGCTTTGTACCAGGCACTTCCTTGGCACATGACGGCATGCAGTCTTTACAAATCCTCTGACAGAGACATCATCAGCCCCACACGGCACGTGAAAGAAAACAAAGACCCAAAGAGGCACAAGGTCGCACACACCTTGGAAATAGAGACGCGGGAGGTTCAAGCTCCAGTCTGCCTGCCTCACAGATGTTAAGAAGCCCATCACTTGGTGAGGACGTGTGCCCGCTTCCTGGGTCTGCTGCAACCAGTGACCACAACCTGAGGGACATACAGCAACACAGAGTTGGCAGGTTTCCCTGAGCCAACATCAAGGCGTCAGCAGGGCTGCGTTCCTTCCAGGGCTGTAGGGAAGGACCTGTTTCCTCGTCTCTTCCAGCTGGAGCAGACTCTGGCCCCCGCCCTTCCTCCCTCTTCAGAGCCAGCAGCATAGCGTTGTAAAGTGTCTCTGTGCCTCTCACTTTGCATCCTTCTCTAAGGGTCCCCCTCCTCTTCAAAGGGCCCTTGTGATAACATTGGGCCCACCCAGATCATCAGAACCACCTTCCCATCCCAGGGTCCTTCGCCTGATCACATCTGCACAGTCCCTTGTGTCCTATGTCATAGCGTATTCACAGGTTAGGAGACTAGAACACAGGCATCTTGGGGGCAGGTAGCAAAAGCACCCTCAACTGCAGGAGAAACCATAACAATAGTCGCACCGGCCTAAAAGGACTCTGATGTCCACAGAAGTAAAGAGAGTCTTTTGGGGGCATGTGTGCACCCGGCAAGGTAAGACTCTGAACCCACACTGGTCTAATGTCAAAGTCCATTTTTCCCCCTCACCACAGCCCATAGAAACTGGCACAGACAGACAGGCCGTGCAAATGGATACATGGCCCTCAGGGGCACTTCATCAGGAAGGTTGCAGGGCTGACTGGGTGATTCTCTGGGCAGGTGGGAAACGGTTGTGGATAATCTGACACCTGCATCTTTAGAAGTTCCGAAAAATACATGTTTGGGGCTTAGCAGAATGCTGAAGTGTGTGGCTAAAGGTAAAAAAAAGTTCTCCTTCTCAGCAGCTGGGGTTGGGGGGGGGGAGGGTTGAGCCTGAGCCAGGGAGTCGGACAGATGTGGATTCAAGTCCCAGATCTTGACTCTCATCCTAAGCAGGTCACCTCTCTGGGCTCAGCTTCCCCACCTGAAAATAGGGGTGCTGACGTCTTCTTGGGAACAGCCCATGAGGTCATGGCTATATGGTACCCGACACGGCATCCGGCATACGGTAAGAGTTCAATAAAGGTGGGCACTTTACTTCCTCACCTTCTCTGTCCTGACTCGGGTTTAAGAGTGAGAAACAAGACATCGGGGCTTGGACTGAAGAAACAACGCTAGGTGTGCAACTCATCTTCACAAAGCCAGCCGCTCCCTCCGCTCGCCTGCGCTCAAGGCTTGGCTGCACGCTTAGACTCTAGGCCGGCAAAGGAGGGAAAGCAGGCGGGTGAGGGAAAAACACAGGCCTCTGTCAGCCAAAGCGAGGATAAATGCAATGCATTATTCAGGGCATTCTGTGGTGGGCCCCTGTCAGGAACAGGAGAGGGAGTGAGAGGTCCTTTGAACTCTTCGGGACTTGGCCGCTCTCCGAGAGAGGCCAGATGCCGCAGCCCCTCTTAGTCAGCTGTTTGCCAGCCCTCGGTGATCCACGGGGACCTGCTCAGGAAACCCAGGGCTCTGAGCGGGGCAGGAGGTTAATCAAGCCGTTTCCCCATTCTGCAAAGCCTTTTCTAAAGCCCTATGCAGAGGCACGGGCTGCATCCGCCCCACCTGCACACAGAGTCACTCCTGGCGTGCCCAGGGTGGTTTGCAGGGTGATGGGCAGCACCCCAGACCCACAGAGATGCCTTCTCTTTGTTGCCCATCTAAAATCCCACCTGGACTCTCTCTGAGTGTAAACTGGCAGAGCTACTTTGGAGGGCAATTTGACAGTGTCTACGCAAGCTGGCAATGCCCATGTTCTTGGACCTGGTACTACTACCCCTCTAGGCATCTAACCTCACACACGGCAGAAAGCTATATATACAAAAAAGGTCCACTGTAACATATTTTTTAATAATAAAAGATTAGAACGAACATAAATGTTCATCAATAGGAAAATGGTTGAGATAAATTATAGTGTATATATGTAGTACAGAATGAGGTCATTAGAAATAATGAGGTAGACCCAACTGTTCTGATATTGAGAGATCTCCAGTTACGTTTCAATGAGAAACACACACACACAAGTCTCAGTATAATGGATACAGCGACGGCCCCACAAGTGGGGGAAACGCAGATGCAAATTTGGATTTACACAGACGTGTGCATGTACGTAAAGAGAAGAAATACTTGGGAAGGATGGACAGGGCGTTTAACAGTGATTACCTCTGGGCAGGTGAGATGGGGGATGCTGAGGGCGGACTGTCTCTTTTTGCTCCATGTGATTTTATTTCATTTGTGATTTTACGAAAAGAATGGATTTGTGTGTTATTGATGTCATTTATAAAAGTATGAATTTTAAAAATAAAACCCATTTCTAAAGATGATGAGAACAGGAAGAAGCTTGGCAGATGGATTCAAGGCCTTTCTTTCTCAGGGCAGGAGAAAAGGTGGAGACCGAGGCAGTGACCTATCCAAGGTCATGTCGTGGGTCTGGGGAGCTGAGCTCCTGGCGCCCCGTCCAGAGCTGTTTCCACCACCTTCCAGGTGTGCAGTCCTTGAGTGTCCATGTCACGAAGCCAAATTCCCACTCGATAACCGGGAACTTTAATGACTATCAGACGCCTGGGGCAGGGTGCTATTTCTGGCACTGCCTGACCTAGGGCCTCAGCCAAGCCACTTCTTCCTCCTCCGCCTCCGATTTCTTACCGGCAATGTGGGGACATCACCCCATTTCTCATGGAGATGTTATGAGCACCAAGTAGGAATTCCCCTTCCTCCCTTGTAATAAATACTTACTCCCTATCTTTCTTTTCTAAGAGGGATGCCACTCCTGGACAAGTTGAGAGACAACTAGGTTGAGTATGTCCCAAAGCTAAGGGTTGAAATTTCTGTTCGACCCTGGAGCTACCCAGCAGCATTGGAGAAAGTCTGAAAACATTCTCCCTGATTCAATGTCACCGCTGCCTCTCCAGTTTTCTGAATGCCTTTGGGCCCTTCCTACTTATTAGGAGGAATAATAAATATGTCTTTGGATCCAAATGTTGCCATCAGGAACCAAGGGTTCAATATGCTCCCCCACCTGTGGGGTCTGGAGCCAGGGGACCATCTGCAGAAAAGGGGGCATACAAGGCAAGATGCCCCCTTGGAGGAAAAAAAGCACCTGGTGTTCTTCTGAATCTAGCAAGAAGAGTCACTTCACTGCCTCCAACGGATCCAAGAAGAACGAGCCCGAGTTCACGCAGAGGAGACAGTCCTGGCAAGGTGAGATCGTGGTGAGCGGCTGGCTCCAGAAATATCTCCCAACCAGCCTGCGGTAGGTGCCTGGAATTCCACCATTAATCTTTCCAGCTAAGTCTTCACAGGCCTCTGTTAGCATGGAAATGTTTCTCATGGGAGGAATCATAAAATTTAATCCAAGTGAACAAACATCTCCCGACAGTCGCTTTAAATCAGACACTTGTGGGGGGCAGTGGGATGTCCAAAGATGAACACGGTACTTCCCTCTCCTCCAGGATCCGCAGAGCTCACTGGGAGCAGCAGGGTGCCGACCAACCACTCCAAACAGGGGGGAGAATTAAAAAATAAGGTAAAAGTTTCAGAATTGTTCTCTCTTCCGTATATTTTAGGAAGAGCTCACCTATAGTGCACATTACCTCGATGGGCTTCCATCGCAATGGCTCAACAGTGTGTGCTTTATTTGGAATGTCCTAGTCAGCCACGGATGTTTTCTGAGTATCATGATTTTTTTTTTAAGTGGTTTACAAAAATCAGTGTGACAGTTCTGTGGGTGGTGGGTAAACACGGGCAAGGCCATACCTCAGAAGAACAAAAAAGAAGAGGAAACGCTAATGTGAAAGATTGCAAAGAGCAAAAAAAAAAAAAAAAACCAGATTGTGAGAGTATATGGGACGGGTAGGCTCTGGGAAAGATGAAGGGATCCATGGATAAATAAAATGCAGTACATCCGTGCGCTGGAAAACGATTGAGCAATGCAAAGGAACGAAGTACTGATCCACGCTACAGCATGGGAGAACTTTCAATACGTGATTCCAAGTGAAAGCAGCGGTCACTGACACCATATACTGCATGACTCTATGTACATGAACTGTCCAGAATAGAGCCACGGAGACGGAAAGCAGATCAGCAGCGGGGGAGCAGAGATGCGGAGCAAGGTCTAACGGTTGCGGGCATCCCTTCTGGGATTGTGAAACGTTCTGTGAGCAGCAGTGGCGAAGGTGGCACAAGCCCGTGATTCCACTGGAAACCACTGTTGTGTACATTTTCTTTCCAAGGGTGAATTTTATGATGTCCACATTGTATCTTGATAAAATAATTAACAAGGCGAAGGGGATGAAAATAAGAACAGTGTGCAGGCCATGGGAGGGGACACGGGGTTCTGGGGTTCTTTGGGAGAACTGAGGTCAAGGTCGATGTAGCTGGAGTGTTGGGAGCAAGAGAGGTGATAAGACATCAGACCAGTCTGTAGGCAGGGGCAGACTATGTGTACCCCTTAGGCCACATTAAGCGGCTTGGTCTCTGCCCTCAGAGAAAAGAGATATTGGCCCTGGCCGGTTTGGCTCAGTGGTTAGAGCACCGGCCCATGGACCAACGAGTCGTGGGCTCGATTTTGGCCAAAGGCACATACCTCAGTTGTGGTTTGTCCCCCGCCTTGGTCGGGTCATGCGGGAGGCAGCCACTCCATGTGTCTCTCTCGCATCGATGTTTTTCTCTCTCTCCCTCCCTCCCTCCCACTCTATCTGATAATAAATAGAAAAGTATCCTCAGGTAAGGAATAAAAAAAAGAAAAAAGAGATCTTGGTGAGGTTTATGTGTGCTGTGGATTCACTCTGCCTGCCCTGGGCAGCATGAACAGGAGGGAGTTAAGGACAGCATAAAGGGGGACCAGTTACACAGGTCAAAGCAGCGGATGTCAGGTCAAACAAAGGTGAGGGGTGGGGCGTGTCCATGGAGAGACCAGGCTCTGACTCTGGTGTCGGAGGAGCGGATGACTGAGTAGGCTACTGAGTTCACTAGCCCTGAAGAACAGCAAGCTTAGGCAAATGGGCAAAGTCTGCTTTGCAGAGATATTCAGTTGGCACCTCCTATCTGCCAGAGCCTGAACATGACATCACATATCCATATTTCTATGAATGCTCACAACAGACCAACGAGATCCATTTTATCATTCTCCCCCTGCTTAGGAAGGGAGACTGAGGCTCGGAAGGGCTGTGTAACTTGCCCAAATACACCGAGATGGCAAGAGGCGGCACAGAGATTCAAAACCAGGTCTGTCCGATGCCGACGTCCTTCGCCTCCCTCCGTGCTCGGCAATGCTTCCAGGCCAGGGCTGGCAAATGACTTGCAACACACGCCCAACTCTGATCTGACAGTGGTGTTCCCGCAGCGCTGGGCAGAGACACGTTCTGACCCAAGCCAGGCCCAGCGGGAAGACAGGCCGTGATTGATCAGGGGTGCAAGGCTCGGCCCAGAAAGAGGCGGTGGGGGGAGCACTCCGCCTTTTCCACTCCTGCTCTCTGCGTTCAGAGGGAGGGAGCACATCTAGCCGACGGGATTAAAACCAGCCACTTACACACGACGGATGCTCTCAACAACAGACGAACCTCAAAAACATACGGAGCAAAGGCGTCAGAAACGAGAGTGCACGCCATAGCAAGGCCGAGAAACTGTTTCCGTAAAAGGTCAGACGAGGAATACGTTTAGTTTTGGGGAAGAGGGGGCAGACGATCTCTCACGACCACTCAACTCTGCCATCGTGCGCGGAAGCAGCTCGCGACGATCCAGACACCAATACGCGTGGCTCTGTGCCAAGAGAACTATTTATGAACACTGCAATGGGAATTTCATATACTTTTTATGAGTCATAAAATGTCATTCTTCTTTAGATTTTCCTTGCAACTATTTAAAAATGTAAGAGTCATCCTTCACTCACAAGCTATACGAAAAGAAGCGATGGGCTCAGCTGGCCCAAAGGCCATAGTTTCCTGTCCCCTATGCTAAATGTATCCACCTATACCGAGGTCAAGAATAGACAAGATTAATGACTAGCGATGGATATCAGCCCTGTGGCTTCCTGCGGGTGGACATGGGATGACTGGAATCTTGTGGAGTGATGGAAATATATATATGACTCGTTGAAATGTACACTTAAGAGCTGTGGCCCTGGCCAGCATGGTTCAGTTGGTTGGACATTGTCCCTTGTACCGAGGGGTTGCTGGTTCAATTCTCATCGAGGTGCATACCCCGGTTGAGGCTTGATCCCCAGTTGGGGTGTGCAGGAGGCAGCCAACTGATGTTTTGCTCTCACATCAGTGTTTCTCTCTCTCTCTCTCCCTCTCCCTTCCTCTCTCTCTGAAAATCAATAAAAAAAATATATTTTTTAAAAAGAGCTGTACATATTTCATTGTATTTCATTTTAACTTCAATTTAACACTGTTGCTTTGAACTGAAACAGCGGGGTGGGGGTGGGGAGAATGGCTGCCTGGAGGAGGTGCCATGGGAATGAACCTGGAAGAACGAATTCAGCCTCCAAGGATGGGAAGGCAATGTTAAAGTGGAGTATGGGCCAGGTTCAATCAGGGCTCAAACTCTAACAAAAAATGAGGGGGAAAAAAAAAATTCTATTTGGCAAGAAGCAATGAAAGTGGCTTTATTTTCCAGCTCAGAAATAATTGCCTTGTACAATAATTGGGGGCCGCCGTCTGGGAGCTAGTGGAGCTGGGTGCAATTTGAGGAGATTTGTTACGCTCAGCTCCCTCCAATCAATTCCAGTGGCTCAGATGTTCCTGACCTGTTGCCTGGCATCTTGTGAAAACAGCTTTTATTTACTGTACTTCCATTAAAAGATGAAATCCACGAACAGGGGCTCACAGGCCAGAAAATCACCGTTTACGTCTCCACTTATCTGCCGACGCGGCCAAGAACCTCATCTCCTCGGCGCCTGGGACCTGGCTTCAGCTGCCAGGTTCAGGGCTGCCTGGGAATAGCAGTAGAAGCCCCAGCCTGGGTCGTGGGACTGGGCTGCCTGGAAAGGCCGGACTGGGTTAAACGGGAGTCCTCCTGAGGGTAAGCAGATCGCATGTGCTCCGGATTATGCGGAGCTGCAAGGCAGGGATGGGTGCAGACTCAGGTTTCAGCCAGAACTCAAGGTGTCGTGGGAAGTCTGGTCGAGCAGGGTGGTGGCTGGAGGAATACTAGAACAGTGATGCCAAGGGAAACCTCAGGTAACCTTCCCCTGAGCAAGTCACAGTGCCTTCTCAGCGTGACACCTGTCTGAGCCTCACCAGGGCAGATGTCTGCTTATAGGTACGTTTTGCTGCCAGATGAATGACGAGAACGGTGGCACTTGTCCTTCCTGCCTCTGAGTCTCACTTTTCCATCTGTGAAAGGGGAGGAGCAATCTGTCTCAGCTCTACCGTTCTGTTGACCCAACCTTGGTTCGCCTGCTAACTTGATGAGTGACGCCGAGCAAGTCATTGCCTCTGGGCCCTGGATACATGACACACTGTGAGGGCTGAAGGGGACCCTGCTCTCGCCTGCTGGGAAGACCCAGGGCATTTTTCTGACTGCTCCTGTCAGACTGTGCCTTGGGTTAAGGCTGAGCACTCATCATTCTCCCCAGCCCTACTTCTCCCAGCTTGAATGTTCCTTCAGGGTACTGATCCCATCATTCTTAGCAAAGAGGACGGATGGATGGGGGGATGGATGGATGGGTGGGAGGGCAGACGGGTGGCTGGCTGATGAACTAATCAATGGTATGCATAAATGGATGGAAGGGAGTTGGGAGTTTTGGAGAACAGAGAAATGGGAGGAAAGACACCCATAGGTATTATCTCAACACCCCGTTCACTACCACAGCTCAGTCCCAGTATACTGAGTGGCCACTGTGATCAACTCCATGATATCTCCTCATAAGTTCTGAAGCTCTCTGACGCCCTTGCGGCAGCAGAGAGACCATAACGTTCCTTTTATTTCAGAGTAAGCCATGAATTATAAGCACACAGCGTGCTTATTAATACGCTCACCGTGAGAAGAGCGTAAGGGAATCTGTGATCCCTTCTCCTATCGGGAGGCACAGCTCAGACCCAGACAAGCATGCAGTGTAAAACGGCAAAGAATCAAAAATGTTTTTTACACACTGTTTCTAGATGATGTGATCCAGACAATAAGCAACGAAGAAGAAGTTTTAGGCCGACGTGAATAGGTGTGGATAGGAAGTGCGGGGGGGAACTAGATGGGAGAGATTTCCCAGGGAAGAGCTTTGGGAGATGAAAAGGAGGCAGGCAGGGATGAATACAGGGAAGTGGGGGTCAGGGGGTGCAGGGGAAGGAGCCTACGGGATACTGACAACTTCGTGATCAAGACCGAGGGGGCAGGAGTGTCCCAGTGGGTTGGAGGCGGCTCAGTAAGGGAAGCGCTAACCAGGAGTACACAAACCTCCAGCTCTCTGCCTACTCCAGGAAGACAGGGGGGACAGGGAAAGAAAAGAAAGAGACTAGAAGACGGGGTGAAAAGGGAGAGAGAGGTTAAAGGAGAACTAAATAGGGAAAGAACCGAGATGGTAGGGAATTCTCTGCATCTAGGAGTTTTAATCCTCGATTCAGAAGAGCTGAATGCCCTGGAGCCTTGCAGCCAGCCCCAGCTGGGCGATGGCGGGGGCTGCTCCTGTATGAGGGGGCCATCATGCCTTGTCCAGAGTGTCCAGCGCTCAGGCAAGTGGGGCACCAGGAACCCCGGCTCTTCCTCCACTCCTAGCTCTAAGTTGCTAAGGTTACCTCCTCAGCTGCCTCATTAGAGAAGCTGTCACTCTGACAAAGATCAGGAGGGAAGGGGGAAAAACGAAAGCAGACATTCCGTACTCTTTGACAAGAGGAAAATAATAAAGCTAGTTCTGCAATCACAGAAACCCTGACTGCAGTCAGAGAAGGCTGTGCCCTCATCAGGACCACCCTCTGTCAGCAGCTCGCAGAGAGCTGGGAAGGAGCAGCTTCGCCGGGCACACAGCAAGCCCCTGGCAGCCTGCAGCGAGGCTCGACGGGCTGTCAGACAGGCAGTCAGAGGAAGGAGCCCATTGTGCGGCCATGGGTCTGGTAAGTCTCAATGACCCGGAAACATGACGCCCTTCCCAGCCAGCTGAGCTACACTAAGCGGATGCAGCCTGTGCGACGTGGGGAGCCCCCATCTGGGGGTCAGCACTGCGGGGACCAGGATGGAGCGTGATCTGTATTCAGGCTGCGTTTCTGGAGGAGAGAGCTGAGAAAGAGGCGGGAAGCAAGGCAGGGTGGGAAGGGATCTGGGACAAAAACGACAAGGCAAGCCCTGTGAGGTCACAGAAACTGCAAGATCCCAAATGAACACTCCCTCTCTGACAGCACCCCATGCCACTCTAAGATGCCAGCTCAACTCCTCAGCCACCTTGGGCACCACCTGGGCACCACCGGGAGCATCATGGAAGGTGGAGACCCACATGTGCTGTAGCACCTTCCTTTGCCAACCCCCCCCCTTTATTTTTCTCCTGCACCCATATACCTCATCCTTATCTAGCCAAGACTACGTCCTCCCTAGGGGAAAGAAGGACAGGACTTTGTGTTGTGTGCAAGGAAATCCATTGTCACTAATTACATTTCATTACTCTGCAAGAATGGGAGGAGCAGAGGAGCACCGAGCCAGGAGTCAGGTTTTAACCCTGGCATGGCCACCAACTCACTGTGTGACCCTGATCAGATCCATTGGCCTCTCTGGGCCTCAGAGCTCACACTCTGTTGACTTCCGAGGGTAAGCTGGGGAGTGGATGGGAGAAAAGAAAAAAAAAACTCTCCTGCCCGAGAAAATGAGCAACTCAAGGGCTGGATCTATGTCTTACTCAGATATCCAGCCCAGCTCTTGGAGAGGCTGGTATACAGAAGGTGTTCATTAAATGCTGAACTGAGTCAACACTTGGAGAACTGTACGCTCTATATGTATTTCTTCATTCCACACACATCTTTTAGCAACTAACAAAGACATGACCCCTGCCTATGCCGAGCTTACAGAATAGTGGAAAAGATGAACATCAAAAGGAAATAAATGTATTATTAAAACCTGTAATTAAACACTACCAATAACAGGATCTTATATACAAACCAGGGAGACCAGCTCTAAGCTGAGAAGTCAGGAAAGGCTTATCTGAAGGAGTAACATTAATTTAGAATCTGAAAATAGGAGCAGGAGTCAGTCAGACAAAAAGAGGTGGAGGCAGGATCTTTCTGGGCAATGCAAGCAGCCTGTGCAAAGGCCCAGAGGCAGAAGGGAGATTGTTACATTTGAGGAATTAAAAGAAGCCCAAAGAAAGATCTCTTATCCTTTGAGATGACATGGAGGGACCTGGAGAGTATTATGCTAAGTGAAATAAGCCAATCAGAGAAAGATGAATAACACATGATCTCATTTATTTGTGGACTATAATGAACAAAATAAGCTGATGAACAAAATAGACCCAGAGGTATAGAAAGGAGTATGGTTCAGACTGACAAACCTCAGAGGAGGGGGCCAGGGGGGAGGGAAGAGATAAACCAAAGAACTTATATGCATGGATGCGTAACCAATGGACACAGACAACAATGCTAGGGGGAGGGAGGGTTGGGAAGAGCGTGTCAATGGGGTAAAAAGGAGAAACATCTGTAACAAAAATTAATTAATTAATAAAAAAACAAAAACAAATAAAAAAACCAATAAACTAATATAACATATGAAAAAATAATTTAAAAAAATAAAAGAAAAGAAGCCCAGCAGAAATGGAAAAGCACAGAACAACAGGGGGAACAGCACGGTGTGAGGCCTGAAATAGAAACAGGGCTCAAACCAGGAATTCAACACACTTCGTAGCATTATTTCCCTAGGCAAAGGTTCTGGAGAGAGATGCTGAGTCCCAAGTCTCCTGGGTAAGGCCGGGGCATGAGTGCAGCAGTCCACACAAAGGTCATCGTCTTTGCCAGGCAAACCAGAAGTCGCTCAGCCCTGTAACTACTTCCATGGATCACCTGCCCCTCCACACATGGGTTTACAGAGCCCTGACTCTGATGCTGTTTTGCTGCAAAGGCTGGAGCTGAAAAGGACCCTGGAGATCATGCAGCCCTGTGGTGTCTAACTGCACTTCCCGGAGCTCTAGGTTCATCTCAAGGACCGCTCCGGGGTGCGGGGGAGAAGGCCTGGAGGGAGGGCTCGGGGCCTCAACCAGAGCAATTCTACTTTCCTAGGGTCTTTTCAGTGGGTTGCCCAAGATTCCACTTGAAGTTTCCGTTGCTGAGAGAGGATTTGGAAAACCAGGATTACCTTGCAGGTAAGAACACCACTGGCACGCGTGTCTGATGAGGACATGCGTGGCATTGGCTATTTGGCAACCATTTTATCAGTTCCTAGACTCACCTTTCAAAATATAACTCTCCCTTCAGCCATGCCTGGAGGCAATGCCAATGCAGGTGTCCTCCTTTTCCCTTCACGAGAGGTAAATATGTAGCCACGTGGAGCCAACGGATGCGGGAGGGAAGGAGGAAAGGATGGAAACTCTGGGAGCCCCTCTGTCATGCTGGGGGTGCTCATATCCTCAGAGCTGCCCCTTCTGGGCCTGCTTCTCCCATCTTGCCATCACAAATCCTCCCCGATGAAGTCCCTTTGCTTAAGTGAACAGTTATTTTCTGTTGCTTGCACCCCCACTGACAGAGCTCTAGAATGAACGGATGTGTACCCAAGAAGGGAAATCAGGGCTCTTCAACCACACCTTGGGGCTACCTGGGCTGCTGACCATTCGCAGCTCCATGCTGACCAAGTCCTTACGTCCCAGTCCTCTTCCCTGCCTTTCCAGCCTCTTTCCCCAAGTCTCATGGGGACCAAAAATATAGCCACCTACCTTCCTCTCCATGCCCTCCAACAGAACATACAGGCGGTCCTGCCTTCGGGGTCCTTCACTGTAAATCTGACACGAGCCACTCCGCATTGCCATAAAGAAATGTATCGCCCTGGCCGGTTTGGCTCAGCGGTTAGAGCGTCGGCCTGCGGTCCAGAGAGACCCGGTTCGGTTCCCGCTAAGGGCACGTACCTCGGTTGCAGTTTGTCCCCGGCCCCTGGTTGGGTCATGCGGGAGGCAGCCACTCGATGTGTCCCTTTCACGTCGATGTTTCTCTCTCTCTCTCTTCCTCTCTCTCCTTCCCACTGTGTATGAACAAAAAATGAAAAAGTGTCCTCGGGTGAGGATTAAAAAAAAAAAAAAAAAGAAAGAAATGTATTGATCGTGCAGAGAAACAAGTCCAGATACCTTACAGGAGCTAGAACTCAAGCTAAACAAAACCAAGATAAACTCTCGACTGCCTCCTCCCTGTCCTAATCCAGTGTGCACGTCTCTCTCTCTCCTACCTGAGCAAAGATGAAAACAATCGTTTGCCATTTTCTCTGCTTCAGAAAGCACCCGTGAACACACTGTTTTACGTGGCTTTCACCTTTGCTCTCAATCCAAAGGTAATTTAATTTCTTACACGAAGGAAGCAGCCAAGGGGACTGGCGTTGGGGCCTGGGGGGGGGAGGGCTTTGGGGTTTTCTTCCTTCAGCTTGCTAGCTGACCACAGAGCTGTTTCCAACAGGAGCGGGATTTGCGTGGAGGTGGGAAGACGTGAGCCTAAATGCATTATCCTGCAGTTGGACCAAGCCATCCCTCATTTTGTGACAGAGCAAGAAAATGGAAACGACAGGGACAAATTTAACTCGTCCATTCCCCAACTTAAACTCGGGGCTCAGGCCACCAGCTGGAGGGCAAAAGGAGCAGCGGGCAATGCCCACGGGCCGGGAAGGGAGTAAGACCTCCGTGTGCTGCAGCCTCCTCCGAGCATGCGCACTCCGCCTGACCGCGCTCCAGCCACAGCCGTCCACCACGTCTCCCCACAGGCTCCGCTGACTCGCTATGATGTTGGCGAGAGGAAGGACTCCATCACATCGTAGGACCTATTCATTCCTTTGCTCTTTCATACTTACTGAGTGCTAATTATGAAGCTTTGAGAGGCACAGCGTTGAACACAGTCCCTTTCTTCAAAAAGTTTGTAGTCTGGAGACACTAAACATGGACAAACAGATATCCAGGTACAATTTAGATCAAATAGTTGGGGTGGGTGGGTCTATGCAGCCTCTGGCAAACAAGAGAAAAACAGCAGGGATGGAGGCGGAGGAGGGGAGGGCCCCATGGAGCAGTGGCCCTCAATCCCAGCTGTGTCTTAGAATCGCTAAGTCACCCTGAGTGACTAAAATCAAAACAGAACAGTAATGCTTAGTTATTCTCATTTAATTGGCTTAGGATAGGGTGCAATTTTCATTTAAATTAATATACTGTTTTCTTTTTTTTGCAATTTTTTTTTTTTTTTTTTTTGGCATTCATCTTCAGATAGAGCGAGGGAGAGAGAGAGGAAGAGAGAGAGAGAGAGAGAGAGAGAGAGAGAGAGAGAGAGAGAAACATCAATGTGAGAGAGACACATCACCTGGCTGCCACCCACACAACCCCAACCGGGGCCAGGGACAAACTGCAACCAAGGTACATGCCCTTAGCGGGAACTGAACCCGGGTCTCTCTGGTCCACAGGCCAACGCTCTAACCACTGAGCCAAACCGGCCAGGGCTTTTCTTTTTGCAATTTGTATGCATTTATTTTAGTTACCGATGTTTCTCCTTTAGTACACTATTTTCTTAAGAGCCATTTTAGGTTTGCAGAAATATTGATGGGGAAGCAGAGAGAGTTTCCACATACCATCTCTACACACACACACACACGGTTTTCCCCATTATTTACATGTTGTCTTAGTATGTCACATTTGTCACAATTGATGAGCCAATATAAATGCATTTGATGACTTGAAGTCCATAGTTTTCATAGGGTTCCCTCTTTGTGGTGTGCATTCTATGGGTTCCGACAAATTAGAAAGTTTGCCTATTCTTACTGTACATATGGGACAGTTTCACTGCTGTTAAAAAACCCCTGGACTCCACCTGTTCATCTCTTCCTCCCTTCCCTCAAACCCATAACAAAGGATCTTGTTCTTGTCTCCACTGGTTTGCCTTTTCCAGAATGTAGTATCTTTGAAATCATGTACAGTATGTGGCCGTTTCAGATGGGCCTCTTTCATTAGCAATATGATTTTTAAGGCTCCTCCTTCCTCCATGTCTTTTTGAGGCTTGATAGCTCATTTCTTTTGATCACTGAATTATATTCTGTTGTCTGGGTGTATCACAGTTTCTCTATCCACTCATCTACTGACGGACATCTTGTTTGCATCCAAGTTTTGGAAATTTTAAATTATGCAGCTATAAACATTCATGTGCAGGTTTCTCCGTGGGACATAAGTTTTCAACTCATTGGAGTAAAGAACAAGGAATGTGATTGCTGGATCCTATGGTAAGAATATGTATAATTTTACAAGAAACTGCCAAGCAGTCTAACTCCCATTTAGACTTATTTAATCTGCCTAGGATCCATTCTAGGTCCTGACATTTTTAAAAGCTTCCTAATATTCTAATGTGCAGCTAAGGCTGAATAACTTGTAGGCCTTTGTTGGGGACAATGTATCTCTTTATAAGCACAATGGGATGTCCTTGTGAATTCAAGCAGAGGAGAAGCAGGACATGATGCTCAAGTTTACAGTCATTCTCTTTTCCTCGTAGCATGTGAGGGTGGGGGAGGGCTGGGTGGGCATTAAGAGCAAATCTGAGAGACCAGTTAGGAGTCTACTGAATTACCTGTCACAGACGAGAGGAACTTGTACCAGAGCAGAGATGTCAAGAAATGGATAGATTCAAAAGATAGGTTGGGAGAAAAATTCCTAAGCTGTGGTTACAGGTTAAATATTGAAACTGTGGGAAACAAAGGGACACATCCAAGGGTTACAAGAGATAGTTCCAACTCTGCTCCAGAAGCGAACCCCCCCCCCTCCTCCTCCTTCATTTTGCTCTTTTGTTTCTTTTGAAACAAGAAACCCTCTTGACTCCAAACCAAATGCTATTTTAAAGTACTACTAAACCTTGCAAGCCAAATTCAGCATATGCCCTCAAGGTCAATCTCAAGAAGGTACATATATTTGGGGGATACGGTAACTTGGCTCAGGTGCCTTTCATTGTCAGTTACAGCCAAGGGTTGAAATTTTAGAAGGGATTATCTCTTAAGAAGGTTTATCATTCTTGAAACTTTCCTTCAGAAACTATTCAGCAGATGTTTCTAATGCCCTGAAGGAGAAAGATTTAAAACAGGGCTAGTGATGAATAAGGCAGAGGAGCAGAGGCTGAGAGACAGGAGCCCGCCAGAGGTGCAGAAAAACAGCTTCAAATATTTAGCAGAACAGGAATGAGACCCCCCCAGATCCTTTTTACCAACTGCTTCCAAAATCACAGCTCACACTGAAAAGCAGGGTCAGGGCCAAGGGTGTGCCAGGTGCATCCAGTGGCCACGGAGGTCTCTGAAGTCCTCCAGGACATTTGGAACCATGAGGGGCAACAGGGGCAGTGAAGGAGGCAGCCCCATCAGGAGAGTGGAGCCCTAACACTGGAAGGGGAGGAGCTGCACCCCCAAGGCCCCACTTCTTCTCGCCTTTGCTCTCAGCTGTGTGTGGGGCCAGGCCGGTCCACAGGGGCATGGGCTGGCCTCTGTGGTCAGGGTAGGCAGACCACAGTGAGTTGTACTCAGAGATGCTAAACAGACCTCAAGGCTGTGGGAAGCAGACAGCGAGAGATGCGGAGAGACACGGAGAAAGTCAGACAGATACACAGAGCAAGGTAGGGAGCGGGGAAAAGGACACTTTGTTAAAGAGAAGGAGAGACAGACACGGAGGAAAGCAGGGAGACAACAAAAGAGGTTAAAGAGAGCGTGGGAATGAAGAGGAGACCGAGAAAGAGGACGGGGAGAAGGATGGGGGAGGAGAAGAGAGAGGAGCGACTCTGGCATTCCATTCTCACCCCGTCACTCACCGGGGAGCGTTTTCAGGAGCTCTCTCTCGAAGAAACACTCATCAATCTTCCACGAAACGACCACGGATGCTCAAACCTGTGCCTTCATGTCAGACAGCTCCGTGGGCACCTGCCTCCCGCGGAATGAGCACCGTGGGCCCCTCTTCCTAAGGCCAAGCTGTGGGATGGACCTGCTCTGGGCAGGGAGGGAGGAGACCGAGATGAAACGAAAAGGCTCGGCTGAGAAATGACCCGTCAGGGGCCAGGAATTCCTACCCTGTCATTAATGGATTAATCGAAGACACTCTGGACTATAGGCTGTACCAGACTTTGCACACAGAAGCTTATGAGGCAATACTTTTATTAGCAAATCTCGGTGTGTTTTATTTATTTATTTATTTTTCTTTATTAATCTTTAGAGAGAGAGGAAGGGAGAGAGAGAGAGGGATAGAAACATCGATGAGAGAGAACATCGATTGGCCGCCTCCTGCATGCCTCCCACTGGGCATCGGGCCCACAACCTCGGCATGTGTCCTGACCGGGAATCGAACCAGTGACCTCCTGGTGCATGGGTCGATGCTCAACCACTGAGCCACACCAGCCGAAACCTCGGTGTGTTTGAAAAGTAAATCGCCGTGAATTTCCGTCTTACAACTGGATCTCTCTGAGGTTAGTGGTTAAACAGTCTTGCCCGAATGTCAGTTCTACCAACATTTATTGACACCTTCCCAATAACAGGCCCTGGGCTAGGAACAGGGTACAGAAAAGACAAAACTCCATCCTTCCCCTCAAGGAAGGATGTTCACCCGAGTTTTCGGCAGTGGTGGACACGTTCCCTATCTGTGCAGTGTGGTGTGGTAGACACTACCCATGTGTGGCTATTATTTAAGTTTAAATTCATTAAAATTAAGTAAAATGTAAAATGGAGGCCCTTAGCCCCGCTAGTCCTGCTTCTCGGGCTCAGAGAATGAGCTAAGACGCAGACATACACGTTTTCACATCAGACAGGCAGCCTAAGAGGGACTTAAACAAAGTTTTCCGAATTAGGTTATTCAAATCTGAATTAGGGGAGGAAGGAAAGAGGAAGAAGCAATAAGGATGGACTGCTTCCATCCAAAAAGTAGCTTATGAGGGACAGACAGGGTTCCACCAGCAGGAACAAAGACACCGGTGATACAGACAGCCTGAGTACACCACAGAAGTGTGAAAGCAGAGCGTGTTTTCGGGGCACAGTAAGAAGCGGTTCGGGGCACAGTAAAGCGTTTTGGGGTACAGTAAGAAGCGTTTCGGGGCACAGTAAGAAGCATTTTGGGGCACAGTAAGAAGCGGTTCGGGGCACAGTAAGAAGGCACAGTAAGAAGCACTTCGGGGCACACTAAAGCATTTCAGGGCACAGTAAGAAGCGTTTCGGGGCACAGTAAGAAGCGTTTCGGGGCACAGTAAGAAGCATTTCGGGGCACGGTAAGAAGCGGTTCGGGGCACAGTAAGAAGCGTTTCGGGGCACAGTAAGAAGCGTTTCGGGGCACAGTAAGAAGCGTTTCGGGGCACAGTAAGAAGCGGTTCGGGGCACAGTAAGAAGCGTTTCGGGGCACAGTAAGAAGCACTTCGGGGCACAGTAAGAAGCGGTTTGGGGCACAGTAAGAAGCGTTTCGGGGCACAGTAAGAAGCGTTTCGGGGCACAGTAAGAAGCGTTTCGGGGCACAGTAAGAAGCGGTTCGGGGCACAGTAAGAAATGCAGTTTGGCTGAAGTAGAGGCAGAGAAACCGCGAGAGAGAAGGCAAAGGTCCCCGGGTGGCGGGCTCAGGTGCCCAGGAGTGGCTGTCTATCCTGGAGCAGGGAGGAGCCACTGAGGAGGCTAAGTGAGGGAGAAATGACCGCTGGGGGTGACGCTTCAGGCAGCATCTGAAGACAGGAAGTATCTACTCCAAGGAAGAACCCGGAGCAGGACTGAGACTGGGGAGAGACGGTGTAACATGACAGAGGGTGGGGGAACGAGGAAGGAGCGGCTGCTATTGCATTATAAGACAGGGCTGTACGGGGGCCTTGTTTTGCCTAAAATAAGAACGGCATGTGTAAGTCTCACTATAATAGTGGAAGGCAGATCCCTGACACTTCCTGAGCCAATGTCTGCAGACGAAGAATCATCCAAGAAAAGTGAGCTTCTTACAACCACTTGCAGCCGGTTGATCTATCCAGCAGGACCCCTTCCCCAGATACTTACCCCCACTGGGTCCCCGCATAAGCCACCAGCAGCTTATCCTCCAATGAGAATTAGGTAGGAAAAAAAAAAAGAAGAAGCAGAAAAAAAGAGGAAGATAAGATGGAGAGAAGAGGTATTTTTTAAATGTGCTGGAGAAGTCAAAACAAATTCCCAGCTATTCCTGCTGGAGATTTTATGGAGCAAGACAAACCCAAAACGGATTTTGAATTATACTCTGCAGCTCATAAAGCACGGGGACTCTGCAGCCAGCTCACGCACCCTGCCCTCTCGTGAGCTGCCCGCCCTGCC
The DNA here is from genome assembly GCA_030848825.1 of Tadarida brasiliensis. NCBI lineage: Eukaryota > Metazoa > Chordata > Mammalia > Chiroptera > Molossidae > Tadarida > Tadarida brasiliensis. The sequence goes on along the minus strand of CM061269.1, from coordinate 15,895,961 downwards.
CAGCAGGAGGCAGTCTGGGAGACCCAGGGCTATGCCAGCAAGCCAGGGGACATAAAGAACATGGGTGGGGCGGGGTGCACTGGGCTCTACATTCATAAGCAGTCTCAGCCCTCGACATTAGGCAAGGTAGGAGCCTTCCTGGACCTTGGTCCCCCTCTGTGCAAGGAAAGGGCTGGTCTGGATAGCCTGAGGGTCCCGAGAGTTCTATGTTTGGATGGCCTGGAGAGTTAGCACATGAACAGAGTTACAGAGAGTCCCTAAACACCACCTGTGTGTGGGAGCAGATATGTGGAGAGAGAAAAGAGGAAATGAAAGGGAAATCCTGATTTGATTCCCTTCTACGGTGATGCAAAGATCAGGTGTGGCCATAGATGAAAAAACAATTCTTTGATAAGGTTTAATTTTTTTTTTAATATTGAAAAGCTTACCCCTGTGTAAAGAAATATTTGGGCCCTGGCTGGTTTGGCTTGGCAGTTACAGCATTGGCCCACTGACCAAAGGGTTTCAGGTTCCATACCCGGTCAAGGGCGCCTACCTGGGTTGCAGGTTCGATCCCCAGCCCTGGTTGGGGTACTGTGGGAGGCAACCAATCAATGTGTATATCTCACACTGATGTCTCTCTCTCTCTCTCCCCCTCCCTCCCTTCCACTCTATGTAAAAATCAATGGAAAAATTTCCTTGTATGAGGATTAGCAAAAAAAGGAATATCTGGAATGGAATTCAGGAAGTCAGCATGACAATTGCTGTGGAGTCCCAAGGGGAGCCATGAACTCTGAGAGTCCGATGACTTGAGTTCCTGATTCTGCAAATCAGTCTTTCTCTTTATTTTTTAAAAGTTTTTTCCAGCTTTATTGATATAACTGACATATAACATGTAGTGAAATTGACATATAACATGTTGTGAATTTGAGGTGTTCAATGGGTTAATTGGATACACTGATACATCGCAAAATGATTACCA